>VDFB02322627.1:0-104465 GCA_007258455.2 Sequoia sempervirens | reverse complement strand
CTAAACTCAACATTTTCATAAAAAATCTACCAAAAAACCCTATTTTGAAAAAAATCAACTAAAATTAAACAAATCTAATTGAAAATTTGATTAGAGCAAATAAAAAATCAAGAATTTTACCTGTTGGAGATGGATTTGAAATCAGATATCTGATTTGCGCTTTCCACTGTGCGCCCGCCGCGGTTAAGCTGAATGAAAATGTGAAAATGAGTTTTGGTCGCCCGAAATATAATATATATATATGTCAACAAAATTGGATATCCGATTTGGATCAGATATCCGATTCTTAAATCTAGGCTTTTGCTCTACCTCGGTAGTCACCCGAGCCCCAAAAAGTCAACTCAGCATTTTTGCGTTTTTGAGTCATAGAAACACGTATTTTTTTCTCCATTGCCACTTTTCGGCATACCATGATCCTGCACATGCCCATACGCACCAAATTACTGCCACAAATCTTTTTTTTTCTGATTGCTTTAAATTGCTACTGATGCTATCGCTATTTTTGTTGGTTTGATGCAGAGAAGTTAGTAATAAATATTGTCAAAAGTCTTGGGCGCGATTACTCATTTGTTGTTGTGCAAATACGCCAGCTAATAACATTTACATCTGATGTTTAGAGTTGACCATTGCATTAATTTTGAAAGTTTTCCTTTATGACATTGGGCATGACTTTTAGCTTGAAAATTTCATTTACTTTGAATGTTATTCTTTTCTTTTTACAAAGATTGTATGCTGTTGACTTTTAGTATGTAATAGTGCCCTGATTTGAAAGTTTTTTTTAAGCTTTTCTTTTTCTGAAATCAGTTGTACACTTGCCAAATCATTTTCTTCACTGACATTCTTTACCAATATTCTTTTAAATAATCTGCAGATAATAAATGTCAGTGGAAATCGCTTGAGAAATTTGTCTTTACACCTGCCAACAGTTAGTAATCTATCAATCTAGTTCGCACGCCTTAATCTTTTTATGCAGCTCCTGCCATCATTGCATTTGAATTTATTGAATTAGAGTTGAGCCAGTGTTACTCATCCAACTCCTTGTGGACCACTTGTGTCTTATCAATTTATTGACTGCAGATATGTTTGGATTGGATCAGATACCATTTCTATGGTGGTGCGCTATTTTATGAGAGAAATCTTTATGATGAATAGACTGCCATGTGAACATTCATTATTGATTAAGATTTCATTATTGCAAACTGGAAATTGTAATTTTCAAATTTTTCTCAAGAGTTTAACTTAATCTAATAGTTCGCCAAATTAGAGAAGTGAAAGTCAAACATTCATTGTAAAAATTAATGATAAAGGCAACCAGACTATCTACATAAATTCAAGCAAACGTTGTCATATCAAATAGTAAATTTGTTGAACAGCAAGGAAGGTTGTCATGTCCAATAGATTATGTGTTTTGTCTCTCATTAGCATTGCTATCTTTTGTCATTAATATCCTTTTTGTCTAAACATATTATGTTCTTTGTGCATTTTGTTATTATGATGAATATTATTGATCAGCAAGAATGATTCTGATTTGACAAAATTTTATACTACATTTTTGTCAAGTGAGCTATGATTGCACAGTTTTGAATGTCACTAACGTCTAAGTTGATTCATGATTTATAGATCCAAATGAATATGGTAGATGGAAGAAATTGTTTTAAACGCTAAAGGCTGCCATATCTTATAGGTGTGAAGAAAAGCGAAAAAGGTGAAAATGAAGGAGGTACAAAGGAAAAGCGAAAGGAAAAGGTACAAAGCGAAGGAGAAGGCTAGCAAACGAAAATGAAAGGAGAAATTTTTTTTTTTTGAAAACCCAAAGTGTTTGATCAACACTACTTCACGAAGTTGTTTATCTTTTAGTTTTAGAACACTAATTTTCATTTGGGTCTAAAATGAACAATTTGATTTTTCATTGCAAAGGGCTTATAATGAATCTTAGAACAAACTCACTAGATTTTGTTTGAGGTTAAGAATTGAACAATCAAAACTCTCACTTCATTTTGGTGCTTAAAACAAACTCACAATTGCTTTGAAGGCTATAAAACGAACAAGTGCTTGAATTGTGTGATTTTGTCTTTTGAGTACGTATCCTCTCCCCTTGCGCTTCGTGCGATCTAGGGTGCAAGAGAAACACTCAAAATACATTTTATTGCTTTGAAACACTTTGATTTGGGCTTAAAACTGAACAAGATCTTGTGCGAGTGTGAGTTAGGTATATTGTGTGTGTTCTCCCTTTGTTTCTAAATGAAGGTCGATCGAACCACGAATGTGCTTGCTCGCTATTGTTTACCTTTAGAGGGGCCTACCTAAGAGATACATCCGAAAGGAGAACTCGAAGGTGACTCCAACCGGTTTTTCATTCGGGCCGGTATATAAATGGATAAGACTAAACTATCAAGTCCTCATGGTATGTAGGCCTTAGTCGTACAGTGTCTTTCAGAACAGGGTACTACCATAGAATGTATAAGAGCCCCTAGTAGGATTGATCAAAGCCTTTAGTGGCTTGCTGGATGCTCACAAGGTGCCATGTCCCCGATGTTGTGTCATTAAGAACCTTGTTTTTAGATGCCATCTAGTCCATCCAATGAGTTTATCAAAGTGGTGCATTGGAACTTAGATTCCAAGAAGTTACTTGCCATGCCCGATCTTGGTCGAAATATAGAGGTTAAGACTTCATTCTTAACATACCTTTATATTTTGTCCTTGGTTGCATGTAAAATCATCTCTTCTACTACGAAGGGCATGAGGCAAGCCCACCAAGAAAAACGTACCAATTGAGCTAGGATGTTACATTGCTTGTTTGAAAATACAGTGCGTTTATCGAAAACATTGGAAAACCATCATTCAACATCATCATCAGAATTTCAAACCCCTTAGTTAGAGCAAATACCTTTCAAAAAACCCAAGAACTATTGCTTACCCTTGGGATTATGTCCTTAGAGGTTTCTAAGTAATTGGGTTTACATCTTAATTTGCTCTTACAAAGGTCAACATTAGGAAACCCTTGTCTTGATTTCTTGGAACTTCCACATAGCACTTTGTGAGATGAAAAGAAGTTGTGACATTGGACATTCAGTTTGAAACCTAATCAAGAAGTGTGTTTGTGGTAAAAAGAACTCATTAAGCAAAGATAATGAATTGGCCCCCACACATGTGCTTGTTATCTCTTGGTCATATTGGTCTTTTGATTGCTCTTAGAGAAAAGTGTGTTCTTCAATACCTTGGCCTAGTAAACAAAGTCTCTCTAAGTCTCTTAGGATCAAAATCAAACACTTCATCCACCTCAAACATTTATCAACATCATCCCACAAACAACTTCAAAGCTTTGAAAACATCATTACCTAGACTTGGGTACATTTCTAAACCAAATCAAAATCATGTGTTTAGTTAGGTGTGTTTGGATGAATCCTTCCATGCACACTTAGTTAAATTATCACCTCTTTGAACAATTTCATCCTAAGATCACATCTAACATCTTAGGGTTTACAAGTTCACCATCCAAATCAAACAATCAAAATCAAGTCTTAAGTCTAGCATTGATCCAAAGTCCCTAAAAGTTCATCACCCATATCATTCACCCCTCTCATCATTCATCCCATTATTGGTCCTAAGAACCTTAGAGGTCACTTTTGCAACAAGGTAAAAACACAAGGAGAACATGGAATATAAACTTGATCCATACATCTTGGGTAATCCAAATCAGTTGAATCTTCAAAGCCTTGCAATGCCTATCAATTATCAAAGTCCATACATGGGATCATTACCTTTGACAAATGTCAATGGTACAACAAGTGTGAGTATGCCCAAGTCAAAGTTTGGAACACATTTCCCAATGATAGATCTAAGTCCAAACCTACAAATCCACCAATCGAATAATCAATGCATGAGCCTTGAAATGAACAACGTCATTCCACCAAATCCCTACAAACCAAATGTGGATGTACCAAGTGCAAGTTTTCGAAACATGAATCCTAACTCAGAAAACTTTGGAAAAATGATTCGCAATACCAACAATGTTCATCCTATCATGCCAAATCTGAACATCATCCCAAATCAAAACATTATCCAAAGTCAATTTTCCCATAATCCCATTCAAAAACCACAAGTAGGCATCCCAAATCCGCTTAAACAAAAGCCAAATCAACTATCTCAAGTGAGTCAAGATCAAAATCAAGAACAAATTTGGCGAGATCAAATTGTGGAACTTTCCAAAATAGTTGATGCATTGCGCCAAGGGAAATCTCCATCACCATTACCTACATCATTCCTTGGTTTAGGGCTTCCCCCTTTACCTAACACCAATCACGCCATCCAAATCAATCCACCTAACATCAATCAAACCATCACGACAAATTCTTTGAATATACCATCGGCATCACACCAATGGATGGTATCTAATCAAACAACAACATTGATCCCAAATCAAAATACGGTCACCCAAGGACCTATCACCTCGGTCATTCCAACCATCACTATCGCTTCAATCATTCCAAACACCACTATCACACCCATCACATCTCAACCTCTCACTACCATGATTGCTCTGAGTGTATCTCAAACACTTGTCACTACATCCAACATGATTCTAAATCCACCACCACCCCCACCACCACCAACTTCCACCACATCAAACCAATACAACGTGACATTACAAGCTGCTTTTCAAAAGGGATTCCAACAATATCTAGCCATGCAACAAGCAACACAAGCTCAACAAGTGAAACAATCCTCTCAAGTTGCCCAAGCCTCTCAAGCTACCCAACCAACACGAGCACAAACACAAAAGATGACAACTATTGAAAACAAGGATCAAGATCAATCCATCACTGAGCACACGTTTACTTCATCCAATGATCAAATCAACATATGTCAAGAGTCACTTTTGAATCACAATCAAAATCCACCAACAAAACTTGACAATGAGCCAATTCAAGAAATATCAACATCACTTGACTCTATGGTCAAAGACATTCACAATCTCTCCACCACAATTGTCGAAAACAATGATCAAAACCTCTCCATCGAGGAGCACATTGAGGATGTATCTACACAATCCGATGATAAACTCACCATACATCAAGAGCCACTTTTTAGTGATCTCTTTCAAGGAGTGTTAGGGTTATTTGATCCTATTGACATAATGCACAATCCATCGACCTATGATCATGTTGAAAATGTCTCTACATCGCCTTATGAGGTAGAGGACATATCTCAAGAATTTATTCCAAAGCATGATCAAAATCTTTCACCAAGGTCTAGCAATGGTCCCTTCCAAAACATGTTGATCCCCTTTGACCGCATGGTTATAGATACTGAAAGAACCCTGAACTCGACACTTGAGGATATTGAGCCATTCCCCATGTCTAATAACGACGTCCAAGAACCCTTTGTAAGAAATCCATCCTTTGAAGCTACCCCATGTCAAGAACTTGATCCAAAGCATGTCGAAAGCAACTCCGAAATTAATCAAGATCAAGAATTTGTATCTTCAAGATACTACAATAATCTAATGAACACTCTCTTATCCATGCAAGATGATCATATCCATGTAGCACATACTCCTCCATCTACCCATGAGATGCTTTCTACAGATGGGCACGTAGATGATCTTCATCTAGAACAAGATTTTGTTACACAAAAATAACAGATTCTTAACTCCTACAATCAAACAGAGTTGTCAACATCCGGATCAAATATGTCCCAAACTCAGATTGAGGACATCATGAATAAAGATATCCATGATTATCGTTGAAGGAAACAAGTCAGATAGAACATCCAAAGTTAGCAAAGCAGCAAATTGAAATGCCACCAACGATGATCATTTATCAGAGAATGCATTCTGAACAAGAGCTCTTCGAACAAGCAGAATCAAAGCATGAAGTTGCTACTACCACCATACTAGGGGCAACTATGTCTCAAGCATATGTCAACATAGGGAGCACGAAGAATCCTTATGGTGAAACTGATGTCAATACTACAACCAGTCACGCCATGAATCTTCATTCACCCATTACCCCATCAACAAATTGGGACCAATGTCAAAAGAAAGATCTGAATCAAAGCACAAAAAATGTTATCAAAGAAAAAGAAGCTAAGAAACATGATGGAAAAATCAAATACGCATGGATACCAAAAAATACAAAGAAAGATCATCCCTATCAAACTCCATCAGTCAAGGAAACTATGGGGCAAAATCAAAATGGGAAAAGTATCTATCAAGGATGTCCACAAAAGAAAAAGTGAGCTTTTCAAGCAACATACAAAGTGTATCAAGTAGTTGGTCCTAATTCCATGCACACTTCTGTATCCACCTATCATTGCTCATCTTCCCAAGTTTGGAGAGTCAAAGGTTCCAAACTATCAACCAATCCATCTCTTATCCCTAAACACACTCCATCCACGCCTCCACACATAATATCCAATTCTTACATTGACCGTGTATTGGCAACAACCCTTCATCATAAGGATTCATAAGGCAATCTGTCGCGATGTGCGCACAAAGACAAAGTCAACTCTGGTATCAACGAAGCAAATCAGAAATCCCAAAAATTGTATTCAACTGCACTTATCTTAGCAAAGCAACTTCTTCAAGCAGGATATCAATGGCACATCATGACAGGGGCATCTACATCAACACCACCAGGTGGTTCAACATGAATCTTTTAGAAAAAACCAAAAAAAAATCAAAAATCAAAAAATATGAAAATCCAAAAAAATAGAAAAAAGATTGAAAACAGTAAAGAAAAAAAAATCGTCCTCTAGTAAAAACCGCATGGGCGGCGCTTTGGGAAAGACCATGATGAAAACCTGGCAAACAGGCGTCATGTGTAGAATCGAGCATCTATGTGTGTCAGTCCAGATGAAAGCATCTCATCCCATCCACAATGAATCAAACATTCCATCCGTCTTATCCATAATAAATCCATCCATCCATGAACCATTTATCCAATCCATTCGCATCTATCTGCATTTGTCATCTTAGTTATCTTGATCTTGATGAGATTTTGGAGCACACTTTATGCTTGCTTATGGTAAACATCTTGACATGGGTCATTTTCATTGATGCTATCCTATCCTATGTTATCTGAGCCATGAAGCATTATCCAAATCAACAATCGTTATTCGAACACCTTATCTTATCACAAGATAATCCTTGGCATCCTTCGCGTGCTTACCATATCCATCCATCCATACACCTATCCAAGCATCCATCCCATCACATCCCATACATTGCTAGACAATGGGGGCAGATATGTACATATTGCTTCGAGAATAAATCTTGGTCTATGTCCTCTGACTTATGTGACAATCCGAACATTGGAAAACATGAAATAAATTGGTCAAACCACTTGTGAGAAAAAATCCAAATCACTAGCCCATGGCACATTTTGTCGAGAAGACATTCCTTATCAATCTTTCATCGAACATTGATCCAAACAATCACTATTAGTTGTATCTAATTTGCACGTCAAACATCACATGAAACCATTCGAACAAATTTTGTTCCAAATCAAGCTTCATCAATCATGATCAATCGAATCCAATCAAAAAATCATCATCTCAAGATATCCTTGTGTTGCTTAACACTATCCTTGCATTGTTGTGTATCCTCAACAATGTTATCATCGTCCATTCGATTGACATCTCAATCCTTGTGTTGCTTAACACTATCCTTGCATTTTTGTGTATCCTCAACAATGTTATCATCGTCCATTCGATTGGCATCTCAATCCTTGTGTTGCTTAACACTATTCTTGCATTGTTGTGTATCCTCAACAATGTTATCATCATCATCAATCCATCGATTTGATCAATCAACCTTAGCTTGATCTTCAACAAAATCCCAAACAGAGCACTGATATCATCGAAATCTTCAAAATCATGCAAAAATCCAAAAACAGATGTCAAAAATCAAAAAATCCAAAAAAATTCAAAACATATCAAAATCCAAAAAACACTCAAAAAGTCAAAAAAACATCAAAAACAATGGAATCTGAACTACGTCATCTCTGAGCTTAAACATAGGCAAGGCTAATCTTTGATCAGCCCTCGAGACATCAAAATCCAAAAACATTTGAAAAACGCAAAATCCAAAACATCGCAAAAATCAAAAATCAAAACATTTGTAAAATCTTCAAAATACCAAAAAAGCCTCAAAACATTGCAAAACTCCAAAAACATCCAAATATTTGAAAAAATCCACCCATCCCATTTCGCTTTCACTTGAAATAATCAATCATCCATAATAAACTGATCATCACCTTCATCCTTTGGCAACGCAAACAAAAACAATCATAGCAAGCAACAAAACAAGCTTCAATCGTAAAATCAAAATCAAACAATGAACCATTGAACACAAAATCAAACTCTTGATCAGTCGCAAACATGTCAGTCAACCTTATATCAACAGCCTATCAATCAACTTATCAAACCATCATCATCCTATACAATGCATGTCCTAGGATATATCGTTTGACAATGGGCATCATTTTGGATATCACTTTGGATCTTATCCTATCAAAACACATCCCTTTGGCTGAAGGTATGAAGAACATTGGCTTGTTTGTGTACTTGATCTTTTCTTTTGATTTATCTTATTGCTCATTCCAAGGACCTCTTGATGATATCCAACAAAAGGATTTAGAGAGATAGGAATGGGGCAAACGATCATTATTATTTTGTCTGTTGTGCTTGTTGGACGCTCTTGTAATATAACTTGGCGAATACTTGCTTTGCTAGGTATGCCCTAGCAAGGTTTTCGTATGTCAAGTGTGAACAAGAATACTCCTATCTGCTTGTTGAGTCAAAGTCCATCACACTAAGTACAACGCCATCCTGGTCCTTCATACCTTGATGCATCGTGCTTAGGTGTGTTATCAAACATAAAGTAAGTGACCCTTTGAAAATCCCAATCCTTGATAAGCGAATCATCATCATCAGCATTTATCTATCATCATCATCATCTCTAATAAAGTCTTGACCAATCATGGACTTGTGGGATCCTCTTGTCATATCTGATTTCCATGCTAACATCATGCATCCGTCATGCATCCATCATGCATCCATCCTGCATCTACAAACCGTCAGCATACCACATATCATTCATATCATACATCATAGGAAACATCGATCATTTCACATGCATTGCATAATCATCATCATAATATAGATCTGTTAGTCTAAGCATTTCATAAATCATCCATTGCATATCACAACATACCACATCATTCACATCATCAATCTCATCCATCTCATATCATATCATCATTTAAGTTGTTTAGGATAATATAGATTTGTTATTCTAAGCATCTTGAAATCATCTCATTTGCATCATCGTCCATAACCACCCATTTTGAACCTCTTTATCGTGAGATCGACCCTCAAATCGAATCTTTTCGCTCGATCTCTCGAGGGGCAATGTACCAGTGTACTTCTTTGGGGCATCTAAAAAATTAGAAAATTTTTAAATTTTGATTGCGCAAGTTATTCTTTGAACCAACGCAACAAGTACATTGCTTCAAAGAGGGGCAAAATGTAGACACGTCAAATTTACATTATGCATATTCATCCACTCAGTAAATTGATTAAATGCAACAAATCCATTCATCAGGTAAATCAGGTCAATCCAAAGGTTTAATCAAATAATACCATTTCATCTCTCATAAATCATTCAACCTTCATCTTGCATCATCCATTTAATTAAATAAATCAGGACTTTATTTAAATCAAATCCTAAATCATCTTCCATCCTTTTCTGATTTAAATAAAACAAATATTTAAGTCTTAAAAGTCAAAATCATCTAATCAGCATTAAATCAGCATAATCATCATCTATTTAATCTAACCCTGATTAAATGTTAATCCCATCCCACTTGCATTATCTAGATCTAGCCACTTGCACATATAAATCAATTTATTGATTTATTAAATCCAAGATTTTCCATCAACATGGCATTTATGGGGAATATTCCCTCAATTTTGAATTCAAAGGCAAGTTGATTTGTCCCTCCAACAGTGCATTTATTGCTCATTTTCTTGTCCCCCACTCAGCATTTATTGCAAATTTGAATTCAAATTCTCCCTCTCATGGGCACTCTTCCCAAATCTTGCACATCCATTGACCACTCACCATTTGACAAGTGTCATCTTCTCATTGAAGGATCTTTAGTCCCACATTCACCATCTTGGCCAATCTCTCATCAACAAAATCTATAAAAGAAGGCTTAATCCTCATTCAAAAGATCCACAACTTTATGCAAGGTTACTCTCTTGGTTTGAGAAATAATCTTGTTTTCATCTCCATTGCACATCATCATTTTAGCTTTGATCAAGGGTTGGGAAAGGGTCACTAGCACATGTGACACCAACCCACTATGGAATAGGTGACTTGTAATTGCTTTCCTAATGCTTTAGTTTTTCTTTTGTCATGTATTGCATTTTAGAAATCTTTACAAGGTATTTCATAGAGGTATTTTGTTAGATTTGTGAAATACTAACCCCTATATGAGTTTAGTTTTTGCAGATTTTAATGGATGCCTACACATGCATTAGCTAATAATTAATTAATCTTTAATTGATTATTAGTCTAATTTATTCTCATATTCTTAAGCTAAACTTAGGAGTGATTTACTATGTTAACTAGAGAGCTATTATTAGATTATTCTATCTCAAATTGCATGAGATGTTGACACTTGTCATGATCTAATCCGTTTCTCATTGAGGCTTTGCTCTTATAAGCACTCAACCATCATTGTACTATCATGTGTTGTACTCTCAACCTTTGAGGACTCTTGTTTTCCTTGAAGATTCTTGAGGTTCATTTTGTAGCTTTTTCTTTTTGAGGAATATTGTAATTCTTTATTTGCACATCTTTTTTGTGGAAGGTGTCTTTGTTCATTGTTTGATCTTGTGGCTCATGTTTTTCACAATTTGAACATGGTATCAGAGCATGGATTCAATGAAACCTTTCTTAATTTATGAGGTTTTTTTCTTCAACAAGAGTTACAAGCATCAAATCTAGAATCCCATTTTCTTTTCTTTTTTATAAATTTTGGAGGTGGGTGAATTTTTGGTGCATTTGGGACCAAAATAGAGTCTTCCATTAGATTCCAAGCCATAAAAAAATAGTTTTTCCTTTTCTTTAGCCCTAATTGGGCTCTTAAGGTAAAATCTACAAGGTTTTGAAGAAGTTGGTTCTTTTCTAGATTCAAAGGGTAGCTGCAATTGCAAAGCATTTTGGTGTGAAAAAAAGCTTATCGTTGGATTCAAGAGGCAGATTTGATGAATTTTGACCATAAATTTTCCCTATTTCACTAACAAGTGTTTCTGAGCCAAATTTTTTTTCCTTAGGGGCCATATGACTCTTGTACAACCACTTCAGCATGAAAAACAAAAAAAAAAGAGCAAACAGGGGGGTTGGCGACTTTTTTTTAAATTTATTTTTAAAGAAATTTCAAAAAAATAAAAATTGTTGCAAGGTACTAGGGATGGTACCTTGCACAAGGTACCTATGCACAACCGCTAGGTACAACATGGGGCCATAGCCAACTAATGCTTTTAAGTCACCGATGGCTCCCTTTTACCATTCACCAGGTAATTTTATTTTCTGATAGCTTGCATGTTATTCTAGCAACCTCAAAAGTTTTTAGCTATTTCACTTTTCTAGTAGCGTGACAAGGAATATTCCATCACAAAAATGTCATATTCTATTCACCTACGATTTTTATTGATGGCTAAATTTTTTTCCAACAAAGGGAATATTCTATGAATATTCCACTGACATTGTGCTGACCTCATCATGATAGGGGTGATCCCACAATAGTGGTTTACAATTTTTGGCCAAATTGGACACTGAAATTATTTTTTTCTAACTAAATCTTCACTTTCAGGCACCTATAGTGGCTAAACTGTGAGGAATTTGAAGATGATGCAAACTAGAGTTTCGTAACATTTTGTCTGTAGATTTTAAATATATTTTTTTCAAAATTTTTGGAATTAGATTGCACCTCTTTTTCCATCTCCCTTGAAAACTAGTTTTTTTCAGAAAACATCATTTTTAAGGAGTGACACTCACAATATAACACAAATTTTTTTCCATGAAGGATAAAATTATAACTCTTTCAAAAAGGGTTTTTCATTGTTTTTTTGGGCGAGATGGTGGGAACATGCATTAAATGGGTTTGCTCAAACCTAGGTTGTAGTGAATCCTCTTTTGGTCCGTTTGAACCTATTAGTTCGCTCGAACCCCCAAAGTGATTTTTTTTGGCATGGGGTCATTTTTTTCAAGTTTTCCTTCCTCAATCCAATAGTAAACCACTTTTGTGGGTTCACCCATAGACTGTTGAAGGTCCCCTTTGAACCCTCCTTGTGCCCTAAAGGAGGAATTTTTTTTCTTTTGGCCATAACTTGGGTTTTTTTCCTAGTGGTGCATTGTACAACATGTTAAAATCAAAGGTGTTGTTGTCAGTCTTGAGCTCATAAATTTTGACCTGTTTCTCCATTTTTTGTGATTCCAATGATGTTGGGACAATCTTTCAGAGATCTTCATAGCCATCCATGCATTTTTTCCAGATTTATCTTTAGGTACATTTTATTCAAATTTTTGTGTTTTCACATTCTGGTGAATTACTTAGACATCTTAGCTCCTAGAAATTTTTGGTATACATGGGATGACTTGTTTTGGGTAGATATAAATGTGTTTCTACTATTATCTCTTATTTTTCCATTGTAGACATATTTTTCAGGCACTTTCTCTCTTGTAGACACGCTGAGATAAAGTGCCATTCCAGTGTACATGCTTTTTGGGGAATTTGTACATCTTGTTGTGCTTTTTGTACTTGCACTATGGTATAAAGTTCCATGGTAGGGTTGATGTTTTCCTTTGGTTTTCCATCACACCTTTGTCAAGTGATTGTCCCTTCCATGATAGCAGTGAATCCTAGTGATTCTTGCCTCATGTGTGTGTGTCTTTGTTTCCACACCCTTTTGTTTTCAAGTTGTTTCTCCTACATGCACTTCTTGCTTTCACACAGTTTTAGTGTACCTATCTTGGCTCTCCCTTTTCAGCATTATGGGGGGATTTCTACTATTGTTCTTAATGCTTTCTTGGTTTCAATTTTTGGCGTGATCTATGTATCTAGTTCTTGTTCCTATGTACTAGTTGGATGTAGTGTGTACATCAATGATAGGTTACCTACTCATTTATGTGAGATGGACATTTACCATATGGACACTTTTGCATTCCTATTTCTAGAGGTTATTCATTTAAGAACTATATTACTCATCATTTGATAGTAGTATATAGCTTCTTCGTTCTTCAATGATGTTATATTCTACATGTTCCTATTCCTTTTGGGGCATTATTTTGATTGGAGGATTCTTCAATCCTTCATTCACCTTTGTCTCTTTTGGAGTGGAGTTTTTCCCATGAGGTTTTCTACTTTTCTCTAGTTTTGAGAGATCTTTTGTTTGTACATGGGTGCCTCACCAGGCCTTGTTTGTTGGGACCCATCATGCATTCTCTTTTTAGGGGTTTTAGCTACTCCCTAAGTTCATATTATGGGGAGTGTTAGAGTAATCATGCATTATATAATAATTAATTAATCTTTAATTAATTATTAGTCTAATTTATTCTCATTCACTTAAGCTAAACTTAAGAGTGACTTAATATTTTAACTAGAGAGCTATTATTAGATCATTTTGTCTCATTGCATGAGATGTTGACATTTTTCATGATCTAATCCCTTTCTCATTTAGGGTTTTTCTCTTATAATAACTCAAACCTCATTGTATTATCATGTCTTGTACTCTTGAACTCTCAACCTTTGAGGACTCTTGTTTTCCTTGAAGATTCTTGAGGTTCATTCTATAGTTTTTTTTCTTATTGAGGAATATTTTAATTCTTTATTTGTAGATCTCTTGCATGGAAGGTGTCTTTGTTCATTGTTTGATCTTGTGGCTTGTGGTTTTCATAATTTTAACATTCTAACCACCTCATATGTATGTTGTGGTTCCACCTCTACCATTCTATAAAATACCAAGAGATAACCATCCAACTAACTTTGTGCCTTCAAAATAAAAACAAGTCTTTAGACCAAAACATAAGAATTTGTAGGTCTCCTAACCAGTGAAGGTCCCTTAGATTCCTCCTCTAAAGGAAGAAAATAGACCAATTTTTATGTGGTTGTTACACACACATAAAAACATGTAAATAAAGTTTTTTTCTATTCGAACAACATAACCTATATATCTTTAAAGAACCACCAAATTGTTGTTAGGAAGTTTGGCTATCCCAAGGCTTAGGAATGTCAGGTCTTGAATCACTAGGTTCAATTAGGGTTTGTTGCACGATTATTATTAAACATAAGGGTCCTATTCATTTTCACCAAGCTATTTGACTTAGAAAATTCAATGATGTGAAGAATTGAACAAATAAAGCATGCATAATTTCTTAGACTATATTTATTCAAATCTGCTAAAAGCAAAACTACAAAAAAAACAAAGTTTAGAGAGATAGGGCCTAAGAAATTAATAGCTCCTATTTATTATCCACAAATTTATAGAGCAACTAACAAACCAAAGAATCAATTATTTTGCATTTCACCAATTTTATGCACAACTACATGTACAGAATAATTTGAAAAAGTTTAGAGAAAATGACTGTTCACCACCGAAATACATAAAAATGTACCCAAATATGGCACAACAAATTGACTCTTTAGATAGGAGTGAACAAATTACAATTACACAAGATATAAGACTAGGAGTAACCTTTCAATTGCTTTAGTATTATTAGTCTCTACTATAAACACAAGCCTTTACTCTAGAATTGAACAAAAAGCATGAACTAGAACAAGAATTGGTGTAGTTCTAATTTACATCATATTGTATTAATAAATTATGATCCTTTAAAAAGAACAACTCCTTTCCTTTTATATAAAACAAGGCATGAATTGATTATAAAAAGCACATGTCTTAGAAAAATAAGCCAATTAAATTGTAGTACATGGCACAAGGGACATGTGGCACTTAAAAGATATTTTATGTGGTCCCAAAGAAAAAGTCAAAGTTTACAATTTGAATCCTGTTGAAATACACCAAATACTTGAAGTTCTTAGGGAAAAGACAATTAGGTTCTTTTAATCTTCAAAAAATGCAAAAATAAAATGCTGAGCTTTCCTTTCAAAATCCTCAACTTTTGGCATGCATAAGCTTGTTTATTGGGAAAAATCCCCACAGCTGGAAGTCAGGAGAATATATTTGATTCCACCACTAAGCCAAAAACATGTATCCTCTTTCATCTTAGATATTTGTTATTCATATTTAGAAATTTCCTTAGTAGGTTGATCTTATCCCTTCTTGAGGTTATATTCTCTAGAAGCCATCAGAACCTGGTTCATGTCCTCCTTCGAGAAATTTTGCATCATAGTAGGTTGATCTTATCCCTTATTTTAGCTTTGTCCTGGTGTGGGTTAGGCTGTCTGGGCTCCTGTTGGAGATCTAGGAAGAAGAAGTTTCCAAGGGTATTGTTAATGGTTTTGGACGACTCCTCACCATTGATGCTATGACTAGTTCAAGAAATCATCTAGTTTATGCTCGAATTTGTGGTAGTGTGGACTCTTCTTCCAACATTTCATCCATTATTAAGATTAGATCTAAACCGAGGGTTTGGGATCAGGAGGTGGAATACGATTCTATTCTATTTTCCTTTTTCCATTGCAAGAAGATGGGTCATTGGGCAAGAAATTGTCTGAATTAAAGGAAAAAAAACTTCTAAGATGATCTAGAAAGAGAAAAATTTAGAATGATATTCCTAACATGTCTTTTCTAGCTAAGGATTCTTCTTGTAAATCTAAAAAGGTTATTTCAAATAGTTGTAATTCTCCTCCTTTTGTGGTGGAGTCCTCTGATAAGGATGTTGGTTTGATTTGGTCTCCTATTCATGAGATTCTTATTCCTAGGATGCCTACTCCTTTTGGTGGTATGTGGTATCCTTCATCTAATAAGATGGTTACTCCTAATTTGGTGGTAAATTTTGAGATCCCAATAGGATCTATAATAGATGAAGAAGTGACATAGATTAATGTTGTTTCTGATACTCTACCCGTGGCTGACCATCTGGTGGAGAAATATGGTCTTCTAGAAGGAAATATGGAAAAGGAGAAAATGGTTGTACCTTCCTTCTTAAAGGACATTTCTCAAAGTGATTTTCCTTTGCAAAACTTAAGGGATGATACTACTTTAGTGATCCTTGATGATGGTACTTTTATTATGGTGAAATATAAAAATAAGAAAAAACCAAAGTCACTTACTTCCGCTCAAGGTGTTACCACAAGAAATAGACATAAGGTTGATTGTGGGTCATTTCAAACAGGAAAAGGAAGGCCTTCTCTACAACAAAACAAGGGTAAGGAGAGTAAATTTGAAATTGTTGAAGGCACTCAAAGGACCTTGTTTGAGATGTGCTCTAAAGACACACCTCAAAATAACCAATGAAGATAATTTCATGGAAGATCAGAGTGTTAAATAACCCTCATAAAAATGTTCTCCCATATAATCTAATTTGAGATCATAAAAATGACATTTTTATCATTCAAGAGACTAAGATGCAAGCTAAAAAAATTCAAAGTTTAAAATATTTTCTTTAATGTGTATAGTATTCATTGTATTAGTGTTGATGGGGCTTTAGGGGGTATTGTAACTCTTTGGAATTGAAGGATAAAAAAAGGAGAAGCCTTATATGCTGATTCTAATCATGTAACCACCCATTTTCAACATTTGAGTGATGATAAATCTTGGATTTTATCTAACATTTATGTTCCTAACAATAAGAATGATAGAAAGAAACTTTGGTCGAAACTGAGTAATTTCAAAGTTGAACATCGAGATGTTAGTTGGATTTTTATGTGTGATTTCAATACGTCTTTAAAGAAAGATGAAAAAATGAGGATGTCAAGTGCCTCTAAAAAATATATATGATCTTATGGATTTAATTTAATATTAATCCTTTGTTGTATGTTGACCTTCAAGGTGTTTCTTTAAACTGGTCTAACTGGCATGCGGGTAATGACCTTATTCAGGTAAAGTTAGATTGGGCTCTTATTTCTATGGATTGGCCTGTTTCTTACTCTTGTTTTCTCTCAGCCCTTTCAAAACTAGTGTCTAATAATTTCCCCATTGTTAGATTGATGTTGATATTATTGGAAGAAAAAAGAGTTTCCAATTTAGATTTGAACAAATGTGGCTAAGACATCAAGATCTCAAAAACAAGATTAGGGAACCATGGAATGTGAAGGTTAATGGTTCAACTATGTAAAAAGTGGCCAAGAAATTAGCCTATGTAAATATTAATGTTCAAAAATGGAAAAAATATTTCTTTGGAAAAATCTTTACTAAAAAACTTCCTTAAAAGTTGATTTAGATGTTGCTCAAAGGGTTATTCAAGCTAATGGGTTTTCTCCTACTTCTCAAGTAAAAGAGAGTTATTTGATTGCTCACCTTCATAGCTTTACTGCAAAATAGGACATAGAGAAACAAAGGTCTAGGTCTATTTGGTTGCAAATTGGGGATAAAAACATGAAGTTCTTTCATTTGTCAACCCTTAAACACCGTGCAAACAAATATATCAAATCTATTTAGCATAATCCAATGGTATCATTGATCTAATGAGCAAGATATTTTGTAAGCAACCATTGATTTATTTTCCAATCTTTTGTCAACAGATGTTAAGATTGATCTTGTGTGTGAAGAAATATTCCTTAGTGTTATTCCTTCTATTCTCTCTAATGAATCCAACAAACTTTTATAGGGTATTCCATCAAATGAGGAAGGTAAGAATGGTGTATTTTCCTTTTAGGGTAATAAGGTTACGGGCCCCAATGGTTTCCCCATGTTTTTCTTCCAAACCTTTTGGGAGTATGTGGGAAATGATGTTTTTGCTGCTACTAAGGAGTTTTTTGGCAGTTGTCACCTGCTTAAAGAGCTTAACTCTACTTTTATTATTTTGATTCTAAAGGTCCCTAGAGCTATCTCTTTTGGAGATTTGAGGCCTATCAGTTTGTGTAATTCTATATATTAAATCTTTTCTGAAGTCCTAGATTTAAGGTTGCAAAAGGTCCTTTCTAGTTTAATCTCCATTCAACAAAGTGGTTTTGTCTTTGGTAGAAAAATCTTGGATTCTATTATTACAGTGCAATAGAATATTCATTCTCTTTATATCAACAAGAAAGTGGGTTTTTTTCTAAGATTGGATATTATGATGGCTAATGATCATGTTTTTCTTTTAAATAAAATTGGCGGAGCCACTGAAAATATCTTATTAATATAAATAGGAGTTACAATAGTCAATTTTGAGTAGGAAGAAATGCTCGATGAGGACCAAACTAAGAAAGGAAGGAGAAGCCAAGAATCAAAATGAGGAAAAAGTTTGAAAATAACCCCAATGAGTAGAAGGTATTATATCCATTTACATTATAGGAGAGAAGATATATGCCATTCGAGCAAAACTAATAGAGAAGAGTCACTTCCAGACTACCAACAGAAAAGAACAACATAGGAGAATCACTTTCAAATTTTCATGCCATCAAAGACCACCAGACCGAGGATACCAAGCCTGTAAAATAGACATGAAGAAGGCCAAAAACACAAGACAAGCGTGAGTCAACAAAGCAGAATTGCATCAAGATTACCATGCCATCAAAGACGACCAATCCAAGGATACCAAGCCTACAAAATAGACATGGAGAAGGCCAAAAACACAGGACAAGATCAAGTTATGTGATACAAAAAACCCAAGTATGAAGGACCTAAAACCAAAAACCAAAGAGGAGAGACCAAGAAGCAAAGAAAAGGAGGAGCTTCTTACGTAGAGCTTTCTTCTAAAGAATCAAAATCTATAGGTGGTGAAAAGAAATGGTTCTACATGAGGCTCAAAGAGAGCATGTTTGATTAAGAAGTGGACTACATCATACAACTCCTGGATAGAGTCACAAAAAGAGTTACCATAAAGATTCCAGAGCTTGAGGAGCCAATAGTTAAACTCTCTTGTGTAATCACTTAGTAAACCATTTTCCATTGAAGAAAGAAGCAAAGTAAAACACCAGTTAGAGAGTAAATGTTGCCTACAAAATATACCACCCATAGTATTTGTGCCCTGGAGAATATCATAGTTCTCCAAAGCCAACTGCAAAGAAGATAGTGCACAAATGTGAGGAAGAAGATATGTGCTAGCAAAAAACTTAACCATTTCCACACACCAGAGGAAATCCATCAAATTTGAAACAAACCTCGAGGAAACTTCATGCGGGAGGGCTGAAACCTAAAACTCAAGCCAGTCGTAACCTAAAACCAATTCAATTGCATCATGTACCTATTTACATTCGATTGCAACCATGCGTTGCAATTTACCTAGGGTGAACCTCAAGTAATCTCGTACTTCATGAGGTCATGGAGGAAAAAAAACTCAAAATAGACTATCTATTAGACCAACATAAAATAATGAAGCTACTTTGGTAAAAGATGTAAGAAAACATCCACCAAATACCATTTTTATGGAATGGTGGAACAATCAAAACACATATGACAAGGCCTCACACGAAGTGACATAAGTAAAACTACAATTCCATTGTACCTCAAGGAAGTGAAGAGGAAAGGAGCCATTAATGTTTTGATACAACATGTACCTGCAAATGCTTGAAAATTCCAAGTGACAAAGCATTACACAATCTTTGGAAAAGATGATTAATTCAGTCATATCACACGACATGTGAAAGATGCCTCTAAATTCATAGATGGTAAAATATTTCTTGAAAGATCAATCATTCCCCAAATGTTAGCCAACGAAAATAGCCTTTCGAAGGAAAACACAAAAGGAAACTTTTTAAATTTAGCAAAGGATTCTTGTGGCCACCAATTGATAAGGCCAATACCTCATGAATGTCAAAGATTATTATTTCAATCAAATCACACTACATGTGAAAAGATGCCTCTAAATTCATTGGAGGTAACAAAATTGTTGAAAAATTAGTCGTTCACCTAATGTTCGCCTACAAAAGTAGCCTTTCAAAGACAAACACCAGAGGAAAAAAGTGGAACTTTCCAAATTTATCCATGTATTCCTCCAACCACCAATTGATAAGGCCAATACCAATTCCATAACATATCATAATCCCTAATGCATAAATTCTATTGATATTTCCTCATGAATGAACATTCGTCATAAAGAAATGGATTCATTATGGTAGACACAAGTGACGAAGATCACACGAGTATAATAAATATCAGTTTTCAAACTGACTATAAGGAATGTTAGAGGATCAATGAGCAATAAAAGAGACATCAAATAAGCAAATGAGAATGCAGAACATGTTGCAAAAATAGCTACCATCGAGGCAAAAAACATCAGATCCAAGTTGTTAGCCATAAGAAAAGAACCTGTAATGATAGTTCTCTAAGCATTATATATGATTGTACACCCAACATAAATAAATCATCATACTAAGTAGAAAGCACAATGTGAGCAAATCCCAAGGAGAACAACCAAGGCGAATACAGGTGGCACAAGTTAAGTCCCAAGACATAAGTGGGGCAATCTGACAATGAAGACATTGCAAGAAATAGTTTATGCCATAGATAGAATTTGAAATTCTAAGAATCATAGGTGAGACCAGGTACAAGTTATTTTGTGATAAATAATTGAATGCATTCCTCTACCAATAATTCTTTATAAGTAAGACTTTCATCAATTGCCTTATTTTCTAGATTGTCAGCATGCTCATTTGCTTCTCTATAACAATGACAAATCTAAATACTTGGGAAATCATCGATTTATTGCAAGATGAAAGAGATAATGTAATCCAAATGCCATGAATTAGAACACCTTCTCTTTAGGGCCAAGATTACAGTCACCTTCGATATGGATATAAGAAATAGAAATATTTTTTGTTAGACTCAAACCACTCCTCAAAGCATTAAATTATGCAATATTGTTGGTGTAATCAGGTATTAGTTCACATGTAGCACCAATAAAATTTCCATTCCAATCCCTCAATACTGCGGCAATGCCTGACTTACCTGGATTACCCCACGAGGCCCCATCAAAATTCAATTTGATAAAGTTTCTAGAAGGGGGGATCCAAGTAAAAGAGTTTCTATTCACAAGAGTGGTCTTAGAAGAAATAGAGCTAGATCTAGGATGTTTAATTACTTACCAAATTTTCATAATAAAAGCATTCCAAGATGAAAAATAAACTATTTGAATTTATGGACTTGAGAAGAGCAGAAGTTGTCACCTCATAAATGGAGATCTCAATTTTATGAAGGACCAGAGTAGAGTGCAGGCCTTTTTTCTAAAGATTTTGTTATTTCTTTCAAGCCAAATATTCCAAATGATTATGGAGGGGGTAATTTCCCAGATGCAAGCCAAGGATGAGGAAGAATAAAGAGAAGGCTAACTATTAAAGAAGCTTAGAATTGAGTTGGGGAGAGGGCTAGACCAACCAAGTTTATTCATTACCCAGGACCAACAATTATTAGCAAAGTCACAACCTAGTAGAAGGTTATCCGCAGACTCAAAATCATTCCCACATAAAACACAAGGAAAGAGAGGTGTAATTCCCAATCTATCCAATCTCATACTAGTGAGGATTCTATCTTTAATGGCAAGCCAAGGATAGGTGTTTTATTGAAGGCTAATGATCATGTTAATTGGCAATTTATTATTAAATTATCGAAGGCTTTTGGTTTTGGAAAGAAATCTATTGAGTTAATTTGGAAATTGATTGCTACTCCCAAGTTTTTAGTGATTGTCAATGGTAATCTTGTTGGTTTTTCATGTTAATTGGCAGTTTATTATTAAATTATTGAAGGCTTTTGGTTTTTGCAAGAAATATATTGAGTTAATTTGGCAATTGATTGCTACTCCCAAGTTTTTAGTGATTGTAAATAGTACTCTTGTTGGTTTTTTCTATAGCTCCAGAGGGATTAGACAAGGATATCCCATCTCTCCTTTTCTCTTTGTTCTTATAGAAGAATCTATGGGTAGATCTCTTTAAAAAGTTGTTATTGATCTGGGTTTGTGAAAGGTCTTTCTCCTTCCTCTCTTGTTATCATCAACAATTCATTAATGACACTATTATTATGGGGGAATATTCTGTCACTAAAGTGAGACATGTTAAATTCATCTTTCTTAAGTATTAAGTGGCTTCAGATCAAATCATCAATCTCCTTAAAATCTCTATTTTCTTCTTGAATACTCTTGAGTCGATACAAAATCCTATAGCTCAGATTCTTGGGTACAAAATAGGTTTTCTTCCTAATTCTTATCTTGGCCTCCCTCTTTGTTCCAATTATGTTCCTGATTCCTTTTGGTCTAATATTTGGGTAGGTTTCAGTCTAAAATTTTGAGCTAGAAAGGTGCAATTCTAACTCAAGTAGATAAGGTTCAAATTATTAAATCAACATTCCAAAATTTTATTATTTATACCATAAGCCTTATAGGATTCCAAGAAAATTTTGAGATCATATTGAGCAGATTCAAAAGAATTTTTGTGGTCGAGTATGGGAGAGCATGAACAAATTCATCTTATCTCCTGGGAGTGTGTTTGCAAACCCAAAAAGTGGGGAGGTCTAGGTACTAAAAGAATTAAGGACATTAATAGTGCTTTATTGGCTAAACAAATTTGGATACTCATATTAGAAAATAATTAATGGACCAAGATTATTGTGTATAAGTACTTGGGTAATATTGCTAATGTAAGGCACCTTTTATCTTCTCAAGACACCCCTTATGGCTCAGCTATTTGGAACATCTTAAAATACAACTTCTTAATTTCTAAGGGTCTTAGATGGGTGGTTGGAGATGGCAGGCTCATCAATTTTTGGAAGGATTGGTGGTTTGGAAATGGGCCCCTCATTAATGATCCTTTGGCTAATCCTATGAGAGATTTATGTTCTAAGCTTGTTGCTGATAACTTGGTAGACTTTTTCATCATGGTCAGTGGATGGATTTGGTTTCTCTCGATCCATCTCTTGTTGTGATTCATATAGCTTTGTGTCTAGTTCATATGTACTAAGATCCATAGGTTTAGATAGATTGGTCTGCAATTTCAATGCTAATAGTAAGATCTTTGTTTCTTCTTCTTTCAATTTCTTGTAGGTTCACGTCCCTCGATGTCCATTCTAGGTCTCCTTTTGGAATCCTTCGTTGATTCCAAAATTTAACATCTTTTCTTGGATGCTTTCTCAAAATAAAGTGCTCACTCTAGACAACTATGAAAAAGAGGCTTTGCCCTTCCAAATAGATGTGCTCTTTATGAAAGTGACGAGGGTGCTAACTCGAGACACAAAATATCACACACAAAACCTAGAGAATATTATTTTATTCAGAATTATGAAATACTTACATGTAGAGGATCCCAAATCCTCGAGTTCTACAATACATGAACTCTGTTTGATGAAATTTTTGAACCGTTTGAAAGGTCTCGGAGTGAAGAACGTGCTAAGAACCAGCTTTGTTGGTTTTGACGATTTCTGAGCCCGTATGGGACCATTTAGTGCCTCAAACTGGACTCAGAAGATTTTTTAGGGAAAAAAGCAGAAATTGAAACTTGCATAACTTTCAAACCGGGAATGATCTTGACCTGATTATTTTTCCAATTTCTTATTTTTCTATCCTGAAGCTTCCCATAAATTTTTTCCTCCTCATGCCTTCAAATTCAAAACTAATAAAAATAATAGTTGAGCAGAAAAAGTAGAAAAATAGTTTTGAAAGTTGGGAATTCTTATTCAATGAAAAGGGTATCCAAAAATGAAAAAAAATCTACAAAAGGCTAAATGAAAGTAAAGATATTATTGGGTGATGCAGGATTTCCCTTACACCATTAGATGCTCCTGCATCAGAAATGGTGTTAGAGTCTCACCTCCATTTTTTGCTTGGCTATAATTTTGTCAATTTTTTTTGGTATGGTATCCTTTCCCTTTGGAATATTTGTTGGGTTTTTCCTTTCTCCTTTAAGGAAATCTAGTCTCAGTGGATTTATCTAACCTCTAATCCTACACTTATCTATCTTTGGTCTTTAATTATTCCCCTTGTGGCATAGGGGGTCTAGAAAGAGAGGAACAACCATAATTTCAGAGTGTCCTTTTTGACTTCTAAAAGATTCTCTGTCAAAATTGGTTTCTCTATCAAGGAATTTTTTTTGTTTGGCATTCTCAATAAGCATGTGGGTGGATCTATAGTTTCTCCTATTTCTAATTATATTAAGTAGGCAGTGCACAATTAGCAATTATCCTTTGACATCTCAATCCCAATCAAGAAAGTGAAGAATGCTAAAAATAATGTTGTATGGATTCCTCCTCCACAAGGTTTGATTAATATTAACTTTGATGGGCATCCAGAGGTAATCTGGGGCTTGTTGGTAGTGGGGGTTGTTAAGAGATGAGCATGGTATGTTTATATCAGTTGTGGCACTCCCTTTGGGTACCTACAAAAACCTCATTATTGAAGTTGCGACTGCCTACAACTATTTGAAATTGGCCCATTCTCTAGGTTTTCACATCATATGGATTGAAGGAGATTCTTTAAATATTATTAATTGTTAAAAAAAATTAAATAACCTGAGTTGGTCAAATAATTTTTAATAAAGGATTCTATTTTGATCCTTAATACTTTAGATGAAGTTCACATCTCTCATATCGATAGTGAGGGAAATTATATAGTGGATGCTTTTGCTAATATTGGTGTCAGTAATGACTCATTCCATTGCTAGGATAAGTTGAGTGATGTTCCTTTTCACATTCAAAATCTAATTAGTTATGATATGCAAAGGACTCATAATGGCATGGTTTTTAATGATGGGAGGATGAGTATGACAAGGCCTTATGAATTAATGATTCATGAGAAATATGCCTTTGGATTTGCATTAATTGTAATCAATTCTCCTTATCTTCTCACGCAAATTATGGGTGTTTTAGTGGGCCTTCAAAAGTATTTCTTGTGGGATCAAAATATTACTTTCATTGTCATGTTTCTCATATGAGCTAAAATGGGAGGTGCCATAAGTAGAATTGAGACCTCATCCTAGGAGGATATAAAAAACCAAGCTATAGATTGGAATATTCTTCAAGATGCGGGTGTTACCCCTTGGAGAAGCTTCATGAACATGATCCTAAACTCACAAAGGCCTTTGTTAATGGTTGGAAGGATCTCACTATCAGTGTTGAAGGGAAGGAGTTAATTTTTGTGGAGCACCTTATAGTGGAAATCACTGGTCTCTCTATCAAGGGAAGAAAGTTCATCAAGGAAATAAAATCATCAGGAGGTGTATTCAAACATTTCTGGAAGGTTTCTAAGGGTCATAATCTATTAAAATACAATTTTGGTGCTCGTATGATCACTTATCAATTAAATCAATTTGGGTGGAGGTGGAAAAAGTTCTCATGCACTATTTTAGTCTTGATGGACAGTACACATACATTTATGGTTTCCATTTCATTCTACTAAATCACTTTCATCATAAGTATCAAGTTTCATTTCCTTTTTATCTTCTTGCACTGCTTGAATTGTTAGATGCACAAGATAACTAAGAGGAGGGTGAATCAGTCATATACTTAAAAAATTCAAACCCTTGTTAGCCCTTAAACCCTTATCTCATGCATTAGCAAAATGTAAACATATGAAATAGTATTGCAAACACACCTAAACACACAAGAAAACCATATTTATGTGGAAAACCCAAGAAGGGAAAAACCACAGTGTGGATTAGCTAGCATTTATATGAATTGCAACACTGAATACAAGAAGGATTACAACCAAGGAATCACTACCAAGAAAAAGGATAAAGGATCACTACCGAGTGGCTCATTTCCAAGAAGAAAGAAGAGAGAAGAAGACTATAACAAAGAGATTCACTATCCCAAGGTAACAAGAGAAATCCACCACTAAAACTTTATGCCATCATTAACCTTGGGATCAATAGCTCTAGAAAAATCAAGCACACAAAAAAATGTATACCCTTTTTCTCACTACATCAGATTAATAGGCATGAAGCTCACACTCAGATCACCACACTTAATAAAATTCACATATTTCATACACCTTACATAGATCCACACTCATATCCAACAATTCACCTTACATTTATACGATCCACGACCTAAACAATCTCAATTAGGTCAACCTTAATGAAACATATGCAACTAAAATGTGCAACACCAAAAACCTCTATGATGGAAACAATTGAAGGATGACCACACCAAGGGTTAAATAGGACCAAAATCTACATCACCATGCTACACAATACATCCACAATCCATGAGATACCTCTACAAGTAGCACTAGCATGCCAGGTTAGAAAAACCTGAACTAACACTACAAGTGACCACATACATGCTTCTCCAGGTCACACGGACCCCATAGAAACACTCCAAAACATCCAAAAAACATCTCAAAATATTCTAGCATCATCATAATATTCTACAACTCTGCCACAACCACCTGAAACTAAGAACACCATAATTATGTGCAACTAGACACCATACCATAGAACACAACTGATGAACCAAACTTGCAAAAAACCTTAGCACCTAAAACCTCAAGGGAATGAATTTAAAAACAATGTAATAATGTTCCCAAAACCACAAGACAAGAAACCTTACTATAGAGAAATGTGGAGCAATCTCATTTCTCTTAGACAACCTTCTACAAAGACAAACAAATTACCAAACAAAAATTTTAGTGTAGAATGATCTAGAAACTAAAACTCTAAATATACCACCTCTGAACACCTTTATCATCACATGTAAACTACACAAGCATATATTCAACCATGAAGAAATGTAGAGCACAATATTGAACACACCTCTATCACACTTCACATTCTTTTATTCAGATTTTCTCAAAAGCACTTGGAAACCAAGTGAACTTACTATGTACAAATGCAACTCTTATCTATCAAGACATCAATGACAATACTAATGACATCACCACAACACCTTCTTATTAAACCACAACACATCCATACTAGTACAAGCACTTGAAAATACCAACCATCTCCATACTATTGACATCAATGACCAACACCAACAACTATACCAACATCATACTTATAACAATCTCACTTTTTTTCATTGATGGAAATAGCATCTCTCTAAAAATCCATTAAAAAAAATGCATTGGGAAGGGGTTCGAGTGAACCCCTTTGAAGTGGTTCGCTTGAACCAGGGTTCGAGCAAACCCCTAGGGGTTCGCTCGAACCAGGGTTATCCCTCATCCCCCCCTTGAGACACAAAAAAACCTACATTATGGCACTTTGGAGCCTGGGTTGAGGATGAAAATGGAGGAATCTTCACAAACCCAGCTAGAATCAGGTAGTTCTCAGAATGAGCTATCCAATGAATATAATTTTTAAATATTTTGGTTTTATTATGTATTTGTTTTTTAGTTTTATTAAACATAGGTTTTTCATCGAAAATGAAGGTCATTGTTCTGTCAAAAAAATAGTAGATTATAAAAAAAATTGAAAAATATGAGTGCACTAGATATTGAAGTCCTTGATCCAAAAAAAGTAAATAAATTGAATTTTGATATATACAAAAATAGTTCGCATTATATGGTGCTATGTCCGAATTGTAATTGGGTTGAAACTTGATTAAAGAAAAAATATTCAATAAAAACTATCTAACCAAGTGGAAGCACTAGATATCAGAGTTAAAAATTTGAATTCGAAAGAATTAGAATTTTATCCTTCATGGAAAAAAAGTTATATGTTATACAGTGTGTGTCACTTTTTAAAAATGTTATTTTCTGAAAAAACTAGTTTTTGTGGGAGATGGAAAAAGAAGTGTAATCTGATTCAAAAAATTTTGATTAAAATATTTTTAGAATCTACAAACAAAATGTGATGAGACTCTTGTTTGCATCATCTTCAAATTCCTCATGGTTTAGCTGCAATAGGTGCCTAAATGATAATATTTAGTTAAAAATAATAATTTCAGTGTCCAATTTGGCCAAAAATTGTAAACCACTATTGTGGGATCACCCTTTTATATCCTTCAATGTTTGCTTCATCCACAACACCTGTGTGCACATGATGTTGCTCCAATATATTCTACTTTTGTAGTAGACAATGACACTCAATCCTGCTTTTTACTCAACCATGAAACCAATCTGCTTCCAAGAAAGAAAGCACCCCCACTTGTACTTCTATAATTTGTACATCTTGCCCAATCTACATCCGTAAATGCACCCAAGGAGAAATTAGTATCCCTAGGATACCAAAAACCATAGTCCAAAGCCATTCATGTATCTAAATATCCTCTTCACTATTGCAACATGAGATTCTTTGGGATCTTCTTAAAATATTTCCATGAGACAAACTGCATGCATGATATTCAGTCTAGTAGCAGTTAGATATAGCAATCCACCAATCATTGATCTATACTTAATTTGATTATCATTAGGTGATTCATCATTCTTTCTCAACTTCCAAATAGTAACCATAGGAGTTCAGATTGGTTCAAAATCCTCCATCCCAAACTTCTTCAACATTTCCTTGACATACTTTGACTATGAAATGAAGATACATTTTTTTTATTGACTGATTTGTAATCCGAGGAAGGAATTCATTTCCACGCACATTGACATCTCAAACTCCTTTTGCATTTCCTTTTAAAACCTATTGCACATACCTTCAATTTCTCCAAAGATAATGTCATCCACATATACTACCACAATCAAGATTTGTTATTCTTCAACTTTGAAATATAGATTGCTATTTGTAGTATCTTTTTTGAATTCTTGCCGCAACAAGTACTTATTCAACCTTGCACACCAAGCTCTAGGAGCTAGTTTGAGTCCATACAATTTCTTCGTTAACCTTCAAACCATATTAACATCATCTAATAACTGAAAACCTTCTGTTTGTTCAATGTATACCTCTTCTTCCAACTTACCATTCAAGAATGCATATATTTCACATCCATCTAAAAAACTTAAAAATATTTATGTGTTGCAAAGGCCAAAAACATTCTAATAGCTTCCATCCTTTCCACCAAAGCAAATGTCTCCTCAAAATCTATTTCTTCTACTTGTGAGTAGCTCTTAAACACAAGTCTATACTTTTGCTAACAACTTTTCCATCCTCATTCAGTTTGTTCCTGAAAACCCATTTAGTTCCTATCACATTATTATTTGCTGGTCTTGGGACAAATTCCCAAGCTATATTATTCTTAATCTATTGCAATTCCTCTTTTATATCCTTGATCCAATTCTCATATTTGCATGCCTTAGTTATAGTTTTAGGTTCCACTTCTAAAAGTAAATAAAATTTTATTTATTCCTCTAGCATAACAACTTTTTTCCTTGTCAACGTACCTTTGCTCTTATCTCCAATGATCTGATCTATGGAATGGTTATTCTATACATACTTAGGAGTCTTAGGGATCTTTTCTAAAGCTTCTTCCTATCCAACTGTCATCTCTTTTTCCTTTTCTTTCATCCTTTTCTTCTTCACTACAAGGAAAGTCGTGAGATTCATATCCTTCTATTAGTATAGAACTCTGGAGTGGTTCTTCATCCACCTTAACACTTGCACTTTCAACAATCCTCTTCAACCTTTTATTATAGAACTGGTAAGATTTTCTTCTTGTAGAATATCTAAGGAGGATTCCTTCATCAAATCTTGCATCAAACTTTCCTAGGTTTTCTTGATCTCTTCTTATATATAATTTGCTTCCAAAAACTCTGAAATACTTTACAGTAGGAGGTTTATCATACCATAAATCATATGGAGTATTTGAACTATTCACTCTTGCTTGAACTCTATTAAGAATGTAGATTGTAGTATGAATTACTTCACTCCAATAGACATACGACATATTTGCTTCCTTCATCATTTTCCTAGCTACTTCTTGAACTATTCTATTCTTCCTCTCCACAACTCCATTCTACTAAGGAGTTCTAGGAGCTAACAATGCCTCTTTATTCCATGATCTTCACAAAAACTAATAAAATAATTTGAAGTAAACTTACGAAATCTATGATCTATCAAAAACTTTATTTTTAAATCCACTTAATTTTCTACCATAAACTTAAATGCTTTGAACTTATGTAGGGCTTCTATTTTTTTTGAGAAATCTCACCCAAGTAATTCTAGAATAATCATCAACCAATAACATGAAATACCCACCACCATATGAGCTTCTTATTCTAGTAGGTCTACATAGGTCTATATGCACCAACTCTAAAGGACCTGTGGTAGAATAAATTATTTAGTCTTGAACCTCTTCTTAGTTTGCATTCAAAACTGACATTCCTTAGACATTGCATTGATAGGATTTGTAATCTTTGGTAGATCTCTCACAACATTAGTAGAACTAATCTTCTCTAGGCTATTAAAATTGGTGTGACCCATTTTCTATTCCATATCCATCTTTCATTGATTTGATACATGAAACATTTAGCACCACTACCTTTAAGCTGATAAACATTAACTTTTTTCCTTGTTCCTGCAACAACTAGAGTATCAAGGATTCATTTTCTTAATTCACAACCACGATCTTGAAACAAAAGATTGTATCCTTTTCTACACATTTTTCCTACACTTAGAAGATTATTCCAAAGACCCTTGACATAAAGAACATCATCTATTTTATGATTTCCATCAAAACTAATTAAACCTTTTCCATAGATCTTAGTAGATGTATCATCACCATAATTTACAAGACCACCATCATACTTTTCAAGATTAACAAACTTACTATTATCACCTATCATATGATTTGAGAATGCACTATCAATTATCAAGTAATTTCTCTCTTCTCTTATATGAAAAGTAGTCAACATCTAGTTCCTTCCATACATTGTGACCTATTACTAGAGCACTTTCCTTCACACATTTCAAAATTAGTAAAATTATTTCAAACATTTAAAGCCATGAACAAGCATTCATCACTTCCTTCATCAAGATAAATTGATTCCTCATCACCAGAAACACCATTGTCCCTTTCAACATAGTAACTCTTCTTTACAAATTTTCTTTTATGATCCTTAGGTTTATCATTTGCAACTTTGATTGGAAATTTAGACACATAATGGCCTATCTTTCCACAATTGAAACATTTAAAAGGTAACTTACCTCTGTATTTTCTAGTGCCCTTTTTCAATATCCTTACACACTTTTCTTTCACCTCATCAAGATCATCTTGATTTGATTCAACATCCTTCTCTACTTTGTAGAATTTAAAGAAATTTTATTTACTTGTAGTATCATGACCAAAATATCTCATTTAAAATGAATTTAAAGAACCATGCATTTGATATATCTAGAATAATTATCCAAATTTTGAGCTTCCTCAATATCATAAAATTTAGAAATATAAACTTTAAGAAGAGTTCTTAGTACCTTTTTCATAACTTCACTTTCTTCTAGCTTACAACCAAGACAATTAATGGTATTCACAACTTCATCAACTTTGGGCATGTAGGCAGTAATATCTACATCTTTAGACATCCTTAAGGTTTCAAATTTGGCTTTGTAATTCCGCATCTTCACTTTTTTGACTCTATCATCTCCTTCATAAGTACTCTCCAACTTTGTCCAAATCTCTTTAGCATATTTCAAACTTATCACTTTTCCATGTTCAAAATCAAAAAGGCCACTCAGAATAGAATTCCTTGCTTTCCCATTATTCTCATAATCCTTGATTTCATCATCACTTGTCAGACCAACAGTAGGCATAATGTATCCTTTTTCAATTGAGTGATAGACACCAAATCCTAGAGAGCTCAAAAAGGACTCCATCATGGATTTCCAATAAGCATAATTTATTCCATTAAACATACGAGCTTTGACACCCTTCTTGTGCACCATCTGAATCTACCTCAAGCAATTAAGCTTTCTCCAAGGAACCAAATCTATGATACTAGTTGTTAGATGCATAGGAAAACTGAGAGGGGGTTGAATCATTTGTATACTTAGAATATTCAATCCCTCATCAATATTCAAACCCTTATTAGCCCTTAAACCCTTATCATGCATTAGTGGAATGCAAACATATGAAATAGTAATGCAAACAAACCAAAACACATAATAATGCCAAATTTATAATGTGAAAAAAAGAAGAAGGGAAAAACCATGGTGAGGATTATCTCACACATATATGAATTGCAACACCAAATACTAGAAGGTTCATTGCCAAGGGTTCACTACCTAGAAAAAAGAAGAAAGGCTCACTACCGGGTGGCTCACTATTAAGAAGAAAGAAGATAGAAGAAGTCTATTACAAAGAGATTCACTATCTCAAGGCAATAGGAGAAATCCACCAATGAAACTTTATGCCATCCAAAACTTTTGGATCACTTTCTCTAGCAACTTCAAGCACAATGGAAAATGTAGGCCCTTCTTCTCTCTGCATCAAAGTCATAGGTGTGAAGATCACACTTAGATCACCAAAATTAATCAAATTCATATCTTTCGCATACCTTCCATAGATCCACACTCATCTCCACTAATTCACCTTACATTTATACCATCCACGATCTAAACAATCTCCATTAGGTCAGCCTTAATGAAACATATGGACCTAAAATGTGCAACACCAAAATAGGTCAACACCAAACTCCTCCATGGTGGAAAGAAGTGAAGGATGACCACACCAACAATTAAAAATGACCCAAATCTACATCACCACACTACACAACACATTCACAATCCACAAGATACCTTCGCAAATAGTGCTATCATGCCAGGTCATCCAAACCTGAACTAACAATACAAGTGATTACATAAACACTTCTCCAGGTCATGTGGAACACATAGAAAAACTCCAAAACATCCACACATCTCAAGATATTCTATCATCATCATAATATTATGAAATGCTTCCACAACCACCTGATACTGAGAACACCATAATTTTGTGCAACCAGAAATCCTACCACGGAACACCACTGACTAACCAACCTTGTAGAATACCTTGAAGCACCTGAAACCTCAAAGGAAGGATGTTACAAAAAAATTAAGAATGTGCCCAAAACCACAAGACAAGAAACCTTACTGCAGAGAAATGTGAAGCAATCTGATTTCTCCCAGACAACCTTCTACATAGATAGATAAACTATCAAACACAACTTTCACTACAGAATGATCCATAAATTGAAACTTTGGATATACCACCTCTAAAAAACTCTAATCATCATGCCCAAAATTCACAAGCATATCTTCAATCATGAAGAAATGTGGAGCACAATACTGAACACACCTTTGTCACACTACACACTCTTTTATTCAAATTTTCTCAAAAACACTTGGAAACCAAGTGAATTTACTCCAACTGCAACACTTATCCATCAAGACATCAATGAAAACATTGATGACAACACCACAACACCTTATTATCAAACTACAACACATCCATACTAGTACAAGAACTTGACAACACCAACCATCTAAATAGTCTTGACATCAATGACCAACACCAACAATTGTTAACATCAATAACAACACCAACATCATACTTGCAACATGATTTTGGTATTAAAGAGAATATAAAGAATGCAAAACTATTTGTTTTGCATGAGGGCCTTATTTGGTTGATTACAAAGTACCTAAAATACCTCCATTCTCCTTCTTTGATTAAGAAGCTACCATTGAAATGCAATTCTAGAGCTCACATTGTCTATTTTCATAAGGGTTCAAAGTTTGCTACAAATGGGGATAAGGAGTGGAGAGAAGAGGATGAACTAGAAATTTTATCCAAGGGTAAGGAAATGATTAAGTCTACCAAGAAAAAGTCTTGAATTCATATTTCTTGGTCAAGCGGGTTGCATATAGAGGGCATTATTCCTTAAGATATTCATATCTTGTTAGTTGAGAAGAAAAAATATAAAAGGTATAATGATTTGGAGAAAGGTGGTAAATGTAAGGGTAAAGTTGAGGTTAAGGATAATATGCAAGTGATCTATAGTGGTAAAATCCCTAGTGTTACCCTTGGAAATGTTAATGGAAGGCATATTTTCTCTCCTCAAGATTTGTTAGAGGATTTCCCATAATTAAACACAAACAAAGAGGAAATATATAATGTTTTGTGGTTATCTAGAGATGGGGTGGTGGGTTTGTTTTGTTTAATCAAATGGTTTTTTCTTGAGCTAAATTAGATAAATATTAATCAAATATCTATGCAGAATAAAATTGATGCTAATAAGTGTTAGGAGGATTCTATGAATGATAAGAATGAGGAAAAAGAAATTCATCCAGCATTGGAGTAAATTATGATTGAAGTCAGTTTGATGAATGATGATTATGAGAACTATTTGGAGGGTTTGGAAGAAAAGATTATGCACATTAATTAGAACCTAGAATGGGTCATTAAAATTAGACAGTGCACCATTTAGAATAGTGCTAAAGGTACTCACATCCTCACTGAAAAGTTGAAGGAACTTAGGGAAGAACAACTTCTCAAATCCTCCAATGTAGGTGAGAAGATGAAGAAGGAGCACAAAGCTAAGTGAAAACAAAGCCACATAGAGCAGAAAGGGCCAATTACTCGTACTAGGTGAAAGAGGAAATCTTTCCAAGAAGAGATGAATGATTTTCTTAGCTTGGTAAATCTCCATCAGAGCTTCTATCAACAGTAGCTAGAAGCGGCTAATCCCCTTAAAGAGTTACTATGGATCTATTATTATTTTCTTGTTGTTTGGCACTTATTTCTTGGTAGGCTTGTTGTAGGTTTGTTGTTGCCTATTTGGTATTTCTATTTATACTATAATGGGTTTTAGGTCCATGTAAAACCTGTTTGGTTACAAATGTTTTTTTTATAAACTTTCTTATTCCTACATTTTGTGTAAGGGTATTGGGTCCCTTTATAACATGTTTTACATTAAATCAAAAGCTATCAATTAATAATAAGAATCAACCAAGCACATTTATTTCTAGATATTTCAAATTTCTCTTATGCATTATACCATAGTTGTTAGATTAATTTTATTTCTTATTGACAATTTTTGTTTTGACATAATAGAGATCCTAAAACATTTAGCAACCCATTAGTATCACCATCTTGAACAATAAGGGAACAAATAATTCTTGTCCTTTAACCAAATGTTAAACATTTAAGGGTATTCATTAAACTAAAATTATTCAAGGGATGATCATGACTTCATCCCTTTAGAGTGTCATGGACCTTTGCATTTGTCAAGATGTTGAACCAATCAATTTACTAATAAACAAAAGTCCACTTCACATGAAAACCTAATTTTTAATTAAATTATTTATTTACTTATTTATAATTATATTGAGATTATAAAAATAATTATTCTATTTGAATTACACATATTTTTTAAAATAGCAATATATAAATATTAATTTATTTTATTAAAAAATAATGTTAGTCCAACCCATCCATTCTAGTATATAAATGTCCCTCATTGGTTACACTGCTTTAGATTATATGAAGTGATAAAAGGGGAGGCAACAACCTTAGACTTACTTGACTTGTAATTAAATATATGATAAAAAATAAATAATTTATTGTTTAAAATATTAAAAAAATATTTAATTTTATTTAAAAATCATTCCAAATTTATATTCTTATTAAAAATATATTTAAAGAATATATTTTTTATATTTTTTAATTCTATTAGTGTTTTATTTTATAGTTTAAATTTCAAAATAAATTAAATATTTTTATTTTTTAAAACCCATTCATTTATTAAACTTATAATTAATTATTGCATCTTAATTAATGAAAAAAAAATTCACTATTAATTTCTTTGATATTTAAAAATATCCTCCTAAAAATTAATTATTATTTTTAAATGTATAGATACATATGTATTTATGCAAATATATGCATGACTATACACATAGACATATATATGTGAATAAATATATGTATTTGTGTAAATCATAAAATTACGCATGTCACTAATTATTTACAAAATTATGTTATAACATAAAAATTATCTTAATAAAATATTTGGGTATGACTTATTCACTTTAAAAGCCATTTGTTTGGGGTGAAACTTATAATTCTCTTTGTACATAATAACTAGAAAGAGAACATAAACTTAGTCCATTAAAAAAAGTGAAGAGTTATATGGAAGGACATTTCATTACTATACATTTAGATTTCACCATCCCAAATTTCCTCAACTGTCTTAAATGGACCCTTAATTGGATTCACATACATCTTCATTGAACCTACTCGTTGTTGTCTTATGCTACTTATCTTCTCATGGTCTTCTTCATCCAATTTCCAATCAAATACTTGAAAATTTGCTGATATTCTTATAGGGTTAAAACTCTTGGTTATCAAGGTTACACCCTTTTCTATTCCCCAACGCAAGGCCACCTAAAAAATGAACTTAATAATGAATGAAATAATTATAAATCATTAATAGAGAAAAACGTAACAAAAGTATTAAATAATTAGTTCTTAGGAAATACCTGAGCAGGTGTTTTTACATGCTTATTAGCAATCTCTTTGATTAGAGGATCATCTAGGGTATTGCTTGACCCCCATGAACTTCCCAGGCCTCCTAATGGTGACCATGCAGAAACATGAATGTTTACACTCTTGCAATACTCCCTTAATTTCTTTTGTTGCCAAGAAGGATTCATCTCAACCTGCACAAAAGAATCTCAATATATTATATAGCTATACATGCAATATGTTTCCAAAGAAGAATACAAAAAAAATATAGGGTAAAATATTTATAATTTTATTGTCAAATATTTATATGCATTCTATTTTTTAATTTTTTGTGGATGGATATAGCAAATTTATTAATGGTACTCATTAGAACGATATTTTAATGTTACAATAATGAAGAAAATGATATTGTCTTCTTCTATTATTCTCAAAACCCCATATCGTAAGAATATCATGTTATTTACTAATTAATATATAATAATAATTTAAATTTTAAATAATCTAAAATTTATTTATAAAATATGAGACACAAATTATAATTCATATATATAAACCTCAATTATCCTTCTAACCTATCATTCTTATCATATGGGTATGATAACAAATAACAATAATATTTCATTTAAATCAAGCTATAGAAAATGTGAAAGAAATATTAGATATGTCTTTGCACTATATTTACAAGAGATGTTATTCGGAATGGATAGGAGAGTAGGAAAAGTTAATTGCAAGGCATGTGTGACATCAAATAGGGTGCACTTGCAATACCATCTTTCTTTGCATTTCTTCCCACCTTCAAAAGAACAATCAAGGGGTTAGATGAAAGAGAAATAAACAATGTGTTGGAGGAGAATTGAGTCACACACAAGGGGTAGAAATAGGGTTTTGTAAGTAAGGAAGAATAAATGAATTATTTTTTTGGAGCACAATTTTAATTTTTTACATATTATGCTTTTGATTTAAAATTAGGGGAATAATTTTGAGGGTTTGAAGATTTATTATCATTTATATTTTTATTATTTATACCCCAATTTAGGGATTCTACTAGAAAGTGTAAAAAAGAAAGAAGATATCTTTTCTTAATTATCACTTGGTACAAAAAAAATTACTAAAACATGTAAATTTATCATAGATATAAATCTAATCTATAATCCATAAGAAATAATTTAAATTAAGTATATGTAGTTGCGAGAAAGTAATAGCTTAGTAACAATTATGCATAGTTACTAAGGATAATAAAAGGGGGCTTTTGCAATATTTATTTGCATTACCATACATAATTGCAACTAGCGAAGTTACATTTGGGATTCCAATGGTAGCATTTTTGTTTCTCAATGATGAGATTTTATAGTGAATTTGGTGTATGGTATAGAAGGAGTACATGTCTTATTTGTAAAAGAAATATTTATTAGTGCATTTTAACTTGAACTCCATGGGTGTCTCATTTTTTATACAATTACATTACATTATTTTGATTATAGGTTTGATTTATTGTTTAAATTTTATAATTAAATTTATATGTTGTGTGTTCTTATTTCAGATTTTTCCTCAAGACTTTTTGTTACCACTCTACTAAGATACACTAGTTGGTAGGTCCTACAAAAGATAACTAAGAAGATTTTTTTGTTTTATTCATCTCGTCACATATAATAGATGATAACATTAGATGATTGTAGAGGGATCATTGTGACAAAATTTATTTTTTGAACACATGGCTATTGAAATTGAGATCATGTTATCACAACATTTGCTAGATTTTTTTATATTAGACTACAAATAAAACATGAAAAGAAATACATATATTCTTATATTAGTTTTTATTAATGTATCTTTTGGGCTAGCAATGAATAATACTATTTGAGAAAAAAATAACTTAAATATATGAAGGTTGTATACACTAGAATGTGAAAATATATTAGAAAACAAAATTGTATAGTTTTTAATTTAATTTAGTCATACAAGACCATGTGACATGTGGCCATGAATAGTATAATGCTAGATTGTTTAAAATTCACATTCATGCTTTGATCTTTTGACCATTATAGGTGAATTAATAGTAATTGGGAACATGGAAAGTCATGTTTAGACTCATTGTACATACAGTAGTTTTATTTATGAATGTAAATAAAACTCTAAGTTAGTAATAGTACAATGTACCTACTTCTTGAATATATGTAAGCCATTAGGTAGTGACCTTCATTAGATATCACATTATTATTGAAGACTATTTATTGATGGATTGGTTATAGTAGTCTTAGTAGGTTGTTGTGAGAAATATTTTTTGTGTTCATTGAATGTTAACTATTCTATATGGGATCAATTGATTTTTGTCTATTTTATTATTAGAAACACCTAGAACCACTATATTTGTACATGGTTGAATTTGTTGTTTAACATGATTTAATCAAACTTTGATTTATTTGCTAGAGTTTTACCAATATATTTGGTCTTAAGATCTTATTAAGGAAGTAATTTAATTCTAAATTGTGAACTTAGTTGGATTCCCAACATATTGTTAAGCATTATTATTTGAAGTATAGATTTAATAAATTTATTTTTATGGAATCCATTAATAGTTCCAAAATATATATTTAGGCGAAGGCGTATCCTATTTAAGAGAGACCAACCTGAATTTTGAAATGTAGGGTTGACCTCTCTCCACAGCATCTGGCCAACCATTGAAATGAAATGCACCGTCGATCATCTTCTGCTGAAAAGGCAGTGCATTTAAGGAAAAATAATTGATATGATTTCTTTAGATTGCCCTCACCGCAGCGTACTGTATAGGATATTTCAAGCGTCATAAATGATGTAAATTTTTGCTTACCATCACAGCGTTGTCTTCTCTTGGACGCAAAGAAAGCGGACTTCATAGACTTTGAGTGGAGACTGCAATTTGCCCCCTTTTAATCTCGCATTCTCCTCCTCTTCCGACGACAAATTGTAAGATGCGATGGAGAGGCCGCCTGTGACTCTGCGCAATTTTCAGGAAGCCGACGTGGATGATTTAATGGAGTGGGCGATGGACGAGGAGGTGTACTGATTTTCCATGCGGGAGACTTTCAAAACGAGGGAAGAGGCCTCGGCGATTCCTCGTGCAGGGCAGAGATTGGATACGGGCTAGCGCGCAGGTGGTGTGGGAAGGGCGTCGCCACCGAAGCCTTGAAGTTGTGTCTCTCCACGGCCTTCACTGACATGCCGGGTTTGGAGCGCATCGAAGGCCTGGTGGAGCCGGACAAACATGGCGCCTCAGAGAGTGTTGGAGAAGGTTGGATTTGTGAAGGAAGGCCTGCTCTGCAAATATCATTCGGGGACTTTTATAGTTACAGGTTTCTCTTTCAAGATTTTCCCTGTTGTATCTAATTACACCGAAGGCCTGTCCCTATTTGAGCTTGAGAAGCTCATTTTGCCTATCGATAGTGCAGAGTTGTTCTCAGGGCAGGCAAGAAGGTTGAACGCATCTCAGCCGTTCATCATTTTTTACCTTTCTCTCTTGCTTTCCCTGTCGCTATCCGTTTCAGATTTCGTTTACTGTGAGTAGATTGAAGCAACAGCTGTATTTGAAAACAAAGCGTATCAAATCTCAATGCTATCGTGTGCCACCGCACATGGTACTGTGCACTGCTTGTTTTAATTTTTAGTTCGGCTAGCAAGATAAGAGGAGGTCCTTACTTAAGGTTTGAGAAAAACATTTATTGTTAAAACCCTATATAAACTCATTTAGTGTCCTACCCATTTCAGTTCCACGCATTCACTTTTGCTCGCACGCCGCTTCAGAGATTTGTATTTTTTGTTTGGAGCGGGTCGAAAGGCGTATGAAATTCGACACCCTTTACCTGGTATGCACTTTGTACTCTTTCTCTCTTAGCTTTATAGTTCTCTTCCCTTTTCCTTCATAGAAATGCAAAATCAGAGGATGCCACATTCGAAAACCCTTGTTCTGTTTCTTTCATTTTTTTAAAATTTTTTTAATTTTGTTTAATGTTCTTTTTGGCGGTTTAGGGTTTTCAGCGATGTTTTTGCCTTCTACCCTTTTCCTTTTGCTATGTTCTTGGTTTCATTTGACGGTGTGAGAATCATTTTTTTTTTGTTTTGTTTTGTTTTTGTTGATGCCACGTCGTTCTTTATTTTGGCTGGAAGTTAAATCTTGAGTGATGTAGGACTACAGTTTTAAGATTCGTGAACATGGAATGCTTCTACCCTGCACGAGAACCATTTTGTGTTGAAGGTGTTTTGATCCTGCTTAGAAGAATATCCTCCGTCATCATTACACCAAATTTCATCAAATTTGAATTATATTCTTGATTGAAGAAACCAAGCCACATCCCAGAGCGTGGAGGGACTGGTAGCTATAGCAATAGAATCCCCACTATACCGAGCATAGTCATAGGTAGGTCTTAGGTTCACAAATCTGATCTGTAAAAAATATCCTTGTTGGTTTTGTAGAAATAACGATCTTTAAATTGGTTCAATAAAATATTTAAACAATAATATTTTTTTGTTTTTGTTTTTTTATGGATTAAATTATTTTTTGGTTTCTTAGTAATTTCAGAAATTAGGAACCAAATCGCTCATGGTCAGAGGTGATACTGCTTTTTCTTCTCAATTAGTATACATGCCTTAAATGGCTAATTCGATTTGGCAATCCTGTCACAACATTTTTAACTGACAGAGGAGCCTTTGTGATGGTGTGCAGGTAGGAGAAATTGAAGTTCATGCCCAATTACTCCCAGAAGACAAGCTGAGATTTATTGGAGAGCTAAAGCAAGAGGGCATGGCTGCCATGGTAGGCGATGGAATTAATGATGCACCGACATTAGTAGCAGCAGTTGTGGGGATAGCTATGTGTCTGGAAAGCTCTGTGGTAGCCATGGAATCTGCAGACGTAGCTCAAATGTCTAATGATAAAGGAAGATTGTTGGTGCAGTTAAAATAGGGTGGAGATCAGTGAGGACAATATATACATAAATGTTACATTCTCCCTATTGACTAAGGTAGCCTTGGTGGTGCTTACTTTCATGGGTTATATCTACTTGTGGATGGTTGTGCTAGCAGACATAGGCACTTTCATGATTGTAACATTCCACGGCATGCTTCTCTTGAAAGGAGAGAAAGGTGGTCATGCTCATCATCATCATGATGATGGGTGTTGTAATGACTTAGATGTGAATGGGCATGGAAATCGTCTGCACGATCATGATCATGATTCATGATCATGGTATTTGCAAAGGAAACTCGTGAGCACAATCACAGTCATAACCATAACCAAAACCATGATCATGATCATTAACATCATCATGACCATGACCATAATAATAGTTATGGTCATGAACTTGAGCACGAGCATGAACACGAGCATTATTTTGATGTGGTGAAATGTAGTGCCCATGGACCGGCCCATTTTATTATATAATGCGCTAGATTTTTCCTTTGTTTTCCTTCCTACACCATCCTTTGGTACTCTGCTGGGAAAAGTTTTCAATTGAGTTTTCTAGAAGAACATCTGCAATGGAATAGGTACGGAAACTCATTTATTTTTCAGTTATTTAGTCTGTGCTTTTCTGGTTCTCCTATTGATAATTTTCTTTTCGATTTGTTCTGGAGCGGGGTTTTGTTTATTAATTTCAGATGTTAATTGAATGTATTAGATGCTAATTAATCTTACTGGATGATTTTGTTATTTATTTTTAGTCCCTTTCGGTTTTAACAGGTTCTGGATTCGAGTTTGTTTTGTGTATTCTTTTGCACCTAAAATAAATAATATCAAATTTTAGATTAGGGCTTTCAAAATTTTGTTTAACCCTAGCCAGAAGTTTTTGGTATTTAGTTTGACTTTCGTTTGAAAATAAATTGGAGATTGATAGGATTTATTGGAATGATTGCTCAGGCTTTTTGTTTTGGATGAATTGTACACAGTTATTACAAAAAAGCTCGTTTGATCTTTTTCTCATTAAATTGTTCGTAGTTGTAGAAAATTCTGTTAATTAAAATTTATCTTTGAATTTAAGAGCTGTAAATCATTTTCTTTCAGGAACACTAGGTTGCTGGTGGAATTATTTTAGTTTAACACCATTTCAAAATGTATTGCTTCTGATCTTAGAGTTTGCTTTTATTTGGAAGAAAATTGATTGCAAAATTAATTTTGAAATGTATTGCTTCTGATCTTGGAGTTTGTTTTTGTTTGGAAGAAAATTGGTTGCAAAATTAACCTAGGGTTTTGCTTCGTGACTTATATTGAATTTCTATTATTGTGAACTTCTTTTTGCTTATAAATTATTTGAGGATTTCTTTTTGTATATTCCTATCTTCAAATTGAGTTGTTAGTAATTTGTTTTAAATTTTGCTTTCTAATTATTTGACATCTTTAGTAAGATTTGCATCATGGATGGTGTGTTTGCTAGTGATTTAAAGCTTGGGATTGAATGATTGAACAATAATACACGATGTTATGTCTTCAAAATGTTTGGATCTGTTTTTGAAATTTTATTGTCACCGGATTTGTTTTGTTTTAGATGCAGTTGGATATTACTTTATCATTGAATTTGGGGTTGTATCAGTAATTTGCTATTAAATTATTGGAACATCAAATATTTTCAGTGAATTATTCTATTGAAGGCATCCCCCTGCCTCTGCAGCCTAATTAACCACAATGCAATTATTTGTCAAATTTTAGAAATCGGCATAATTTTAATGGCTTTTACATGCAAATGCACATTTTGGTATTAGATCAGTTTGAACTCGTACATTTAGGGAATTTATCTGAGCTTTAATATTAGTTCACAACCAATTTATATGTAACTTTGGGCTTTTCTCTTGAATTAACAAAAATGTTTAGTCAAATTTATGGTGTAGTAGCATAGTTTTTTTTAGCTCTTACCCGTTTTGGTGTGAGGGCTTGTTTTGTTGGTTTGAGGATAAATAAATGGATCGCAGTTCATGGTCTTCGTTTCTAAATTTTGATTTTTTGTACGTGTTCACGGATATGCTTGTGCTCCTCTCTGCAGCCACAGGAGTCAAAATGTTGTTTGTCTCTTCAATAACCACTAAAAAGGCAAAGCCTCCTGTCTTTGCTATTTGCTCATCTTCTGAATTCAGGGAAGAAATGTGTTTTTATTCATTCCTTTAGTCCTTAGAGAATTTGTGCCCTAGACCAGAGGACCCAGACTTCGGTTTCGGGGGGCAAGGAGGTTTTATCATTTTTTCGGCAAAAGAATTGCCAACAGCAGAATTCTAGGTGGTGACAAGGATATGGAAACCCTTTGTGGAAATGGACCCAACTAGAAGGTATGGCCGCTATGATGAGGTTGTAGGCCATTGTGCCATGGAGACAGTATACCGAGCTTTTGATGAGGAAGACGGAATTGAGGTTGCATGGAACAAGGTGTCTCTGAAGCGCCTTGAAGACGATGCACTAGAAACTCTTTGCAGAAGTCCGGCTTTTGAAATCCCTGAACAATAAAAATATAATAATTCTTTATAATGCATGGCTGGATTAGAGGGTTGGACAGGTGAATTTTATTACTGAGGTTTGCACTTCTGGGACCCTGAGACGGTACCGATAGAAGCACATACATGTTTCCATGAAAGCTCTAAAGAACAGGGCACGCCAAATTCTTAAGGGTCTGCATTATTTAGATAGCCACGAACCTTGCATCATTCAAAGGGATTTGAATTGCAGTAATATTTTTGTGAATGGCAATAACGGCACTTTGAAGATTGGGGACCTGGGTCTTGCGGTCACCCTTGGAAGTGATCAAGCTGCTCATACTGTGATTGGTACACCTGAATTCATGGCTCCAGAGTTGTATGAAGAGGATTACAATGAACTGGTGGATATCTATTCCTTTCGCATGTGCATGTTGGAGATGATTACCTTTGAAATTTGGTACAGTGAGTGCTATAATGTTGCTTTGGAACTTTGTCAGATTTTATAGTAGCAACGGCCCTAGTAGATATGCTACAAAAAGTGGAAACCTTAACAAGGCACGTGAACCGTTGACAGAATACCTGAAAAAGATCTCATCTCATGGATTGCAATGGTTGTCGGATATGCACAAAATGGATTTTTTGAGAAGGCTTTAGAAACTTTCAAGCAAATGCAATTGGCAGGTGTAAAGCCAAATTCCACAGCCTTCGCCAGTATACTCCCAATCAAAGCATCATAGATGGAGGAATTTTTTTAGATATTATAGTTGGAAATGCTCTGGTAGACATGTATGCAAAATGTGGAAGCATAGAAAAGGCACGTGAACTGTTTGACAGAATGCCTCAAAGATAGGTTATCTCATGGAATGCAATGATTGCATTGTTGAGACATTTATCCATCTCTGTGATGTAGACCAAAGCCAAAGACATGCTTCTCCTCGTTACAACGCTTGTGTTACAGATGTGTAGATATTGGATCTGTTGATTACCATGGTTTCCCTTTATTCAAGAGCTTTATTAGACACTAAAAAATTCTGCAATTTTGGACTTACAAACTCTTTCAATTTAAATATTTTTCTGATTAAAAAGCTTCTCATTACCTCAACAGCCATGTCAATGGATCAAGTTGATTTCATCAATGATGGTCCCCCTTGTAGCAATACCTTTTCAAAATGCTATATCACTTCAGATTATATTTTTGGTTACAGTATACATATCATAAAGCACACGCAAGTGAACTCATCTAAAGTATATTTCTCTTTACCAATTGACTTCGTCTACACCACAAATTGCAAAGAATAGATCAATTTTTTTTCTAATTGACTTCCACAACTCTTCAGCGTACCCATTGCACACCAAGGTGCAATTGCTAGTTTTATATATGATGCATACCATTTTTATTAATGTATACTTGTATATAGGGTACCTGTAACTTCAAGAGGTCGTCGAGTAAGGTTTTAGTATGTCCGTTGGCACAAGAAGGATATCATATTACTGTTATAGTCAAGACTATGGATTCTTATGAAAGAATAACCAATCTTGCAGCTATAGACAATATTCCACACATTTATACATAACAAAAAATTAAAAAAAATGAGGTTTTCTTATTTCTTACAGTTCAATACAGTTCAATACACTTACAAAATTTCTATTGTACTACATAACTATTCATACTCACTATATTATAACTCTCTCTCAACACAAGGCTTAACATTATCCTTCCCTCATAAAAATGCCCTCTTAAATGCACAGGTTACATTCTTGCTAACTCTAATAAATGTAGTTTTTCCTTTCCCTTAAACTTTCCCCTCACTCTATGCTCTAATAGAGAGTTGTCCAACTGAGAGATTCAAACCTCTCCTCAAATAAGTATAATATATCATTGCTGTTGACACCAGAATTTTTTTTTAGCTCGTATTACCTTATAACCACTAGCAACTGCCATTGGCCAATGAAGCAAAAGTAATAAACTGGAGTAAAAACTATCAGCTCAAATGGAAATTCCGTTGATCCAAGGAAAATGACATCCAAAAGAATCATCAACAGGTAGACGCAGCAACAGAAATGATGGATGACCACGAAGAGGACGCCAACTGGGAAAGAATAACCGAAACAATAACAATTTTTCCATAATCCATAGCTTGCCATAAAATGAAATCACGCAGTGAAAGGAAGCGTAAAAAAGTCATATGGCCAAGGAATGACTGTTGAATGCTTTGCACAACCAGAAGATAAAAGATGACTCCTAATCTGATTTCCAACTACTAAGGCAAGTGGCCGTAGAGATAAAACATCAACACAGAAAGAAAGAATGGGCAGGATGACGTGGAATAACCTTACGTGGCCTACATAAACAATAGTTATCTGCCCGGAGGATATCAAGAATTGCCTTTATGGCTAGTCAAAGTCCAACTTAGCACTTTTGGAGGATAGAAAGGAAATAATGCCCCCTTCTACAATAATGCAGATTGGAAAAATTGATCATTTCCCTTTTTATTCGATCACATTGTCTACAGAAAAAATAATTGTTATCTACTAGCCAGAATATGAGACTTAAATATTACTATCTATAGTAGTGTTTTTGAAGTCATGTTACCACCTTGAAGCATTGAGGGTCGTACCAAACAGATACATACTGAAATATATGGACAAAGTCTTCTCATAGTTGTATCACAGATTGTGCTTCTATAGTTGAAATGGACAGTCTTTAAAGTAGCAATTTAATATACAGATCATATAACAGTTTTTAAAGCACACCAATAAAATCATCCTGCTGTAACTAAATTTAATCTTGAAGCAAACGATGAGAGTAATGTGCAAATTTATTAACATTTGGAGTACAATTATAAATTTGAAATATATATACAAACATGTTGCCTCCTTTTAATTCTTTATGAGAACCAACAGAAAGAAGCTACAAAGTAGTAAGCAAACAAATAGGTAACATAAAAAATTACAAATATATTTTTTTATAAAGAAGGATTGTATATGTATCTAGATGTTCCTAAATCACTTACACTACATCGTGATAATTATTAATTGTTTATCATTATATATTGTAACATGGTTTCTTCACTAGTCAAACACAACTATTAATATAGACAACGTTAAGTAATAGTTTTTCCTTAAAATAGGAAAATTCCTTAACAATTGTATTGTGTTTTGAGTAATTGATTGGAAGGTAAATTAAATTAAATTTGATATCAAGTGTTGATTATTATCTCACACACACAAACACACACAAACACACACACACACATATGCGATTATTTAATCGATGTGTGTATGGCTTGTTCACTATGTGTAAATGTGATGCATGTATGTGCTAGTCATACTTTACATTTATGATTCAAGCATGAACTAGTCATGTTATGTATTTATGATGTAGGCATGACCTAGACATACTATGTGTTTATGATATAGACATGAGCTAGTCATATGACCATGTTAATTTGTCTATAAGTGAAGTACCCTCAAGCTAGTCACACTATGTATACATGATGTATGCATGTTATTGTCATATTGTAACATATGGGATGTACGTATGAGTTGATCACTATGTGTAATCTATATATATGATGCATACTAAGTTAATAATTATGTATAGATGTGAGGTATGTATGAGTTGAAAATTATTTAGTTTTATATTCTACTTGGCAATAACATTGTGTTAGTATATTTTCGGGATACACTTGACATCTTACTATTTTATATGAAGTAAACTAAGAGCATAAGATCAATTAATAGTTATGATATAAAAAGAAGTTAAAAATCCCATCCTAGTTGTGTGGATGAATTATTTCTATTTCTATTTTTGGATGAATTATTTACCATTATATGAGAACTTATTCCATCGAGTATAAGAATGTAAGATTATAGAATAAGGTTGTCTTCCATATAATTTGATAATGTTACGAAACTAACACTTCTAAATTGAAGAGAACTTACATAGCCGATTAAAATTGTGTTAAAATGTGTTGAAAATAATAATAATAATAACCAAGAGTGGTTATTAAATTTAACATATTAAAAATGGGGGTTTTTATAGGGGGAGTTGGTCAGACACATAAACAACTGATTTATTGACTACATCTAATCAACAAGCAAGTTGTTTAGGGAAGGCAATTACGAATTATTAAATGGAATTAAAACCAAATTCTCTGGATGCAAGAGATTGAGAGCAACACCTGGTTTACAGCAGGAGGTATCTTGGAAAAGGCAAGCAAGTTGCTAATCTTCTTAGAAGAAAAATTACTGACTCCAATTGCTCTAGTGAGGCCAAGTTCAACACATTCTTCCATTGCCCTCCAAACACCTTGGATGTCCATTGCTACAACATCATCTGGCGTTATATGAGGATACGGGACACCTTTATTAAGGGCTAGAGGTATGTGAATCAGATACAAATCCAAGTATTCTAGCATCAATTTCCTGTATAGAAAATTCCGAATAAGAAAAGCTCACCAATAATATATATCTGCTTATAAAATTCAATCCCTGGACTTACTCTAAGCTTTTCCGAAGAGCAGGAATGACGTCCTGAGTATAACAGTCCGTGGCCCAAAGCTTCGAGGTGACAAAAACTTCCTCTCGAGATATCAGACCCTTTTCAATGGCATCCTTCAGAGATTCTCCCAAAATGCCTTCTGTGAAATAAATGCTTGCAGTATCAAATGCCCGATAGCCAACCTAAGCACACCGATACCAAATATTATATGTTTGATAACTGTACCTGAAAATCATTATTACAGAAGGGAGAGGATGCTCAAAGAGACAAGTGATTTCATTAACCTACCTGAATGGCTGTAAGTATGGAGGACTTAACATGGTCTATTGGTCCAGAACCTTCCGATATGATGATATCCTCTGCAGCCAAACCAAACCCCATTACAGGCATTCTGGCCCCATTATTCAGCTCGACTGTTACAACCTCGGCCATTTTTGTTAGCTTGAAGCCCTACTTACAGTGACTTTCTAAATGAAATTAAGAACATTTAGACAAGAGATTGGACAAATTGTTTGTACATGCGAATGATTTGTGGACGAAATTTCACGCCGTGCTCAAAAACTTACGTATAAAAGAAGGATTCCTTTTAGTTACGGTTTTACAGCTAGCGTAAATCAGAGCTCGTACTCACGGCACATGGGAGCAGAAACTTTGTCTGACGGGGCTGGATAGTCCTACCAATAACTTAAGGTTGTACCAACAAGATCAAAATTAAATGGTAAATAATTGTCTTAATTTTATTGAATTTTTACTTTTGTTTTCTATATTATATAAATTCAATGTTAAGAATTGTTATAATTGACCTTAATTATTTAGCTTTGGTTCCTTTTTATATATAAGAGAATTTACCAGATTTTATATTTAATTTTTGTTTGTATTAAACATATTAGTATGACATTTTAATAATATTATATATTTTTTGTTGTGAAAGATAAAAGAGATGACATGAAAAAAATAATATAAATTTGTATTCAAAACTTTAACAAAATAATGATGTCGATATTCCTACAAGGGTTTCTCTTTCTATAGGTACTATAGATTTTCTATGCTAGTAGTTTGAGAACTACAAGGTAATTATTATTTATCTAGGTCATATTCCCTCAAAATAATCTGCCTTCCTAGATTAAGCATATATGTAAATCCCATGGTAATAATCTTTTTTAGATTAGTAATCTTACTAAGGAATTATTTCTATTTTATTTAAAAAATAGCAAGTGTGCATAGTTCTAATCCAATAAGGTTGTTGGTTCATGCACAACACCATTTTGATGCTATCTCACTAGATGTGATATAAAAAATTCATAGCAAGCCTCAACCTAGGTCTTTGTCTAGGTTGCGATTCTAAGGCTTCTCATTTCCTTCTAGGCTTTAATAGAGAAATTCATTAAGTCATAGGGGAATATTATTTTCCATGAACCATCAAGTTATATTATGCTCATCCCCACTAATAGGTTTATATTGAGGTAAACCCTACCACCTTCAAAGAATATTGAGGTATTCAAGCTACAACCTTCTGGTTCTCTTAGAAGATGAACTAGATGAAAAATGCTAGAAACCTATGATTTTCTTAGAAGATGACCTAGATGAAACTCTAAAGTATTTTTTTAAATGATAATCCCTTGATCATGAAACAAGGGATTATCCTCTTATGCCACTTTTGACACCTAGATTTTCATTTAAAACCCCAATCCCATTAGCTAAAAAGATAAGGGTCATAATATTCTAGGAGGAAAGAAATCACCAATCTTACAATTGATGAAACCTAGTAAATAAAATCTTGAGACAAAAGCTAAAAGTGTTCTCATAAAGAAGAACCAATTTTCTCCCTTAAAATAACTTATATATCCAAAAAACTCAAGTCTTGTCAACTGTGATGTCGCAAAATTGCACTTAGGGGCAATTCCACATTCTAGCACTTTTCCTAGCATTTATGACACCTAAACACATTAATGGCAAAGACTTCATGGGTCATAATTTCATGATTCTAGCTCCATGTGGTCCAGTGGCGAAGCAACAATAGCCCAATGACACATTTCTTGAAATATTTTGTTTTGGATGCCTACGTGGTGCGCAACCGTCTGTGCAGCGCACTAGCATCCTAGCGGTTTTTTGAGTTTGAAACAAGGAATCTCAAATCTTGGATCTTGACACGCATCTCTACAGCCAAGTCCTCAAGTGTAATGGATCTTTGCTTCCCTTGCATGCAACAAAACCCCTCATTTGCTCTCATTTTGGTGGTTCTTCTCATTCATTCAAGCTTTTCTCCAACTTGACTTCACTTCTCACGCTCTTTCACTCTTGGCAACAACACTTCTACAAGAAAAGCTCCATTGGACTGAGGTCCCTCCAATAGCCAAAGCTCTCTAGCAAGCATTCAACAGTGTGTCTGTGTGTTCAAGAGGGGGACGAGGCCTGTTGGTAATGCTCTCTCTCTTTTCTATTTGCAAATATATTAGATCTCTTTGTGTATTTTTTACTTGGTGGTGCAGGTTCTCCTCTTGAAGCAGGGATTGCTTTCAACACTCCCATTTTCTATTTCGGTTACACTCCTTCTATCTATCTGGCTATCCATGGAGGTGGGAACACCAAAGCGAGGGTTTGACTATAGCAAGCCCCTATACATCCCTAACATTTTTCCTCGATCGTCTTGTGTGCAGGTTGTTAAATTGGAGCTGAGAGTGAAGATTCAGACGTTTGGTTGTTCGTAAGATCCCTCTTGGCTCTACTTGTAATTCCCTTTAGTTTCTATTGTTTATCTTATCATTTTATTAAATAGACCTTGGATCTGGATTAGATAGCGAAGCTTTGGTTTACTCGCCCGAGTTCTTGAGCTCTCTATTACTTAGGATACCAGTGTGCTATTTGGAATCCATTGTGCCGCTTTAGCATCCTAAATCCGCAACTATTGTGCTTTAGCTGAGAGCTCCCCTATTAAAGGCGAAAATCTAGATATTTTTCTCTCTCAGATTCTGAAGTAGTCTTTCTTGATAATTAGTCTATATACACTTTCTTCACAATTTCTTCATTCAACTAATGTTGAGGTGGATAAGGGAAGTTCATTCCATGGGATTCTCTTAAGAACGAAGAGACTCGTGTGCAGTGAATCCCCCTTATCTCACATTTTGGTGAACCCGACGTGAAACATGTCAGATCTATTTCTATAATGTTTTAATGTCTATGTTAATGTTTTTTCTAAGGAAGATTTCGACATGTTGGATGATGCTCTAGATGACTTCTTAGAATTATCTTCCTCTATCTGTAAATCTTCTAAGAAAATCTCTTCCTCACAAGCTGAAGAGTTAATAAATGTTGTAGTGGTCTCTGTCACTTCTCCAAGTCCTTAGAAGCTCATCATCTAATTGACTCCGGCTAGCCCTTCTCCTAAGAAAGATTATTTTGTCTGTGGAATTTCATATCGTGATGATTTTCCAGATTTATATTTAAGGTTCGTAAAAGGTATGGACTCCACTTCTTATAATGTTGTTGGGCACACATATAATACAAGAAGAAACAAATAGAACTTGGATCAACAGCCTTCTGTTCCTACATCTCAACCTACTCAAATTCCTACTTCTTTACCACCCTCTCAACCAAGTCTTCCTCCAGCACCTAAACCTATGACTAAAGCACCAGGTGGTTATGATCTTGTTGAGAAACTTCGCGTTACTCCGACTATGATATCACTTTGGGATTTGCTTCAGACCACTCTGGTTTATCAAGAAATGCTTTAGAAATCCTTGCAAGAGATTCTCTTGCCTACCTCCAGTAGGCCGATGAATTTTAATGTGTTGATGACTCATATTCATGTAGATTCACCGAATATTACATTCTATCCATGAGAACTCTATCCCAAGATGTGGAGAAACAAGCAAATCCTTTAATGATTATAATTAATGTTAAAACTATTAATATTTGGCGTACCCTCATTGACACTAGTTTGACTCTCAAAATTTGTGGTATTGATCTATTACCTAAGACCAAAGTTGATTCTTCTTCTTTAGTTGCTTCTTCGTTGTATATTGGTGGGTTCGATAATGTTGGCCGACAGGCTCTAGGTATGATAATATTTCCTTTGCAACTAGGCCCCATTACCTTACCCACCTTGGTTTATGTGATGTCTAGCACTTTATCTTAAAATATTCTTCTAAGGAGACCCTGGATTCATGCTATGGGTGTTGTAACTTCCACTCTACATCGTTCTCTTAGGTTTGTTACAAATAATCGAGACAGCCAAAGCTAAAAGTCCTAAGTCTTCCCCATCTACCTCTGAATCTAATGTGTTTCTTGGTACGATGATTGGGGATCCTTGGAGTTCTTTGAATTCTTTATTGGGGAATAAAAAGTGAGCCCTGCTCATCTAAAACTTCCAATAACCTCGAATGCCTCTAATGAAAAAGCCGATAACACTCCTGTTGAAGAGAAAAACTGTGATCCTATTTAGGAGACTAGTATTTCCCCTACTAGGAGGATGGTTGTACTCTTGTAAAAGACCTGTTAATGTTTGTGAATCAAGTAAAGGAGACATTTTTGCTCTCATAGACACATTCAATGTTCATTGGTGGAACAAGGCTCTACATGGAACCACCACCTTTTGAGGTTTTACAAACTCGTTATGGTTTTGGATATAGAATCGCTTCTTAGTATGGCTATGGGAAAGAAGGCCTTAGACATATTAAGCAATGAATCTAGATCCTTATCAAGTTTAATCCTCATAAGCATTATCTGGGTTTGGGATGCTCTATCGAGCAATCTAAGCAGAAACCTTGGTGGAGTGTTAATATGATTTTGATTGAACCACTTAGTTTGGTCCATCCTAAATTAATAGAAGACAGGGTGTAGGCTGAAAAAATCCCTTTAGATGTTTTCTCTTCAGATGAAGCACTTGATGAATTCTTAGGTTCCTACTCCTCTTTGCCTCCTTTTCATCATAAGAGATGATTCCTATATTTCCTGCATAAACAGGCATATTTCACAGAATTCGTCTTGAGTATTGATGAGGAGGACCCTCTAGCTAATGTTGATGATGATGTTCCAAAATCGTATCCTAGAGACCATAGTTCTCTCCTCAAGGGAGATACTATCGAAGTCTCTATGGACCCTAAGTCTTCTAAAAAGGTGATTAATATTGGGAAGTGCCTTTCTTCCAAGGAAGCTAAGGAACATTTTGATCTTCTACATTCTCACCCTGATGTCTTCACTTGGACATATGAGGACATGCCTAGCATTGATGAGTCTATAGTGGTTTACAATATCGTCTTATGTCCTGGTGCCAATCCAGTTGAGAAAAACATTTGAAAGATTAATCCCAAGGTCGCATTGTTGGTTAAGACTGAGATAGAGAAGCTGCTAAAAGTAGGCTTTATCCATCCAATTGACTATTCCCCTTGGATCTCAAATATTATTGTTGTTAGTAAACCTGACAGTCGTATTCACATATGATTTGATTTTCACGAGCTTAATAAGGCTTCTCTTAAGGATGATTTTTCGTTACCTAATATAGATATGATTGTGGATTCAACTATAGGCCATGCCTTGTTATCTTTCATGGATGGTTTCTCGAGTTACAATCAAATCCGTATTAACCTAAAAGATTAGTATAAGACAACCTTCACTACCCCTTGGGGTGCCTTCTATTATGTGGTCATGCCCTTTGGGTTAAAGAATGCAGGAGCGACATACCAGTGGGAAATGACCTTGATATTTCATGATTTCATTCACAAAATTTTGGAAGATTATGGTGATGATATTCTGGAAATATCTTAAACCCATTAGGATCATGTGGAAAACCTTTGTCTTATTTTTGAAAGACATTGACTCTATAAGATGAGGCTTAATCCTCTTAAGCGTGTCTTTAGTGTAGATGCGAGATTTTTTTTGGGATTTATAGTCTCTCATCATGGAATTGAGGTCGACACAAATAAGATTGACGCAATTGTTAACATGCCTCCTCCTAGGAACATTACTGAGTTGCAAAGTTTACAAGGGAAGATTCAGGAAATTCGTACATTCATATCTCAATTGGCTAATTGTACCCTTCCTTTCACTCTCTTTGTAAAGAAAGATGTTCACTTTGTATGGGATGAAGAGTGCTAGAAGGATTTTGAGTCAATCAAAACCTGTTTGGGCAATCCTCCCGTGCTAATGTCGACTATGCAAGATAGACCCTTTCTACTCTACCTTGTTGCATCATCGTATGATTTAGTAGCTTTGCTCACCTAGTATGATGATGGTAGGAAAGAGAGAGCAGTCTACTACATTAGCTGTGTCTTGGTTGATTATGAAACCTATTATTCATCCATGGAGAAACAATGTCTTGCTCTCATCTTTGCCATGCAGAAGCTAAGGCACTACCTTCTTCATGTTGAGACACATGTTATTGTAAGAAGTGATCTTCTAAAACATTTGTTCTCTAGTACCAACCTTGCTAGGAGGTTAGCAAAATGGGTGATGTTTCTTTTTGAGTTTGACATAAAGTTTATTACTCAAAATTCGATAAAGGGTCAATGGGTTGTTGATCAATTGGCAGAAACTCCCTCATCTCACTCCTTCCTGGGCTTGGATTTATTTCTCAATGAGAACATTTTTGTAATCAACCATGACCTTAAATGGAAAATGTACTTCGATGGGTCGAGATGTCATATTGGCTTCGAAGTGGGCATGGTTCTAATATCGCCTGAAGGTAAGTTGATCCCTCTTTCCTTTTGATTGGAATTTCCTTGCACAAACATCGTTGAGTACAAATCTGTTAATTGTTGGTCTACGTGCTATGATCACACTTAAGATAAAACATCTCTGTAAACTTGGTCACTCTAAACTGATTGTGAACAAGATTACAGGGACCTATCGGGCTAAGAAAAGTAAGTTGTCTCAGTATCAAGACATTTATTTTTCCTTGCTTAATAGATTCTCCTCGTTCACAATAGATAGCATCCGTAGGAGGGAAAATCAACATGCAGATAACATAATGAGTACTGCCTCCCTAGTACCTTCGGATGAGGATATAAAAGAATACCACTTTGTGGTTTAGGTCCTTTGGTCTCCTACTATTTCTGATCAACCCGAGTCTGATGTTTTTGTGTGTTCTCACGTAGACTTGAGAGAATGGTTTTCCAACATTTACAACTATTTGAAGACTAGAAGATTTCTCGATGATGCAGAACAAAAAATGGTCGTACTCATATAGAAATCTTTCAGTCCATTATGTTGTCTTGTTAGCTTTTCTCTATCAAAAATATTACAATGACTTGCTTCTTTGGTGTCTCACTAAAGTGGAAATACCCCTTTCCCTTAGAGAAGCCCATTCAGTCTCCCGGGGTGGACACTTTGGTGGTAAATCCCTGGTGAGGAAATTGATGCACATGGGATACTTTTGGTAAATGATGGAACAAGATTCCTTTGACTTTGTTAAGAAGTGCTTGAAATGTCAATAACATAGTCATCTTATTCATGCACCTACACAAGAGTTACAAAACCAGATGTCTCCTTGTCCATTTGTGAAATGGGGGTTGGATATTAATGGAAAAATATCACCTCCTTCTAAAGGACACACCTTTATCATTACTGCTACAGATTACTTCACGAAGTGGGTTGAAGCTATCTCACTTTGCTCTATGAATGATGAAGTCATTTGTATCTTTCTTCTAAATAACATCAATTCTCATTTTGGATTGCCTTCTACACTTGTCTTTAACAATGGTACACCATTTAAGAACAAGGAAGTAAAGCAATTCTTAGAGAAATTTCATATTCAACACATATTTTCTACATCGTATTATCATCAATCTAATGGCCAAGTAGAAGCATCTAATAAAACTCTTGAGCTCATTCTTCGCAAAATAGTAAATAAGCATGGTAAGGATTGGCATGTTCAATTAGCGTACACTTTATGGGCCTATTAGATGAGTGTTCGTATGGTGATGGGAACAATGCCTTATAGCCTCGTGTATGGTGACAAAGCTATCATGCCTTTAGAGTTGGAAATTTTGTCTTTACGAGTTTCCCTTAAAGGGTTAATTAATGATGAAACTTACTGATCTAATCATTTGCATCAGTTAGAGATGCTCAATGAGTGTTGATTATAGATCCTCGATCATCTTAAAGCTTATCAACAATCATTATCCAAACAATACAATCAAAGTGTATTTCCTAGAACTTTCAAGGTAGGTGACCTAGTTCTCTACGAGAATCAAAGGAATGTAAATGAGCTGCCTAATTAAAGGGGAAAATTCAGTCCAAATTGGTTGGACCCTTACATTGTCATCTCTCTATATGGTTTAGGTGCCTATGGGTTATCATCAATGGGTGGAACACCTCTAAAAGAACCTGTTAATGCAATGCATCTTCGTTGATACTATGTGTAGTGTCTAATGTGTCAGATGTGTAGTGTTCACTCTTTAAGGGTTGCAACATTACATATGTTGACATTATTCATTCACATTATGATTTTTTTTTGTGTTATGATGTGATCGTGTGTGTGTGTGTGAAAGAAATACATACATGTGTTTTACTATGTTGTATATCCATGCATTTCATTACATCTTTTCAGGAAATTAGATTATTATTATATTTAATTAACATACCTCCATGTGTGTTCATTAAATCATGATAGCATCTAATATAAACATACATCCATACATATATATATAAAGTACATAGAATCAACATACATGAAAATAAAAGGAACATACACATCAAATGAGAAATACCATAATGTGAGAACTAGTATCTCATGTATATATGTATAAGTATCAAATGTCATGTACTTGTATCGGGCCATTGTCATAAAAACTAAGTGGTTACTAAATATGTGTATCAATGTCTATACAAAAAATATCTACAAATATGTATATATTTATCGTGGCTACAAAATTGATGTACAAAATGTGTGGCTCTCTATGGCTAGGACACTTAACACCCAGAGCCCTTCGACTCTAGTTGTAGCTATGACTGTAGGTAGGGTTTTACAGTGGAGATGGATCTGGAGTGGTGTGAGTGTGATCTTGAAAGAGTTGTGTGCATCCCCTTGATCTCTCCCTGAAGGGAGCATATCTGCATGTGGGCTTGGATGAGCTCCTATTGTAGCTGTTGGTCACCTACTGAGATCACAGCTATTGACTTTCCCATGAGGTCATTGAGACAACTCTAAAAGGTGTCACATGCCTACTTGACAACATCAACCCTTGTCACGGTCACGTCTCATTGTATGAGTGTTGTCCACAACTCCCCCGATAGTTGGTTGTGTTGCCCCCGAATTATGGTAGCATCATCTATCCTCTGCACTATCTCCACCTATGCCTCCTCATATGTAGTCCTTAGACATGCTACTATCTCAAATAGGTGGATATGACATCTCGCTTAGGCTAGCTAGTATGCATCTAGGACTGCCCCTTAGATTGACACAGTAGGGGCCACCTTTGATATGCACTAGGTGAAGAACTTAGTCCATCCCTAAGTATACACTGCAACCACAAAAAAAAGTCCATCAATACCATGAAGTGTATAGATACTAAAACCAAAACACAATATATGTATACATGAGATAAAAATTGGGAATACTGAAATGAACCAGCATAAAAACCTACCATACCTGGGTCCCTTAGCTACCATAATAGGTCATGGGGAGGAGAAGCACTCGATCCTACACCACCGGTGTCTAGAGCTACCTTAGATGCTGCAAAGGATGGTGGCATCAATGAAATAGGAGTCACTAGTGGAGGGGAAGATATCCTTTGCTACCTCCTAGGTTTAGGTGAAGCTGCTCTAGCCTCCTTAGCCTACTCCTACTCCTTGCTACTACTCCTCCTCATTGTCGCTATCTTTGTGCCTCCACCTATACCTAGGTGGTTGTGGTGGCATGTTCCCCTATAATCTAGGATCCCCTCTAGGGGCATCTGTTGGGAAAACTGGGGTGGGACAATGTGTTGCCCACCATGTCAAAAAATCTTTAGCCATGCCAACACTGTCTAGTGTCCCCATTAGCGGTAGGTTAGCATTGATAGCATCATCATCAGAGAGGTCCACATTCGCTAGGGTGGGGCACAGACGGTCCTCAGGCCTCACCGTGCTTTACAAAACTTGGGTGTATGTGGGGATAGGAGGGGGGATAGTCTAGACCCGCTCATGTTGCTACATGACCCAAATCCAGTAATATGACATAATAACAAAATCTGTGCACCTAAGGAACCTGCAATCATCAACCCATAGGAAATACCAATGGGGTCTCTATCTAATCCTGTTTGGAATCAAGGTGTCAAACTGAAGTTGTCAGAACTGTAGATTGCCATGCCTCCACTGCTAAGTGAGCTCGTACCAGTGGTCCATTGGGATAGAGTAGTCTCACACCTGCAGGTACCTCTCTAGCCTAGTGCACATGATATGGGTGAAAGCCCACACTTGAAGGAGAATGCATGTAGTCAGGCTGCAATACTCATAGTGGACATACTAGCTCGGCTCTTGGTAGAGGTGTGTGAGCATGTTGTGCCCCCATGAAAAAATGGTCTACTACTCCACCATTTCTTGGATGGTGTGGATGAGGCCCCCATGGAGGTGAGAACCTTGCACATCTATGGTCACTCGCATGGTGAGAGTAACCACCATGAAATGGTGTAGTAGAGGGGAAATGGTCTAGGCCTAGTAAAAGCATTGGGTGTAGATATGCCTGGTCCCATCTTCGTTGTCTGTCCAATCAAAGCAGTATCAGACCCTATTCAATCGCTCTTGCCGTGAGCAATAATCATCAGCCTCCACCCGTCGACCATAGATGGGAAGACCAAGGATGTAATATACATCCTCCAATGTGATCGTCATCTCTCCACTCGATAACTGGAAGCTGGAGGTAGTGGTGTCCCATCTCTACATCAACACCATCAGCATATGATCATGATATAACATATTTAGCATGGCATATACATGCCAGAGTTTGACCCATTGTTTATGGGTGACCTCATCATCTATGAGTCGGTCCCTCTGATCCTGAAGTAGGCACAACACTTGCCCTCTGGGATGCTCCTTGATCTATAGATAATCCTACGAAAAGAGAAACAAGTGTGTATTAGTACGTGGCCAATTACCAAAAATATAAGTTAAAAACATTAAAGGATGCATGTGTGTCGCATAGACATCTACGTGCGACGCAGGCATCTCAGATAACCATTACTGGCATAGGGATGACAGTGCACCCCTTGGATGCTAGCTCATCCTCAGGACACCAACAACGATCCTTAACACCAACCTGCACTGAAGATGCTCACATGCACCCAGGACACCTATGCACCTAAAAGTTTGAAAAAAAAATACCAAAAAATTCTAAACGAGGTGGTTTTGAGGCCTACCTTATTGATCTTGACACCCTTGGTGATGTCTACCTATAGCTGGTCCATTCTTGGATCCTCGTAGTCACGTCTGCTTGAATTTTTGATGAATTTTCTCTCACAAAAATCAGAAAAATCCTCATGATGACTAGTGCAAATGACCCTTCTCGGGGCCCACCTAGGTATATATAGGCCCCTCGAGGCCCATTTTTTCCTAGAGTTTGTGGTTCCTCGACTCCTACTAATTTTACCCCACCTAGCTGGGGGAAAACTCAGGAGGTGGAATATAATCACATCTTCAACATATTTTTCTTCTGAATATCAAATTTTTTCTTGATCATTCTTCTCGCCATTAGAGCTTCTTCCGAATTTTGGAATTGGCTAAAAATTGAGTTTTGCAGAGTAAAATTTTGCACAATTTTTCATGATCAATACTGCACTGCTTGCTGAGTTTGATTACTGGGGGCATGTTCAAGTATTGGCTGAATCGACCTCGATGACCTCTACGGTACCTTCTTTTGGCATGTAAATCTATAAAACTTTAAGTTTAGGTGAAGTTTTTCTTTTCTACTTTAGTGTGGCCAATTTTCCCCAAAATCGAGCCCACTAAAGCGAGGGAAAAATGTAATGTCATAGAATTGCACCTAGGGGAAATTCCACATTTTAGCACTTTTCCTAGCATTTATCACACATAAACGCATTAATGGAAAAAACCTTATGGGTCAGAATTTCACGATTCTAGCTCCATGTGGTCCAGTGGTGAAGCAACAACAACCCAATGAGATGTTTCCCAAAAACTTTTGTTTTGGATGCCTATGTAGCATGTAGACGTTTGCTTGGCACGCTAGCATCCTAACATTTTTTTGAGTTTGAAATGAGGAATCTTGAATCTTGGCTCTTAACATGTGTCCCTACAACCAAGTCCTTGGGTGTAACGACTCTTTTCTGCACTTGCATGCAACAAAACCCATCATTTTCTCTGACTTTGGAGGTTCTTCTCATTCATTCAAGCTTTTCTCCAACTTGACTTCAGTTCTCAAGCTCTTTTTCTCTTGGAAAAAATGCTTCTACAAGAAAAGCTCCATTGGACCGAGGTCCCTCCAATAGCCCAAAGATCTCTAGCAAGCATTCAATGGTGTGTCTATGTGTTCTATAGGGGTTGTGGCCTGTTGGTAATGCTCTCTCTTTTCTATTTGCAAATAGATTAGATCTCTTTTTGTAGTTGTTACTTGATGGTGCAGGTTCTCCTCTTGAAGCAGAAATTTCTTTCACCACTCCCTTTGTCTATTTTGGTTACTACACTCTTTCTATCTATTTGGTTGTCTGTGGAGGTCCAGGGAACACCAAAGCGGGGGTTTGACTACAAGAAGCCCCTACATAGCCCCAACATTTTTCCTCGATTGTCTTGTGTGTAGGTTGTTAAATTGGAGCTTGGAGTGAATATTTAGATGTTTGGTTGTTCGTAAGCTCCCTTTTGGCTCTACTTGTACTTCCCTTTAGTTTATGTTCTTTTTCTTATCATTTTGTTAAGCAGACCTCCGATCTAAGTTAGATAGTGAAGCTTTGGTTTACCTTCCTGAGTTCCTGAGTGCTCTATTGCTTAGGACACTAGTGCGCCATTTGGACTCCAATGTGCCATGCTGGCATCCTAAATTTGCACTATTGTCCTATGGTTGAGAGCTCCCCTATCGAAGGTGAAAATATAGAAATTTTTCTCTCTCAAATTCTGAAGTAGTCTTTTCTAATAATTATTTTGTATACACGTTCTTCACAATTTCTTCATTTAGCTTATGTTGAGGTGGATAAGGTTAGTTCATTCCTTGAGATTCTCTTGAGAATGAAAAGACTCATGTGCAAAAAATCCACATTATCTCACACCAACCCAACATATTTGATCATTCATTAGGACCATTATAATAAATGTTCAACAATGTATTTTTTCTCATAGTTCATCAATAATCTATTATGACTAATTAAGGGGAGAGTATTGTGTAATACACCACTTTAATCCAGTTCAAATTTGTCCTTACAATGTCTATTCTTGGATTATAGATTTATGGATTTGAAATATAAGTACAACCAACCAAAGATCTCTAAGGAGTATCCCTTCATATGAATATAATTTGAAGGTATGATCATGGCTTCATTGATAGTAGTTCTTAAGTTTATTCTTTAGTTTGTGTTCAAATAGTTAGGACCATATGATATTATTTATTTATAGGAATAAGGTTATATTTTTTTAATAAACATTCAATGACTAGTTCAACTCATGCTCCATACCTTACCACCTTAAATGTGTATGGTTAGTGTTGTACTCATTTTATGTTCTCTAATTCAATTTACTCCATTATTTTTGTTAAGAGCATAATTATCATGATATATGAGTTATACTCATACTTTAATGGTAAATTTAATTAACTTAATATATTTTTAAGCATCTAATTTTATACCAAAAAGAATGATTACTTCTAGGAAGGATAAGTAAATCTAATATTATCATGTCTCATTAATACAAGAGTGCCTTAGGGGTCAAACAATCTTACATCACCCAAAATATTTTAGTTTACATTTTATCTTTGTTTTATTCGGTTGGAACGAGTTGAGATTTTTGGATATAAGAAAATATTTATGGGAGGAAATTGGTTTTTCTTTATGACCACACTTTTAGGTTTTGTCAAGCAATAGTTGATTCACTAGGTTTGCTGGGTTTTAACATTGGTGATTTCTTCCATCTTAGAATACTATGTCCCTTATATGTAGCTAATAAAATTTAGGGTTTCAAATGAAAATCTAGGTATGAAAAGTAGCATAAGAGGACAATCCATTGTTTTGTGATCAATGGATTAATATATTCAAATAAAATACTTTAGATTTTCATCTATGTCATATTCTAAGAAAATCATAGGGTTCTAGCTTGTTTAATCTAGGTAAACCTCTAATAAAATCAAAGGGTTCTAGCCTAAATACCAAAAAAATTCTTTGATGGCAAAGGTGGGGTTTACCTTAGTATAAACTTTATGGTTAATGACAAAAAATCTTCTCGTATAACTTAATGAATTTCTCTATTAATCCTCCTTTAAAAGATCTTATTATATCCAAAAGTCTCAAGTCTTTCCAACCCAACAAATTTGATCATTCATTGGACCATTATAATAAATGCTCAACCATGTACATTTTCTCATAGTTCATCAATAATTTGTTATGACTAAGTGAAGAGTATTGTGTAATACACCACTTTAATACACTTGAAATTTGTCTTTTATAATGTCTAAACTTGGATAATAAATTTATGGATTTGACATATAATTATAGCCAACCAAATATCTATATGGATTATCCCTTCATATGAATATAATTTGATGTAAATGTTCATGTCTTGATCGATACCAAGTGAGGACTTTATTCTTTAGTTTGTGTGCCCATAGTTAGGGCCATATGATACTATTTATTTATAAGAGAATGAGGTTATATTATTTTTATTTTTTATAGACATACAATGAATTTTTGACCTCATGCTCCACAACTGACCATCTTAAATGAGGATAGTTAGTGGTGTACTCATTTTATGTTCCCTAAATTTAACTTCCTCCTTTATTTCTATGTTTTTGATTAAATAAGTAAGGTATGACTCTGATCTCATACAAAATGAGAAAAAACGGTTCAGAGCAAACACCCACCAGACAAGAACCACAAAAAAAGGAGACAACAAAGGAAATAACATGACAAATCCTCTCCCCAAATAGTAGGTAGCAAAGAGGATCTGGACACCAACAAGAAACAACCTAGAAGCAGCTAAAAAAGCACAATTCTAGCACAGGAGGTAGGAACCATCTACTTTATCAAATGAAACAATTACCTTCTTAGAATTCTTCTTTTGATTCACAATAGTCCATGATGAATAAAAAACAAGAGTAGAAAGATCAAAAGGGGAAAAATACCCTTCAAAATAATAAATAGGTGGAAAAATAAAACCATCAGGTGAAGCTTTCAAATCCAAGAACAAAGTAGCAAGATTTGAAGTTAAGCCATCCTTTTTCAACACAAAAGAAGTAGGGACCTTAGGGGAGGCATCACACACAACAGAAACAATAGTCATATCCAAAAATGGTCTAGCAGAAACCATAGGAAGAGCAATACTATCAACAACAGGAATATTCTTCGAAGTAGGAGTAGTAGGGGCCTCAGGAAAGGAAACTCACATAGTATTTGGAGCAGCCTTATCCAAAGACACAACTTTGGCCAAAGACACAACTTTGGCCAAAGACAACACCATAGAATCAAAAGGAGTAGCATCAGCCACATCATTGTTATTTTTCCTCATAGAAAGAGAAGGAGGCCTTGAATCATCATTAAAACAAGTAGACTTTGCAGCAAGGAGCATTGTTAAGTGTTTATGGAGTGAATTCTTCCACTAGACAGAAGAGGAAATAGGGCAAGACCCATGAGAATTATCAGGGGCCAAGTGACCAATAACAAAATAGTGTCTATAGCAAAATTGAAGACCCTTATAATCCATGAGTTGAGACCAATACCAACCATTGAACTACAAAACTACGTCACCAAGTAAAGCCTTCGATCTAGATCAAACTCCACTAGAATCCTAGTGAAGGAGGTGTGAGTAAAATTCTTGGAAGCAACATCCACTTTCAAGAGTCTACCAAGAGCATGGCTAATTCCCTTAAAGGAAGAGGGATACCAGAGCTATAAGGGGAGATAAGGAAATATTACCCAAATAGGCACAAAATCCAAGGGTTCCTTTAAAGGGTTAAAAGAATGAACCCAAGGCCTCATGGAGAGGGGATGTGAATCCCATTCCCACAAGCCATAGTCTAAAATAACCTATCTATCCTTAGGAGATTTGAAACCCACAACCAAAGAAACCCCTTGGATAAGGGTAAATCTCCATCAAACCATCATCCAGTGGAGACCAATGGTTGGTGATCTAAAGGTGCAAGTCAGGGAGGGAAGGCAACAGGTGGAAAAAATAGCATATAAGAATAGTCTTGGAATAAAAATCAATATTTTCAAGAACTTCTTTACTGAGGGGGATTACAGGAGCAACAACTAAACACCACATAGGACACACAAAGCCCTCCCTTAACCTATTAGTCTTCACAACATCAACAAATGAAGGCTGAGAGCCATTCTTAGCAAAAAGAGCACCCATCCCCTCATTTGGGGTAACCCCAACCCTGCTAGCAGTGGAGTCTATAACAAGAGACACACTTGTAGCCACAACAAGAAAGGGGGAATATCCACAAAAAGGTCAATAACTAGATCGTACCCATTCAAAGATAGGGGTGGCATCTAGCTAGGTGACAAAAATCGTTCAAATTTCCTTTTGGGTGGGAGAAACAGGAGAGAGTATAGGCTTCCATTGTGTTATAAGCAGAAATCATTCAATTTTTTTTTACTTCTATGTTGAGAGCTAGATTTTCATATTATATGGATTATATTTATATATTGATGGTAAATTTAATTAACATAATAAATTTTTATGCATCTAATTATAGCTAAAAAAAAATGATTAATTTTAGGAGTGATAAATACAATATTATTATGTGTCATTAATACATAAGTTCCTTTGGGTTCAAAAAATATTGCATCACCTAAAAATACTTTAGTTGAAATTTTATGTTTATTTTGTGGGTTTTTAGTGATTTTCTAGTTATTAAATTCTATCTATAGAAGACAGTTCCCACCATTAAATTCCATAATGTGATGCTATATTATTTATAATATACAACAAACTATTTGTTGAGTGTCTTTAGACATTATAGATAATCATAGTTTCATTATACATTAGCATATTATGATATCTAAAGACAACTAGCATTGATCATTTGAGGAATCTTGTTTTAATCCCCAGGGAAGATCTCGGTTAGTACATAAAATATTAAAGAGTTGTGGTAAAATTTGAGATAGTTTCTATACTAGTGTACTTCTTTCCACTGGGGCATCTGAAAAAATTAGAAAATTTTGAATTTTGATCGCGGCAAGTTTATTCTTTGAACCAATGCAGCAAGTACATTGCTTCAAAGAGGGGAAAAATGTAGACATGCAAAATTATCATTATGTACTTAGTTCACATTCACCCGCTCATTAAATTAATCAAGCTCATAAAATCCATTCACCAAGTAAATCAGGACAATTTAATTCATTCCTAAGGTTATTCATTTAAATTAAATAAATCAAAGTCTCACATCAACCTTTTAATTAAATAAACAAAAAATTATTTAATTAATTCTCCAAATGCATATTCCATCCCTCTTTGATTTAAATAAATCCAAATATTTGAGTCAAATTGGTCAAAATCAACTAATCATCATTAAACTAATCTAATCCTGATTAAACTAACCTAACCACCCATCACATCCCCTAGCTTTTCCCACTTGCACAAATAAATCAATTTGTTGATTTATTAAAATCATTATTTTCCATCAACTTGGCACAAAAATAGAATATTCCCTCAAGTTTGAAAATGAAGATAAGTTGACTTGTCCCTTCCAACATTGCATTAACTTCTCATTTTCATGTCCCCCTCTCAACATTTATTTCACAAATTTGAATTTGAAATTTCCCCCTCTTGGACACATTGGCCAAAACTTGCACATTCCTCAACCTATGGCAAGTTGACAAGTGGCCTCATCTCATTTGTCCAATCTTTATCCCACATTGCTCTCTTATGAGCATTCTTCAAATTTGAAAATCTTTAAATAGAGGGTTGATTCTTCATCAAATCCATCTACATCTTCATGCAAAGTTACTCTCTTGGTTTGAGAACTAATTTTTCTCTTCATCATAGTGGCATTGCATCATTTCAATTTTTGAGCAAGGATTGGGAAAGGGTCATTGGCACATTTGACACCAATCCACTATGGAATAGGTACTTGTTATGCTTTAGAAATGTCTTTTTGATCTCTTTTGTCTTTTGTTGCATTTTGAACTATTTACATGTTATTTCATAGGAGAATTTTGATGAGTTTGTAGGCCACTAACCCATGCTTGAAGTTTTTAGTGTTTGCAGATTTTAATAGGTGCTCACAGTTTCCAATATTTATTTGTCCCAAGGAGATTTATATCTAGAAGTACATTAATTTTCACATTACATATCTATTCAAATATGTGAAAAAATTAAATCTTTATGATAAAATTTGAGAATATTTCCAAGCCTATTGGTCCCAAGGAGTTTTGTGGCTAGAAACACACTACGTTTCATTGTAATTTTTTTTTATCTAGAACATTTCTTGCACAAAATAATTTTTTTTTAAAGAAGCATATGCCATTGGAGATCATCATTGTTTCATTCTACAATGATGTAATTTAATTTCTAAACATATTAGCATTATTAAATTGAGGTATCTTTTGTTGGAGTTAAAATGACACTGAGGGGGGGGGGTGAATCAGTGTCTTAATAGATTTGACCTATTTTCAAAAATTCAAAAACATAGCTCAGATTTGATCTCAATATTACTCTGATTAATGCATTCATGAGTTGAATGTAATCACTTATAAACAGAATTGAGAAAAGTAATAATCCCAACAGTGAATAGAAACAACAACATAGTAAAGCTGTGAGAACACAAAAGAACAAAGAGACACAAAAATTTGCCGAGTGGAAAACCCTCTCGGGGTATAAAAACCACTCCCGAAATGCCTTCTAGGCTTAATCTCTTAATCAACTGTTCACAATGCCTTATAGGCTAATTTTTGAGCACCCACTCAAGGAGCACCAACCCCTCATTTTGAAACACCAATTTCAAGGAGCACCAACCCCTCGTTTAGAGAAATCTATCTCAAGGAGTACCAACCCCTCAAATTATGAATTGAACAACAATAATAACTTAGAGGATTTCTCTGTTTTTAGTTAAGCACATATTTCTATGTTTTCTCGTCTATAGAATACCTTAAAGATTCAATAGTTGAATCCCTAAAATACTACATAGAGAAGAAATTTACAATCTTTGTATCTTGTTATTCAGATTTTATTGCAGAGTTTATCCATACATTTTCATACAGCCAAGGAATGATAATATCAGAATTACAACAATAGCTTGAGAAAAGAGTTTTTTGCTTCTATTTATACATCTGCCAGATCTAGGTAACTGTCTTCAGGAGTAACGACTAAACAACCAAACAAAACAAGAGTCATTTCACCCAGCTAAGAGCCGTCCTCAACAAGTCTGAAACTTATGAGATCATTTCTCTACATAAAAAGCACAACTTCCCACCACAGAAAATCATAACCACTAATGTATGAAAGACAATACTTAGGGCATCATTTGTCATATTAGTACCAGAGATGTAGAGAGCAGTTAAAGAAAATGGTGATTATAAACCAGTATGTGCAGCATGAAATGCATAAATAAAAATACCAAAAAAATCTGCAACTCCCATGGCTCCATCAACCACTGTCGAGCTTCCAGCCAGAGAGGCACATCAAACATAGCGGCCATACCATTCATTTCTAAACCAAAAATGAATTTCATCCTGACAATGCCGTTATACAGCTAGCAACAATAGTAAAGAACAATTTATGAAGCATTCTCATGATGGCGGCTAGGCTAGGGTTCGATACCCAACAAAAAGAATAAAATCAAAAAGTTTACCCTAACATTCTTTTCAATTGATGTAACGGTATGCCGAAGGCAACTTTAATGCCAAACATTCCCCTAGTTATCGCTTTCGCTAAGACACATCAGAGTCGGGGAGAAGTCATAAAGAATACATTATGTCGCATCGATGGGCTTCCTTAGAGCATAATTCATTCGCTGAGACATAAGGAAACTTCTCACCAAGATTTACATTTGTTTCATTCACTATCACTGTGACCATACAAAATCGGAGAGACATCTCATAGACAAGTCTTTGTTTTACTGAGAGCCCCCGTGATACACATTGGTCGTCGTGACACATATTTTTCTTATCGATGAGTCCATCCATCTTGTATCTATCGTTGTAACTTCAAACTATCGGTGAGTCATCTTGTAGATAGTTTTATGACATACCGAAAGCACACCTGTTCGCCAAGATGACACAAACCTCTCGCCAAAAGTCACTCATTAGACTTCGTTGGCAAGACCTGACGGGCTTGCTATGACAACACTCCGATGCTACAAGAGTCTCGGCGAAAATAACCCTTTGCATGAGTCGGTGAGACACCACAGGATCGCTAAGACATCCCATCGAATATCACAAACTCTTACCAATATGCAATTTTTCAATGGCAGTCGGTGTGACATTGCACATTCGTTATAACCTCACGCCGAAGGAAAAAAGTCTGGCTGAAGTGAAACCCTAGATGTGATGTCGGTGAGACCGAACCCTTTTCGCTATGACCCTTTGCCGAAGTCTTAAACTCTTGCCGCTGTGTTTCCATTTAATCTCCGATCGGTGTGACATACCAAATTTGTTGTGACCACATACCAATGGTATTACTCCTGCTGAAAGAGATCACTCACTATCGCCGAAACAACAAAGAATGTCACGCCGAAGGCTGTATGAATGACAAAATTCCAATCGACATGACATCAAAAATGTCTTGCCGATAGGCAACACAAACATTTCAAAATGGATCGGGGAGACCCTGCCATTCTCACACCGATATGAGTAAGCCTTCAAAAATGTGAGTTCAAAGAATGTAATCAAATGAAATACACCTATGGTATGCAAGGAGAACCATTTGAAAGGGATTTTGTCATCAAGGAAAAACTGTAAACACAACTGAGATCCAACATCTTTCTCATATCCAGGTAAGGAATCTTATTAAATTTTAGTACACAAAAAACAATAGTAACATTTAAGAGTATTTCCAAGAAGATTGCTTCCAATTAGGTTGATGGATAGAAATGAACATTTAGTTTGACTACATAGATCTCACTACACATGGCATTCACTGTATGGACTTCTTTTATTGGTAAGTTGTGTTGTGATTTCAGAAACCCCCTTATGTTCCATCAATTATAACTGATGTTAGAGATCCTACATGGACCATCTTACATGATTTGATGTCTCTTATTGTTGCATTATCCCTCTTTATTCTTTCCTTATTCAAAAAACCAAGTTGCAAAAATCCAAAAAATGACTAAGTGTTGGACTTGTCAAAGTTTCACTTACCCTCGTGTCATCATACCCTTTCTTTCATCTCCAGAGTCAGCCTTGATCCCATTTTTAAATTGACTAAGTGTTTATTTTATCAACCTTTTGGTCTATTAGGGTTTCCCTTCCATGCATGCAAAATTAAGTCCCCTTCATGAAGCCTCCCCAATCCTCAAATTCCACCTTGCAAAATTGCCTAGGTGTTCCTCTTGCTAAAATTTTGAACTATTGACATCTTCCATAACCTTCTCCCTTTTAAGGCATGCCTCACTTCACCTCCTCGATGCACAAAGTCCACCCTTACAAATACCTCTAATTATTTTCTCAAACTCTTGATTCATTCTCTTTGCTCTTTGAATTTCCTTCGAGTCATTTCATTGGGCTTTTGGGGTTTCACCTACCATCCTACCATCCATTCCATTCCTGATTCCCAAAAATATTGATCCCTTTACTAACATTATGTTGAATGTCATTATTCCTTTATTAACATCATATTGATGTCACCCACGCATTTGTCCCTTGATGACATCATGTTGATTTGACCATTGGAGGTCATTGAAATTTTAGAATTCCTCATCTTCTCCTTTCTCATTGGCAAGCATCACACTAGATGTCTAATGCCCAATTTTAGGATTGTCTCATGGAGAAATAAAAGATGGACATGCTCTTCTTCCAGGCTTGATAGAAGGTGGTAAATGGTAGGACTCTTGCTTGATGCCCAAAATATAGAGTTTCTCAAGGTTGAGGACAATTTAATTTCTTTGGCACAACGACAACCCCAATCCTAATACTCCATCAATAGACTCTAAAAGGTGTTCTTTTGAATTAAAAATTCAATTAATATTCAATAACTCGTGCAACCATAAAATATCGATTCATGGGAGATATAGAACGGTCTTAAATGCTTTTGGCATAAATTGAAAAATGAAAAAACTGTCCATACAATTTTTATTCCCTATAGGCATCCCCTTTCATCAGAGTTCCATTCCTAGATCACAAATATTATAGATGATCTTTGTCCTTTCTATACTCAAAATCATAAATCATCAATGTTAGGATATGGAAGAGTCCCAATGAATGTCTTGTCACACCTCCTTGGTTACCCAAATTAGATAGGAATGTACACATGTGTGCATCTCATTGGCTTTGTTGGCATATAGTATTTCTATCTATTCTACAAATTTTTTGCATGGATTCTCAGCTTCTTCTTTGTAGAGTAAATCCTCCCCAACTCATTTTTGGAAGGGGTTTCTTCTTTGGTTTTTGGGACTAGATACCTGTATTTTTATATCTTTTTTATCTATAAATTGGATTCAAGCCTAAAATTTAATGCTAAGTTACTTATTATTTCCTCTTCTTTCTCTAGCATGTGTAATCTATTATCTTCATGTTTGAGTATATGTTCATTATATTATATAGATTCATGTTGTGTAGAAACTTAATTGTAGGGAATTTAACTATGAAGTTTAGCTCCCTCTTAGTGTCTATTATCCTTCTATCTTAATATTTTTTGTGGGATTCTATAAATTAGATACTTTTGTAAGCCTATAGTTACTTTTGATAAATCTTTGTGCTATAGTGAGCTAGAAACGAACCAATCAAGATGTTGGTGCATCTCCTTTTCCAATTCTATTTGAACCTTCTTGTATCTTTTCTTCTTGTGAAATTTTGTAATTAGGATTAGGTTTTATTTTTTATTCGTGTTGAGTTGTCTTAAATCTCTATACCTAGTTTATAGAGGGAATCAACACTTTACTAGATATTTTAGATCCAAACAACAACATCCCATATCTTCAAGCCAAATTCTAATGTTTCATCGAATAGTTGAGTTGATTTCATAGCAAGGTTACATTTTTTGGCACACCCAGTGGGATGAGTATGATGATCTTCATTTCATCCTATTGATATTTTTGTGTGATCTTAGAAATTGCAATCCTTGAACACATTTACAATCTGACAAATCTACACATTTTATGTAATCCTATTTTCTTGGCTTTAGATTTCAATGATCATTCATTCCAAGAATTCAAACCAAAGCTTCTTCAAGAATAAATTTTTAGTTTTTTGAATTATTACTTTTTTCCTTGTAGAAGAAATATAATTTTTTATTGCTAGTTACAAGAATAAATAGAGGTTATATATAACCATCTCCTAGAGCCCAATATACACATCCTATTGGTAGATCATCTTATCAAAGGATACCTGTTATCCACTTGAAAAAAACATTACTTTACAACACTCTAATGGTTTCCCCAAGAAATAAAAATTTTGTGACCTTCAGTGGATGTACCACTCTTGCTCTCTAGAAGTATTATGACATCCCAACCTCAACTCTTAAAATTTTTCCATATTTCAATAGAGAAAATGCTACCACTCCCATTGAACACATTCAAGTTGTTGAAAATATATGCTCCATCCAAATCACAAAGGATAACATAGATGTTAGTCTTATTGTTTCATCTTTAAATGGAAGGATTTACAATGGTATAAAGCATTAAAACCTAATTCCATCTATATCAAGGATGAGTTAGAAGATAATATTTGTGAATAGTTATAAGATAAGAGTGACAAGATTTCCCTTATTGAGAAATTAACAAATATTAAAAGAGAACCTCATGAGTGCACGATAGATTTTAATTTTAGATTTTACAGGACTTGGGATACAAACCTATCTTTTTTTAAGCCCTCCATTAACAATGCCTTCTTGTACTACCTAAAATTTTTGAACAACAACATAGCTATCATAATTCAAACTATGAGAGGAATTTTGCTATCTGATTCTTGTGATACTCCCATAAAAGATCAAAACTATTTGAGTTAATCTAAAAAATTAGATCCTAGACCACCTATGCCTATATTTTTAGATCTTCCTATGCCAAATTAGACTATCCTTGCACATATTTCTGAGTATAATTCCCTTACATCTATTTCCACCTCTAATTTTTTGAATGATGATGAAGATCTCAAATCTTTTATTAAAAAATAACCAATAAAATGTCTAGATTAATTAGGTAGTACAATATTAAACCATACCAAAACTATAATCAAGATTAATATCCAAATAGAAATCATTATTGGCATTAAGATTATCAGCCTAAAAGATATCATGGAGTTAACCCAAATCTACCTCTACAAGTCAATCATCTTGTACAAAAAATCTTAGTTGTTTGCATAAGAAAATCCCTTGTCCTAGTCCAAAAAAAATCACTCAAGAGGTTGAGTCATGTTATCCATGTAATAAATCTCATAAATATGTCCACTTGCAAAATTGGAGTGCAAGGACTTGTCGTGATGGTGCAAAATTTCCTATGTCAGTAGAAGATTTCACCTAAAGTTGTAAACTACAATAGTGGATCAACTCAAGAGTTTGAACCTAAATCAATTTTAATTTTTTGGACCTTGGAGGACCATTGTGCAATTAATAGTCCTACAAGAAATTAAATTTTACCTCCAAACAATGTTGCAGACAACATAAGGTCAAAGAAAAGGCATTTGGATAATATCCTTACACCTCATTTTATACAAAAATAGCCTCTCTTTGATGAGAGAGATCTTGTGGTGAACCCTACAAACACAAATCATACTAGAAGATCCATTACTATAATGGAAGTCCCATCTTCCTTTCAAGCTATAAAGTAATCAAATAAGGACCTTGGGCGCCTTTCATGCACAATCCAACAACTATTTATCTAAACATTATAAACTAAATGAATAAATCAAACTTGAATGTTTCCATGTTGGATGAGCTATCTATCCCATCTTAGAAGAAATATTTGTGAGATTCCTTGAAGCAATTTCCATTAGCTAGACTAGCAAACCAAAGGGAAAAGAGTCTAATAATCATTGTACAACCAAATCAAGAAAAAGATAAAGTGAAGAATCCACCCACTCTTTACTTATCCCTAATAATTGGTAAGTTCTTTGTTCATAACTACATGATAGACTAATTTAAGCTAATGTTTCAGTTATTCTTAATAAGATAGAAGACACTCTAGGAATTGAATACAATCCAGTTTATAAAGGCATATTGTGTAGCCTGATGGCACTTTAGTAAATATAGTGGGAGTAATTAAGGGCTATATTTAATGCTCCATGATTATCCAAACTTGACTATTAGTTAGGAAATATTAGCTATTGACTTGCCTCCATTATTTTTTATTTTATTGTCAAGAGATTTAATCACTAAGTTTGGAAGATACTTGTCTTTTGATTGGCTACACACATTTGTGAGAAAAAGGTATGAGATAAGGTTTACCACCAAGGCTATACATATACATCAAATTAGCATGTGAAAATCTATGCTCCTAAACCTATTGGTCCAAACTTGATGATACAACAACAAGAAGATTATGATTCCAAGCCTAATCAAAAAGTTACATCACCTCTTTTAGTCCTTGATCTCTTGGTTTCAATGAATGGGCTAGGAAAAATTATGATGTTGTGTTTTTTAAAGATGTTGTGATGATTTGACTAGGTACATATATGATACAAGAAGAGAATTTTATTATAACCTCTTCACTCAACCTACAAAATGATTTAGTTAGTTTGTAGAGAATGTTCTCTAATGGTGTAAAAATAAAAAAATGAAGTTGCAGTATGTGTATTGATGATCTCTCATAGTGGTAAAATTTTTCAATTTTCTCATAGGCTATATTTTTCTTGTACAATGTTAAGGTTATAGTAAACTATTTTCATCTTAATGAAAAATTAAATTAAATATAAGCTCAACTTATCAACTAAAGATAGATAAGTTAGACAAAAAAGGGGGTAAACCAAGTCTTGGTGGATTTATAGAATATTCTTATTACAATAATTTCTATGAAATTCCACAATAAAAATTGATCTATTTGAAACATTATATGGAAGGAAGTGTTAAGTTCCTATAAGCTGGGATAAGCTAGAAAATAGGATTAGGCCTAGTCTAAAAATGCTTTAAAAACTTGAATAATAGATTAGGTTGATTAGAAGAGAAATTAGTAGAGAAGAGTGATAGGAAAAAATCTATGTTGATTCTAAGCATATCCGAACAGTTCTCAGTAGAGAAAAAGTGTTTGAATCATGTAAGTTCTTCTAGTGTGTTAGCAGGGTCACTTAGTGCAAGGTGCAGTAGGAAAAGATTGCAGAGGGTAGAGCTACAAGGGAAGCTTATGATGAGATTAAAATGAAAAATTTCCATCTCTTACATGACTTTGAAATTTGAAAGTAAAATCTTTATTTTACTTTATATGCTACAATAATTTAAATCATCAAGGATAATGATTCTTAAGGGGGAGAATATGTTACACCCCAATCCTAACCTACCAGATTAATTTTACCTTTATGAGTAAATATGTTTTTAATATATGATTATGTCTTAATGAATTTCAATAGATGAATGTAATGTATGAATGTGCATTATGATGAAATTACTTTTAAATGCTTTAATGATGCTTATGTTATATGATGAATGTGATTTATGTGTTATCAACTAACTATGAACATGTTTCTCTAAGTTGGATGCAGGAAAGGTTCAAACCCTCAAGTGGGGCAGATAGAGTATCATGCAGGAGAGGAGTTTAGTATAAGGACCATTGGTATATCTATCTGAGTAGACACACACATTCACTTTTATAGGTTAGAGGAACCTTGTCGAGTTAGTCTAAGTTCTGTGTTAGTAAGTGTTAAACCTAAGTTGATAGCTTTTTGGTTGATATGAAAGTTAGGTTTGGTCAAGTCTTTAATTCCCCTTGATCATTTAGTCAAATTGAGTTAAAGTTTTAAAACTCAAGTGTGATTATCATATGTTATATATTATGCATTTATATATATATATATATATATGGATACATATATATGTGTGTGTGTGTGTGTGTGTATACAATGGCACACATATGTGTATGCATGTAAGTATGATCATGTGTAGATAGTAATATCTGCGTATACCCATACATATATACATAATTCATATGTGAATATTCATGTGAATATATATAAATAAATATAGTGATATATATAGTATGTATAATATTTAAATAACTATTATATACATATATCAAGCAATCATTATATATGTATTAATATATGTATATTTGAGGGATTGTTATATACATATTAATATACGTATATTAATACCAAAGTGTATATATTATAATATATAAATATATATACATATATATTAAAACATATATTAGTATTATTAAGATTTAAAAATGCATATGGAAGCCATAACACATGGCAAGAATGCCACGTGAAAGGAGAAATAATGGAAGCAATTCCATGCAAAGGTAATACATAACTATTTTTTAGATAGCTTTTGCAAGTCATGAATGTTAAGCATCATATCATGCATTGAGTAAATAATGTAACTACCACACTAAGATATAAGTTGTTTGACTAAGTAAAGAGGCATATTTGAAGCACACAACTTGGGTGATAGAAAGAGGGAGACTTTGCATTTGAATTGACTTATTAGCGTGCCAGCAGAAGGAATTTTTTATAGCAATAAAACTGCCAACAAGTGAGAATGGCTATGCCAACAAGGCATGCCATCTTGGGAAGGCATTAGAGTTCGTTTCAAAGTCATATTTGCAATTAAATTTGAGCAACACCCATGACTGATAGGAAATTAGAGAAGTGGAAGGCATTAGATTTGGTTTCAAAGTCATATTTGCAACTAAATTTTCACAACACCCATGACTAGCAGGGAATTCAAGAAGTGGTATCAATTTTAGCTTTCCTATAGCAATCGACCTCTATTCGATTGCATGATAAATTAGAAAACCTTCTCACCATTGGGCTATTGATTTGTGTAATCATTTTAATATTATGAGCATAGAGCATTAGTGTGTTTTTGAGGAACTAATAATTTCGAGAGCAAGAGAATTTGGAAATTAGTATTTCAAATTGTCAAAAGAGTGAGGATGTTTGTTATTTTTAGTTGTGCATTGCTTGGTAAGTTGTAGTTATCATTTTAGAAGAAAGGGAGAGTTTCAAAAACAAAGTAGAGAGATGGGAATTGAGGAGGTAGTAGATTAAGCTAAGCCATTGTATAGAATTGAAGCAAGGAGTAGAAGAAATCCAATTCGAGCTATTTTAATCTAGGCATGATTAAAATATATATTTTTCCTTCTAATTATAAGTGTGAATCTAAGCATTTCCATTGTCTAAGTTGCTTATGCTATTATAATGTGAAAATTATTCCTATTAGAAAGTATGTGAGCGCATGTAAAAATATCTAGATTATCTACACATAGAGCTAAATTAGAAACACAAAGGATAAGCTAGATTAGGGAATTAGAAGAGAATAATAAGTAGTTATTTTAAATTACATTGTTAGATTATAATGCATTACATGATTTTAAGAATTATTTATGAAAATATCCAAGAGATAGAAAGTTCCATTGGAAGGTTAAATCTTTCTAAAGTTGTGTTTAACCCAAACAACCAGCATGTTAGGATAACATATCAAGAACAACTAAGTAGGGTAATATGATATTATCCCAATAAGAAAATGTTTGATAATCATAATGTAATGAACAAGAGGGTTTGGAAAAGTATTAGAAGTATATATGTCCTTATTATATTTTGAATGATATTATCTTATATCTTGAACAAGAGCTTATATTATTACCTATTCATAGTAAGTTAATCTTAAGAAGATGGCATTGTGTTCTTGACAAAACTAAAGCCATAATGTGAGAAGATTTTAAGGTGTAGAAGCATGGATATCTATCACATATAAAATGTTCTCCATTTTGGATATATAATCTTATCATACATTTAAATATGATAAAATATGTGTCATATTGAAGGAAAATATATGTTAATGTCTGTATATACAAACGTAGGTAACTTATATAAATTATGCAAAGGATAACTTGGAAGGAACCAATGAGGAATCTGGAGATTATTCAAATGGTTCTTAGTTGAGTTATCAAAATTAAAACAACTTAATATGCTGACTTATTATTAGACACTAATATAAACATAAAATTTTATATTGAATCAAATAAATGATATTTAATATCATGAATAATCAGACCAGTTATGGCATCTTAGAATGACAAAGCCATACTTGATATGACAATGAAGAGCCAAAACCATTATTTATACAAAAGATGATTGACTAATAATGTCCACTACAAGATTAATTGTATATGGTATGGAGTTCTTAATGAATAGATCCATAAAAGTATATGATGGACATCTGAAAATTTAATATTAAGAAGTAATCTTCGATTTGAGTTTAATACTAGATTATTACACAAATCGATAGATTTTCATTATTGTTAGGTTGAGACTAGGTGTGTATAGTCATTGACAATGTGTCATGTCGGTATTAACTAATTGAGCATAAAATAAAATAGTAGTTACTCCCATGGTTAAAACTGAGGACTTGAATAAGAGGTAGTTGGCTAGACTCTAAATGTTGCAAGAGTGTAACTTACCCATATTCTAGTTAGAAGAAGATAACGAGTCAAGTTGTTTACTGACTCAATAAGAAAGAAATTGAATATGAAGCAATCGCTAGACCTAAATTGTTACAATTTTGTAATAGGGTATTCAAGAGATTTGAGTCAAACTTAATTTGTCAATTTATTAGACATTGGTGTGTCATTACTTTTGAAAGAGATATTGTTATCATAGTTAACCATTGAATCTATAGAAGAGGGGGACCAACCACACCAAGGCTCTAGGTCATGGAGAGTCAAGAGTAGAGGGCTGCCCTAATCTACTCAAGTTGGATAAGGGTTCTTAGGTCAAAGATAGAGAATGAATTTAGCACTCTTAGGTGCTTCTGTCAGTCTACTAATATGAATGTTTGGATTGGGCTAAATGAGCCAGTTTCTAGAACCATAATCATGCCTCAAATAGCTCTCTACTCGAGGATAGTAGTGTGAGTCAAGGACGGTAGCTCGACACGCTAGTTTCTCTCTAAAGTGCTAGTGTCTGTACAACTAGAAAGTGAAAAAGTATAGTACAGAGTACAAAAACCTACTAACAGTCTAGCTAATGAAGTTTAACATACTAAACAAAATGATAAATGATAGAATACAAGAAATGACTATAAATATGATAAAAAAGATGATGAAAATGAAGGTGACGAAGATCAACTGACTAAGAGTCTAGTTCACTAGCAAGCTCCACACGTACACATACCTACACATAGCCAAGAGAGGAAAAATGTTGGGGCTATATAGGGGTTTTCCTTAGTCAAACATCCTCTTTGGTGTTCCACCTCCACAGACAGCTAGGTAGATAAAGAGAAATAGAAACATGACAAAGGAAATGTTGGAAAGGAGAATATTGAATGCTATGAAAAACACAATGCTACTCTATCAAACCACAATGAAATAAGGATAGTGAAGCAATACCACCTCCACCCAAAGGAACTCAAGGCCAATGAAGGGAGAATTCAAGACTACAAACTTGGAAAACTTGACACAACCGCAACAGTGATGAAGGAGGTCTCGCAAGATACCAAAATCACATCTTCTATGGTAGTACAACATGTTCTTTATGGAGTTGATGGATCAACAAATTTCTAAGCAATCTTCAAGAGTATGAAAGGCCAAGAGGCTTGTAGAAAATTGTACAAGAGATTGTAGAAGATGGAATGAATATGAGATAGATGCATTTGAAGATGAAAATGGGAGGGAAAGAGTTGTTCTCAGGTCGACTGGTTGACATAGAGGCATTAGGCTTCATCCCCAATGGGGAACATAACATCCCTATGGATTCCAAAGGTGGGAATCTATCAAGGATGGAAGCGCGTTATGTAGACGCCCCTGCACTACGCACATGTCCTCGACAAAAATTCCACCACCAACACAAAGGACATGCACCAAGTGAATGCATTACAGGTAGGTGATGTGGAATTTCTTATATTCATGTTTGATTTTCTAAGGTGGAGGGATGCAAAAGGGGAATTTACAAGAGGGGTGCAAATTCTCTCCTATATAGGACCAAATCAAGAGAAGAGTTAATCACATGTCGTAGGGTTTGGAAGTCCAGTTAGAGGTGGGTGAACTTATAACACCGCTTTTTTAAAAAGTGGATTGATTATATATCAAATCTTTGGCCAAAGTAAGTGTAAAAGTTTATGCTTATGCTTTGTTGGTTCACTATTTTTCAGGTTTTCATAACTTGTAAGTGGTTTCATCCATATTTGTATGGTTGTACATGTTAATTAGGACACAACACTAGAGACTTAGATGGTAATACTAGATGTTTCCATACCAAACTCTTTGTTGAAGGGTAGGGACACTCCTAGTTAGGAAGATGTGTGGGGGACTGCTAAGTTTGTGGTTGGAGGAAATGTGCTTGGGTGATACTCTCCCTCTTGTAGATGGTAGTTGAGGCTTATGAAATAGAAGAAATGTAATCCAGATAAGGATACATCAACCTTAAACTCTTGTAAGTTATGAATTTAAATTTATGATTGAATCTATTGTAATCTGTATTTGAAAAAATGAGTTTCATTTACTTGGAATTATGTTATGTTATTTCATTTATGCAATGTCATGTGAAATTATTTATGCAATATGCAATTATGTTATTGAAAATAGAAATTTTTCATTTCCCTATTTTTTGGAAATTTTTGAGTTATTCACTTTTTGAGTTGAAAACTTAGGTAAAAAGTGTAGAGTAAACAGTAGTTATGTTGCATATTAACTAGGATGATCACAATAATTTTTTTAAACACTTCTCAATTGGTATCAATTATAGGAAAAAAATAATAAACAATTTAAGAATTATGTACTTTTCTTTGTAGATTCAATCTATTTTTTTTTTAAGGGATGTGTTTCTATTATGGCTTTTTATTTTTTATTTTTTCTATTATTTTTATTTAGTGGTATTATTCCACAATGTATAGTTTTCACTACTAATAAAAAAAATCCATGATTTATTACAATTAGATCATTAACTCAATTTTCCTGTGCATTAATATTTTTTTTTACAATTCTTTATTAAATATTTTATTCATTATTAGTTTTTTAATTAAATAGCTTTTAAATTAAATTAGAAACTACTCAATTTTTGTTTTTTAATTTTATTTAAAAAAAATTAACCTAAAAAGAATAAAGTATATTTTAAGAATAATTTTACCTAACTAAATTTTCTATATTAATATTTTTTAATAATCTAAATACTATATATACAATTATGAAAAATATTTTAAAAATAATATTTTATAATTTAAATTTAAGAGTAAATTAAATTTGGTTAAATTTTACAAAAATAAAAGTGATAAATAATTATTATATTATAAATAATAAAAACTTATTTGGTACCATTCATTTTTTTAGTATTTAAAATATCTCCATAAAAGTTAATTATTTTTCATTATATATAGATGCATGTATGTCTATATGTTTATAGATTTATATGTATTCATGTATATAAATAGTTGTATGCATCTATACATCTATATCTGTGTATGTAGACAAATACCTATATGTGAGTGTAAATGTATATATGTGTGCAACTCACAAAATTAAAGATGCCAACAAATTATTTGAAAAATTAAATTATATAATAAAATATTTAGATATGATTGACTTCAAAAATATTCATCTAAATTAATTCATTAAAAGGGAAAATTAAATTAATTCATTAAAAAATCATCAATAATTCTATGGAAGGACATTTCACTTCTATATATTCATATTTCACCATCCCAAAGTTCGTCAGCTGTTTTAAATGGACCCTTGATTGGATTCACAAGTAGCTTCTCCATAAAATCTAGTCGTTGTTGTCTTATGTTGATTATCTTCTCATAGTCGTCTTCATCTAATTTCCAATCAAATAATTAAAAGTTTGTTGATATTCTTACAGGGTTGAAACTCTTGGTTATCACACTTACACCCTCTCTACTCCCCAACACAAGGCCACCTAAAGAGTCAAGTTGACAATGAATTAAATAATTCCAACTCATTTATACAAAACAAAGTAATGAAAGAACTCAATAATTAGTGGTTAGGAAATACCTGAGCAGGAGTTTTGGCATGTTCAGTGGCAATCTCTTTAATTAGAGGATTATCTAAGGTATTGTTTGAACCCCATGGATTTCCCGGGCCTCCTAATGGTGACCATGCAGAAACATGAATGTTTACAATCTTACAATAATCCCTCAACCTCTTTTGTTGCCAATTAGGATGCATCTCAACCTGCACAACAGAACTCGATATCTTCTATAGTTATGCATGCATCATGTTTTGACAAAAGAATAAAAAACATATAAGGGAATATTATCTATAGTTATATTGTCACACTCTCTGATGGAACCTGTTATGTTTAACTTGCTATGTATTGGTAGAATCCTCAATTTATTTATGGTACTCATCAACACTAGGGTTTGCAATTAAAATGAGGATGAAAACGATATTGTATTCTCATATTATTGTTGAAAGCAGCACCTGGTTTACAGAAAGAGGTATCTTGGAAAAGGCAAGCAGGTCGCTAATCTTCTTGGAAGAAAAATTACTAACTCCAATTGCTCTAGTGAGGCCAAGTTCAACACATTCCTCCATTGCCCTCCAAACACCTTGGATGTCGATTGCTGTACAACATCATCTGGCATTATATGAGAAAACATGACACCTTTCTTAAGGGCTGCAGGACAGTGGATCAGGTACAAATCCAAGTATTCTAGCTTCAATGTCCTGTATAGAGAAAAAACTAATAAGAAAAGCTTATGAATTGTATATATCTGCTTATAAAACTCAATCCCTCGACTTACTCTAAGCTTTTCCGAAGAGCAGGAATGACGTCCTCAGGATAACTGTCCGTGGCCCCAAGCTTGGAGGTGAAAAATCTTCCTCTCGAGATACCAGACCCTTTTCAATGGCATCCTTCAGAGATTCTCCCAATATGCCTTCTGTGAAATAAATGCTTGCAGTATGAAATAACCGATAACCAACCTAACCACAAAGTATGTCAAGACTCAAATATGTTATTTGTGATATTGTTTTAAGAATTCAATCTTGTAGTTTTAAAGTCAAACTCATTGACCTATGTTTCATGAGTAGTGGTTCACAAGAAACCATCTCATATGATAATGAATTGTTCACTTAGCACTCATTACATTTAGGTGATGTTCACAGAGGTGAAGCACTGGGCCTTCGAAACGTTCCCCATCCCAGTACTACTCCAGTTCAAGCACGCTTAACCACAGAATTTTCTCCAAGGTAAAGCCCACTTAGCTTGCAACCCCATTTGCAAAACCTTCAGCAAGTGTTGTGCCTTATGAACCATTCATTATAGAGCCCCTTTAGATCATCAATTGATAAGTAGGAGGTATTTTCCACAGCACGTCAAAATGTGATATTGCTATCAAGATTCAACCCTGTAGTTTTACAAGTGAAACTCATTCACCCATGTTTCACATGAATAGTGGTTCACAAGAAACCATCTCTCATAATAATGAATGGTCCACTTAGCACTCATTACATCTAGGTGGTGCTCACAGAGGTGAAGCACCAGGCCTTCCCATCCCAGGACTACTTCAGTTCAAGTGCGCTTAACCACAGAGTTTTATCCAAAGTTAAACCCACATAACTTGCAACCCCATTTGCAAAACCCTTTGTGCCTTATGAACCATTCATTATAGAGCCCATTTACATCATCAATTGAAAAATAGGAGGTATTTTCCACAGCTGTGAAAAATACCTCCTACTTATCAAATATGTTATTTTTTTTTTGTAACTGTACCTGAAAATCATTATTAAAAAAGGGAGAGGATGCTCAAAGAGACAAGTGATTGCATTAACCTACCTGAATGACTTTAAGTATGGAGGACTTAACATGGTCGATTGATGCAGAGCCTTTGGAGATGATGATATCCTCTGCGGCCAAACCAAACCCCATTGCAGGCATTCTGGCCCCATTATTCAGTTGCACTGTTACAACCTCGGCCATTGTTGTTAGCTTGAAGCCCTACATACAGTGACTTTCTAAATGCATTTAAGAATATTTAGACAAGAGATTGGACAATTTGTTTGTACATGGGAGTGATTTGTGGACGAAATTTCACGCCGTGTTTAAAAACTTACGTATAAAAGAAGGATTCCTTTTAGTTACGGTTTTATATGTAGCGTAAATCAGAGCTCGTACTCACGGCACATGGGAGCGGAATCTTGGTCTGACGGGGCTGCATAGTCCTACTAATAACGTACGGTTGTACTGACAAGATCAAAATTAAATGGTAAATAATTGTTTTAATTTATTGAATTTTTATTATATATATGTGAATACTTTGTTGACCAGAATTCATGCTGTGTTTTATCTCATATGTCATTTTGATTCAATATTTATTGTAGAAAGAAAAATCCAAAAAATCTTATGTGTATAAAAGAAGGATTCCTTTTAGAATGACTTCTGGACAAGAGTTCACGCTGTGTTTTATCTCTTATGTCATTGATTTAATATTTATTGTAGAGAAAAAAACCAATTTTTTTTTAAGTATACCAAAGATTCCTTTTAGAATGATTTCTGGATGAGATTTCATGCTGTGTTTTATCTCTTATGTCATCAATTCAATATTTATTGTAGAAAGAAAAACCAAAAGAACTTATGTATAAATGAAGGAATTGTAGAAAGAAAAATCCAAAAAAACTTATGTATATAAACAAAGGATTCCTTTTCAAATGATTTCTGGACGAGATTTCACGCTGTGTTTTATCTCTTATTTCATCGATTCAATATTTATTGTAGAAAGAAAAACCAAAATTTTTTTACGTATACCAAAGATTCCTTTTAGAATGATTTCTGGATGAGATTTCATGCTGTGTTTTATCTCTTATGTCATCGATTCAATATTTATTGTAGGAAGAAAAACCAAAAGAACTTATAAACGAAGTATTCCTTTTAGAATGATTTCTGAACAAAATTTCACACTGTGTTTTATCTTTTATGTCATCGATTCAATATTTATTGTAGAAAGAAGAAAAGCCCAATAAAAAACTTACGTATAAAAAACTTACGTATAAAAGAAGGATTCGTTTTAGACACAGTTTTACAGCTAGCATAAGTCAGAGCTCGTACTCACAGCACATGAGAGCAGAAACTTTGTCTGACGGTTCTACTTTTCCTTGACAGTGATCCCTGGAACATATAGTGTGTGCTTATCTAGCTCTACCTATTAGATGGGCATTGTTTTTCCTACCAATAATTTACGGTTGTACTTACAAGATCAAAATTAAATGGTAAATAATTGTTTTAATTTTATTGATTTTTTAAATTTTTTATATTATATAATTCAATGTTAAGAATTGTTATAATTGATCTTAATTCTTTAGCTTTAGTCTTTAGATAATTTAGGAGATTTAATATTAAATTAATATTTAATTTTTGTTTGTATTAAACATTTTAGTATGATATTTTAATTATATTATTTATCTTTTTGTTGTGAAAAGATATGAGAGATGGCATAAAAAAATAATATAAAATTGTATTCAAAACTTTAATAAGACAAGCTCTGAAAGAGCTAGAGTCCCTACAAGAGAGCAAAATTTATGTTTGTGATATTTGAGGTTGTTATGATAGTTGTGATAGTAGTTGTTTATATAATGTCCAGTAGTGACAGTTTTACTAAATTATTTTATTATTTATCTTAGATGAAGGGATCACTGTTAGTTTCATGGATTAAAATTCAAGTGTTTGGGTTCTCTATTTATAATTTGTAATTAATCAAAAGAAAATGAGAAAAGTAGGAGGAAAATACCACTAGCCAGGATGAAAATGAAGTTAAATGAACTTTGTATGACCAAAAAGTATTTTTTATCAAAACTAGGATAAATATGCTCGACTAAGTAGCATGTATGAGAAATATGATATTTGATAGATTACAATGAATAATGTAATGCATAATTTATGGGAATCAAAATAGTATTATGTACATAGAATCAGTCAACTTGATGCATGTGGAAATAATAATTTCATTGTGATTAGAGCTGCATGGATATCAACAGGCACCAACTGAGTCTCCTTATCAAACTTCATTGATATAGGTAACTACATGGAGATATTAAAAGTAGAAATTAGGTTATGCTAGTAATAGTTGAAAGAATAAAACACGTAAATATTAGAAAGAGAAATTGTTTAATATAGAAGAGAGTGAAAATGGAAAAAATGTTACAAATATCCTTTTGAGTGCTTCTGAGGGGGGCAACAAGGATAGGAGCTTGATACCTAAATCCATTGATGGGGAGTGCACTTGAGTCCATAAGATGCTTTGTCAGTTGTTGGTAGCAAATAAGAAAATATTGATGAATTATGTTGTTTAGTCTGCAACTCGAGAGGAGACAGTGAATTGTAAAGGCAGTCAAAGAGGGAAAAGAAATGAAAAAGTAGATCACAATAGTGTACATGATGTTAAAACATACAAATGGCTTGTTTCTTGTTTTGAACATGATAGAAATTATCCCCAGTAGGACACATAATTCTCATGTTGATTAGTTTTTCTAAGCAAATGAATAAACACTGCAAAAAATGAGTATGAAAAAGATATAGGAACTTAAAACTCACTTGTTTTTGGCTTTGAATATGATATGTATAAACCTTCTCAATAGACATGGATTTTGTAGAGATATGAAGCTACAATCACTAGATCCTATGAACAGACAGAGATGTCTGCCTCATCAAACAATCCGAGCAAGTGAGTAAACAACACCTAAATGATAGTGCAACAAATTTTTACCAAGTTTCCCTATTCTGAGAGCCAATGTAAGGAAATGAATAAACACTGCAAGTCATTGAAGTTTATAGCAGAAGCCATTTATGAGAGTTGCATTACAATCTATTGACATTAAATCGAATTGGCACACTATATATGCATAATCCTTTTATTAGAATGTTGTGCACGCAGAGAAAAGAGCAAGTACGGGAGGGCAACCATATAAAAAATGATTAGAACCCATGAAAAATTTCCAACATTAACCAACACATTCCATCCAGGAAGAATCATTTTGTTATATATTTAATAATTATGACATCAAACCTATCTATTGGAAATATTTCATTAGTGTTTTCCTTTTTTGGTATAGATGTTTCCTCGCACGTACTCTAACTGGGGATACGTGGCATTTAAAGCATTAGATTTGCATTTATTATTTGCAAGTGTCTAGAATGAAATGTAGCTCTTACCTACCTTGTTTGTTCATTTGCTCTGATTGTTTGATGAGGCAAAGATTTGTGTTTGTTGAGAGAGCTTATGTCTACCATTGTTGGAAGCGACAAAGGTGACATTTGTAAGTTCTTGTATCTTTTACACTTTCATTTTGGAATTGTCTATTGAACAAGTCAGATTGTTCGATGAGAGTGAAATCAGTGTCATTTTGAGAAGGTTTATGTCTAGCATTTTGGTATTGAAAACTGAAGCATTTGTAATTTGCTACATCTTTTACAATGCCATGTCATGTTTTTTTGCATCTTTTCTTTTTATGAGTTAATGCCTATTGTTTGCTATTTTGTGAGTGAATTTAAGGTTTTCATCTACTACGATGGAAACGGGAAAGGTGGCATTTGTAAGTTACTCTATCTTTTATGCTTTGATTTTTTCATTTATCTGTTGGTTTGCTCATATTGTTTGATGAGGGTGAAATAGATACCTTTTGAGAGGGTCTATGTGTACGATTTTGGAATTGAAAAAATGAAGCCTTTGTAAGTTCCTATATGTTTTACAGTGTCATTTTATAGTTTTTTGCATCTCTACATTTTATAATTAATTTCTACTATGTGCATTCATGCATTTCAACTACACTTGAATTTATTAAATGAAAATAAAAATTAGGTCAAAGCAAATGGAAAATGTATGGGTATAAAATCATTAAATCTATGTGTGTTCAAAGGGTTTATATATGTTGTATGGGGAGCGAAAAATGAAGCCTTTGTAAGGTTGTATTTCTTTTACAGTGTCGTTTTATAGTGGTTTACATATTTGCATTTTATGGGTCAATGTCTATTGTTTAGTGTTGTTTGCATTTTGTGTGTAAATGTCTATTCTTCTCTATTCTTTATGGGTTAGTGTTTGTTGTCAAGTTAAATATGCAGTTGCACTTCAATTTATTTGATGACAATGAGAATAGTTCATAATTTAAATATTTCCTAGTTTTGAAGTTTTAATTCTGTTGAGCAAAGTATAATTTCTGTTGTAGAAACGATAGGCAGGAACTCATAAAATGTAAAGATGCAAAAAAGTATAGAATGATAATGTAAAGGATAGAGGAACTTATAGGTAGCTTTTTTTTCAATTCAAGTACAATGGACATAAACCCTGGCAGTAGAAAAAGACACTACTTTCATTAAATATTGTAAGGAGATGAATAAGTAATGCAAAAAAAATAGCTTAATAGATATAGTAACTTACAAATGCTTGGTCTACTACTTTCACTATGAAAGATATAAGCTTTTTGAAGAGACACAGGTCATGTTGTCCTGAAATAGTTAAAGCAAGTGAATAAACAATGTAAACCATCCTTTGCTCTATAGGCTTCAAACTTAACACTATAAGCCATTAATTATGCCTAGAGTTGATGATGTTCACAATTAGGAAATGAAGGAGATTGCTGAGTGCAAAAAGCCACAAATAATAGACATTAATCCCTACTTACAACTATTTTGTTGCTTACTACTACTATGATATAGATAAATTCTTTTCACAAAGATAGTTTCCATTCCCATGAGAGACATTGGTGGAGTGAATAAACAATAAAAACCCTACTTTCTCAATATTCATAATGTTGGTATAAATTGGCTTAGTACCTAAGACTTCACTTTCATGAAAGAATCAAGGCAAGTGGATAAATAATAGAAATGAAAAGTAAGGTGTATATATATTGTGCTATTGAAATTCGATGCGAGAGCAGAAATACATAATACAAAGACATGAGCAGGTGAAAGCGAATTTTGAACCCATCTATAAAGTAGCATTATTGAACATAGATGGACTTATAGATGCATCTATCCCATCTTCCAAAGCAAAACACATAGGCCCTATCAAAAGACATGGATTCTGATTGTGTCAAAAAATGCCAGAAAATCAAACAACATAGAAAAAAATGACAGTATAAAAGATATATGAACTCACAAAGGCCTATTTTTTGTCTCTACTATCATAGAAATAAAGCATTTCAATAGTGGCAGATTTTTTTGTCGTAAAACAATCCATCTCTATTTTTGCAATTTCGTCATTTGCTTATGATATTTTGGTCTTCTTTTTTGTATTTTCCTAATTCAAATGTATTCGAAATTGCAAGAGGTGTAGGAACTTACATTTGCCTCATGGTTCACTTGCAAAACTATAGACATAAAATCCTGTGAACAAAAACATATTTCATCAGCATCAAACAATATGAGTCCAAGTGAGTGCACAAGTGAAGGAAATAACAGTGTAATTGATAGTGGAACTTACACATGCCTCATTCTTTGTGCCAAACCTAATTTGAGCAAATAGGGGGAAACACAAACAATTTTGGCATGATAGAATTAAGACTTCACAGTAAAAGCCATTACTCAATTGCAAGTGCATATAAATGGAAGACATGATAATTAACAAATTCCAATGTCAACAAACAAGGTGAACAATTGAGTACACAATACATGAGAATGATAGTGTTGTAGGAGTGAAAAGAAATGTAGATACAAAACATGTAAGAATCAAAGAAAATGAACAAGGCCCTGAGAGACACTGATCTTACAAGAATCACTTAGTTGCATTTGAACAAGGGACACAAATGATGTAGAGACTTCACATCATAATCTATTAATGAATTAAAAGAGCATATAAATTATAAAATAACGTCAAGAAAGGTCTAGGAAGATGCACATTTTTTCTTTTTTACCCCTTAGCAATCAATAAAAATAAAACATAAATAAAGGCGTGTTGTCCTTGAAGATAGAAAGCATGTTATATTGGATCAATAAATATAATCTATTTTGAGATAAGATGAATAGATTGAAAGTGAAATATTAATTTTGTAAATTTAATCTAAGTGCTATAATCGTGTTGTGTAAATTCCCCCATTGTCCTAGTTATTTTCATATCACCAAAAAAGCATTGCAAATGCTTCAAAGAAACATGTAATGTTGATGCATTTTTGAAATTAGAATCTAAATTATTCAAAATAGTACTGGAAAGGACACAATCATTTTTGTAGACAAGTATTTTGTCGAGAAACAAAGCATTGTATCTAAAAGCAACAAGATTTTTTGTAAATATTTTGTATGTCACATAAAAGCAATGTTGAAGCAGTATAGTTTTCTTTTATATCACATTATGTATTAGTATGACTTGGAGGGAGAAAAGAGCATTACACATGGAATATTACTTATAACTTATTTTCAAACTATAGTCAAACTAGTTTACATGTATAGTATGTTGGTTGAAAATGATGAATAAACAAGTTTCAAGTTATGTGTCAGATAGAAGAGATCAAAATAAACTAAAACATAACTTCTAATTGTTTATGAAATTGAAAGAAAAGATGTTCATGTCTATAGTATGTATGTTTGGAATAGAATAAAATACAACTGTCAACTTGTTTGGTGCACATAGGAACTAAAAATAAACTATCAGATTAGTCTTCATAAAAGCTTTAACACATTTGTTCTCTTATTGGCTGTGTCAAAAATATTTAAGTAGTATAGGCTCCTAGACATTTTTCTTGTTGATATTGTTGTATTCTACAAATTTGCATTTCCTTGATCCTGGTTCACAATCAATAAGCATTACATTCATGACAATGCAATTTGTACGATTTTCTATCAATGAATAAGAATAAAAAATAAATAGTGCAATGTAAGCACCTATGCGAAACTGCAAATGTCTTGTCAAGTCACTGAAGATGCTATGCTACTTGCTTCACCCACAATTTGTATGATGCAATTATCCATTGCAAGGGTGAATATCCCTTGTAGCTGATATTTCCCTAGCAAGAACATTACTGCGCACATGTCTTTCTTGTACTCTTCGAATAGAATTGCAGCTAGCTTGGGGAAACTCTTTCAGAGCTATTGTTTGTGCAGATGACAGTCCACAACTCCCTCTGCTATTTGAAAAGTACATTGTAGAAAGTAGGTATATACAAATTTTGTGTCAATTTCGCATGTAGTGCATCGCGTAGTATCATTTTTTGTTGTTTGTGTAAAGAAAACTCTTTGTTTACATGAAATGCAGATTGGTTCGTATGGGGGCTACTGGACATTCTCAGGTCTTAGTGTTCCTTTCACCAACAATGGTAGTGCAAATGCAGTTAGCAATAAATCATAGCAATGCACTATTTACAAAATTCACTATAGAAAGGAATATATGGCAAGTTCTTTCCAACATAAATCTATGTTATAGTGTAAAAGATAAATGGTTGACATGTATACTTCCATGTTTGAGGTATTCAATGGTTCTAGTGAGGCCTTTGTAGATGCATCATTGAGTTCATATATGAAACTGAACTGTGTTGTTTTCATCAAATTTGTGCCTTTAGGCCCATAATGAACAATATTTCTAAACAATATCAAAGGGGTTTTTTGTTTATGCTAGGATCAATTGAAGTCTTGCATACAACTTTGTGTTTCCCCCAATATTGAGGAGGTTCCACTAACATCATTAGATTTTCTGACTAAGGAATAGCCAAGACCTTGATGTCTATAATTTTCCTGAACTTGTATTGATTCTAGAATTCCCTACTCATATAGACCTAGTCCTTTTCCTTGATATTTCATGCTCTAATAGATTATGTTTGTGATGGGGTATTTGTCATTTTGGAAGCAAGATGCAAACCCATCATTGTTTATGTGAAAATTGTTACTTGAAATCTTCTCTTCTGCAAGAAAGCCTGCTCTGATAAAAGTGGATGATCCTAGTTGATAGGATGTCTTAGCTTTAGTGACATGTGTGATAGCCTACTGATTGATATATTGGGTCTAATCTTATGACATGTCAAATTTGAATGATGCTACAGGTGCTTCCAAGTTGATGTCGAAATCATCTTTATGATCAGTGTCATAGAGTCCAGTGAATTCAGCCATAGCTTGATCATTTGCAAAGATGTCTAGAGTAAAAGACTCTTGTTCTAGAGGGAGATCATCTATGTGTCCCATGGAGGCAAGTGTCTCATATTGGGAAATGGCGATATCCGGAGCCGAGATAGGGTCGTCATCAAGTGTTCAATCATGAATGGTGTAAAGGTCAAGGAGTGGATTGTTTTGGACTTCTTGATCAGTGGTAATGTCTTGTTCAAATAAGGGGTTGTCTTGCACAACATGAATGTGAATGTAATCTTTGTCAAGGATAGGTGTATGCTGGGTGCCATTATTATCTAGAATGACTTCTTGAATGGACTTAAGGATGGGGTCATTGGATGGACTACTTTGATCTTGACATGAAGGTGAAGCCATGATGCCATGCTTTGGACTTTATTTTTGACATGTATCCTCAAGTTTAGGCATTGGGATGTGATTTTGGAGACCATGACTATATGTATTCTCATGACTAGATGTAGATTGAGATGGAATGGATTGGAATGAATTAGTAGATGATGGACTAGGATAGGACATGAAGGCTTGGACTGGATTAGTGGAAGGCTGGTTTCCCTTGTCAAGGTTAGGATAAGGGTGATAAGTGGACACTTCTTGTGGATTAATGGTATGGCTTGTGCTAAGTGACTCTTGATAGTGAGGGTAGATGGATGAATGACTAGGGCTTATGGATTGTTGGTAAGAAGGGTATGTGGGTAGTGTTAGAGTTAGAAATGGAAGATATCTAACAATTAAATGCAGATTTAAGTAATAAACAGATAAACTAAAACACACACAGAATAAATCATAACACAGAGAATTTAACGTGGTTCACCCAATCCGAGCTACATCCACCAATTACTTTTATTATCCAGTGTAAAACCAATTACAATCTTGCGAATAATCGCATTTTTCATCATACTGTAATACCCATCCGAACCCCTTTTTAACGAGCTTAGAAGCTTCTAGATTTTAGGGTTCTACAAAATTGGATTTTTCTTTTTTCGTTGATTTTTTCCCTTTTTTGGTGATCACGCAAAAAAGTAGGAGGAAAATTTTTCTCCGGGGATGCCACCCTTGAACCCTCGCCTGGGGCCTGGCTCAGCCCCGGACCTCGACAAGGATAGGGGCCGGGGTGTACAGTATACCATGGGCTATACAATATAGCATGATCAGTCACCACATACCAAAAATCTCCCACTTGGAGACTAATTAGGCTCCATACCAACACAATCTCCCACTTGGAGATTGATCCTGGATGACACTGCTGCAATTACAGCTCCCACTGGAAATAAGTACCTTAGACCCTGCTGCTCTGTTATACTTGAATTCAACCTTGAAGGCCAACTGAAGCTGAAGAGGAGCTCAGCTTCTCCCTTGTCACCGCCTTCGTAAACATATCTACTGGATTGACATCTGTATGTATCTTGTCCAGCTTGTCTTGTCCATCCTCCAACACCAAACAAATGAAATGATATCTCAACTGTATGTGTTTTGTTTTAGAATGCAAGGCAGAATTCTTTGCAAGATGTATATCACTCTGGCTGTCTATAAACAAGTAATTTTCAACCTATTTTTTTCCCAACTCATCCATGAAAAGTTGCAGCAATATCATCTCCTTTGCCGCTTCTGTTGTAGCAACATACTCTGCCTCTGTGGTGGATAAAGCAACCACCTTCTGTAATCATGAAATCCAATTCATAGCTGTCCCACCAATTGTAAATACATAACCTGTGGTATTCTGCCTCGTATCTATATCCTCTGCCAAATCTGAGTCAACATAGCCTTTTAAATTAGTATTAGAGCCCCCAAAACATAGACAATTATTGGATGTACCTCTCAAGTACCTGAGAATCCATTTTACTCCATTCCAATGCTCAACTTTGGGATGACTCAAATACCTACTAACAACTCCTACAACATGTGCAATATCAGGTCTTGTGCATACCATGGCATACATCAAACTGCCTACAGCTGAAGCATATAGTACCTTGGACATTTTTTCTTCCTCCTCTTGTGTCTTTGGACACATATCCTTAGTCAATTTAACATGACTAGGCAAAGGTGTGCTGACAACTTTTGCATTCTCCAGATGAAATCTCTGCAACACCTTTTCAACATAATTAGCCTGAGATAAAAATAATTTTTTGTTTTTCCTATCTCTACAAATTTTCATAACAAGGATTTGTTTTGCTGCCCCCAAATCCTTCATAGCAAAATATTTTGCTAACTATTGTTTTAGCTCACTTATGTGATCCATGTTAGACCTAGCTACAAGCATGTCATCAACATATAAACACAAAATAATGTAGCTGTCATTATCCAACCTCTTAAAATAAACACAATGGTCAGAATTACACCGGCTGTAGCCTTGCTCAGCCACAAAACTATCAAATTTCAAGTACCATTGCCGAGGTTCTTGCTTCAAGCCATATAAACTTTTCTTCAATCTACACACTAGTTTCTCCTTACCTTTGACCTCAAATCCTTGTGGCTGATCCATATATATTTCCTCTTCCAAATCACCATGGAGAAAGGCTGTTTTAACATCAAGCTGTTCTAAATGAAAATCTTCAATAGCCACAATACTTAAAACAATATGAATAGAAGTCATTTTAATATATGAGGAGAAAAAATCTCATCAAAATCAATACCCTTTTTCTGTGGAAATCCCTTTACAACTAATCTAGCTTTAAATCTCTTCTTACCTCCATCCTCCTCTTTCAGCCTATAAACCCATTTGTTTGGTAAACCTTTTTTACCTACAGGCAACTTGCATAATTCCCAAATTACGGTTTTGACAAAGGTCCATTCTTCTTCCATTCCATGCTCCCAACTGAACCTTGGTATCCACCGCATGCTTCATCCTTAATATTAGGACTTGCCAACATCGATAACTCGTGGTATACAAAGGGAGAGAATCTTTAGGAGGTCTACTTATCCTTGAAGATCATCCTAACGGGGAGTTTGTGGTATTTGTTGTTCAACTATTGTTGCCCGGAGCAGGAACCTTGAAACATCCATTGTTTGGAATATCGTATAGCGCCTTAATCATTTTCTTTCTTCTCATGCTGCAGCAACAGATCTTTGTACAATACTTTCTCATTGAATATGACATCCCTGCTTCTCACAATTTTCTGATTTTCAAAATCCCAAAGCCTATAACCAAATTCATCAATGCCATATCCAACAAATACACATTTCTTTGATTTTGCATCAAGCTTGGTTCTATTTTCAGAATCTACATGTGCAAATGCTTCACAACCGAAGGTTGTGAGAAAAGAATAACTTACCTTCTTACCTTTCCATGCTTCCTCTGGAATACCACAACCCAAAGGATTAGAAGGATACCCCTCTATTGATTAAATAGTATGAGTGTTCTGGAGTCTTTTCTTACAATTTTAAAGAGCAACCCAACATGCAATCTCATAGTCAGTGCCGCGCTCCATTATTATTTCTATTAGTGATGCATCCCAGCCACTACATTTTCTACATTGATCCTTGGAACCGTTTTCTGCCTACGAATACCATTAGAGCAACAATAATCTTCAAACTCTTTATTGCAATACTCACCACCATTATCCGATCTAAGACATTTTAACCTTTTACCCGTCTCATTCTCAACCAAACTTCTCCATTTTTTAAAAGTTTCAAATACTTCAAATTTCTACCTAAGGAAATAAATCCATACCTTACTAGTTGCATCATCAATTAATGTAACATAATATATAGAGCCACCAGGAGAAGATACCTAAACTGGTCCCCATACATCCGTATGCACAAGCTCCAATTTCTCATCTTTCTTTGCATCATTTACATCCTTGAAGCTATGCTCTCTTTTTACGAACTACATACCTGGCTTTCACATAAATCCATATTAACACATTTTTTTAGACCTGGTAAAACATTATTTGAATGGTGCTTTCATACCTTTTGCACTCAGCAATGCCCAAGTCTATTGTACCCGCAGGTGTTGATTCGGAGTCCACGCGGCATTGTATGATCTTTCTACTTGTGAGCTTGCAACAATATTCACGAACGGTGGGCAACGTAACAGATGGTACCAGGGCAATTATGACCACATTGCAAAGATATGAGTTATTTACCCTGCTTTCACCACTAAGGCGCCGCTGGCGGGCCCTCAATTTTATCACCCAAAGTAACAACCGCAACCTTCATTAATCTACGAAGTTTCCTTTGCTAAAATTCAGAATTTCGCGCTTTGGAACTTGTGCCTGCATACTCGCGGTAGCAATGGAAGTTCCCATTAACAGCGGCAATCGCGATTCTTCCCCTTTTCCAACAATCTGATAGGGTTCGTTATCTCCCTAAATAAAACCAACCCAAAATCACTGGACATAATCAAAGAAAATAAATTCTATGGAATTGGTATGATAGAGACTGAATCTAACACCCAAGAATCATCAGCATTATCAAGGGGAAAGAATCAAAGCATCCTCATTAGATTTATTACTTACCACATTTTCCTCTTTACTTCCTTCCTTTTTGTCTCCTTCTTTACTTTTCCGAGACCAACAATCTTTCTTCAAATGACCCGGCTTACCACAGTACCAACAATCCTTCTTGTTTCTAGATTGGGACCTTCTGTCCTTTGATTTTCCTTGTGACTTCAAATGATTTTGAGTCTGACTTTTCCTCTCCTTTGTTACGCCCTTGCTTTCTACGACTTCAAAACACTGCGATGTGGATGTTCCACTGTACCTACAGATTTCCCTCGCTCAAAATAACACCAACAACATCATCAAATTTCAATGTATTCAAACTAGAAACAAAATTGCTAACAGCCATTACCAAGCTATTCTAGCTTTCAGGCAAAGAACACAGAATCAAAAGAGCCCTAACTTTTTCATCAAAGTTTACTTTTACAGAAGTTAATTGACTGGTGACTGTATTAGACTCATTTAAATGATCTATAATTGACCCACCTTCTACCATTTTCATATTAAATAAATGCTTCATAAGAAATACCTTATTCGAAGCGGAAGGATTTTCATATAACTTCGCCAGGGTTTCCATCAACTCTTGAGTTGTCTTTGCTGTTGTAATATTGAATGCCACTGATTGTGCCAGACATAAATGAATACTGCCAAGAGCCTTTCTATCCAAGATCTCTCGGTCCTCATTAGACATTGCTGCGGGTTTCTTGGTTTTCCCTTCCAATGGCTGCCATAAATCCTTATGATAGAGATAGTCCTCCATCTGCATCTTCTATAATTGATAGTTTTGTTTGTTAAAATTCTTAACCTTCTTACCCTCGTCTGCCATTCCTCCCACTCAACCGTGAGACTCCCACTCAGCCATGAGACCTTCCTATAGACGATAATCAAAACACAACCTGCTCTGATACCACTTGTTAGAAACTGGATGAAGAATAAAAATAGAAACATAAATCAAGCATGGAACAAGAACACAATCACAACACAGTGATTTACCCTGGAAAACCCCAAACCGAGAAAAACCAGAAATGAAGATCTTCATAATAACCCTCAGCCCCAACCGGGCTGAGCCTGAAGGCTTCAACCAACCACACATACAATGGAGTCACCAAGCCATTATATAGACTTTCATACATGCAAAACCATGGGCTCAAAACCACTTATGGTTAATCCACTAACTCTAACCCAAGAGCTAGTTTAACCCAACAATCCCCACTTTAAACTTGGTCTTGGGGTTAGCACCAAACCCCCCTTCCACAAGCACATACCAGACCTTTCCTTTCAGGGATCGAGCAAGCCATACCAGGTCTTACATCCATCATCCCAAATACATGTATTAAATTTTACATACAACTCCATTACAATTTTGTTCTTGCTACAACCAGCCTTTGCGGGCACCTGCATACAACAACTTTAACTAGGCAACATACCTACAGTAGCAATCACAACCAATCATGCACAAACTTTCTCAACTTTCTGTCTTGACAAAATCGAGAGAAATCCAACATCATCTTGAAAGCCAAACAAGACCTCCATCACAACTAGAATGAGCGCATTCTCCGCGTCGCTTCGTTAACATTCTAGCTGCACACATGCTCAAACTTCTCCCATTATACTTTCTTCATCAATGCATCCATTGGATTGCTCAATACTTCTCCAAGGCTCAATATTCAACTGATTTAGTTGATTCCTTCAAACTTCCTCAACCTTGTTAGACTAAGAAATCTTCATAGAAGAAATACCCAGAACCTTAAACACCAGGAAATCTTACATGCATCAACATGCAAGCACATGCAAGCCACATGCGAGTCCATGCAAGTACATGCAACACACATGCAAGTACATGCAACTCACAAACCTGTACATGCAAGCAAAAAGCAAATCCCAAAACCTTGCTCTGATACCACTTGTTAGAGTTAGAAATGGTAGATATCTAACAATTAAATGCAGATTTAAGTAATAAATAGAGAAACTAAAACACACACAGAATAAATCATAACACAAATAATTTAACGTGGTTCACCCAATCTGGGCTACATCCACCAAACCGCAGCCGTCCAATACTTTTATTATCCAGTGTAAAACCTATTACAATCTTGCGAATAGTCAGTATAGCATGATCAGTCACCACATACCAATAGGTAGTTGACCATGGGTTGAGGTTGATTGGTATTTGGATTGGATGAATTGTCTTTTGAAGTCTGTGAATTTTTGGTATTGACCATTGCGAAGTAAGTGGTATTCAACTTGACTAGCAAGCATATCAAGGTAAATTGCAGACATGGTGGTGAGGTCTAAATGACAATACAAAGGCTAGGATGAAAATGAGGATTAGAATTTTGACTTGGAGATAATGTGGATAACTTGACTTGGAGGACACTTAGATTTTTTTTTTTTAAATGTTTGTAATGTTTTTGAATTTTTTTATATTTTTTTTACTTTTTATTTTGATTTTTCTCGCTTGATTAAAATTTTAATCTTGAATACACATTCACACATGCAAGAAAATATTTGATGCAAGATGTAATACAAATGATTATAATAAGAAGACACTTCCATGCATAGGGTAAACCCACAAAAGTGGTTTACAATTTGAATGAGGAAAGAAAACTTGTGAAAAATGAACCCATGCCAAAATTTTCATTATGGGGGTTTGAATGAACTAGTTTGTTTGAACGAACCAAAAAAGGGTTCACTCAAACCAGGGTTTGAGTGAACCCATTTAATGCATGCACGTACAAAAATAAAATGAAAACCCCTTTGGGAAGGGGGTCGCTCGAACCTGGGTTCAAGCCAACCTAGGTTTGATCGAACCACCCTTTTCCCCGATTTTTGACCTTGTTCACAAAAAAAATTTAATAATTTTGTACTTTGGAGCTCAATTTGAACATGAAAATGGCAGAGACTTCATAGACCCAACTGGAATCAGGTAGTCCTTGGAACAAGCTATCCAATGAATATAATTTTAATATGTTTTGGTTTTACTATGTATTATTTTTTATTTTTATTAAACATAGATTTTTCATTGAAAATAAAGCTCTCTATTCTGAACATGTGGAAAAATAGTGGATTATCAAAAAAAAATTGAAAAATATGAGTGTACCAAATATTGAAGTCCTTGATCCAAAAAAAAAAGAATTTCGATACATACAAAAAAAGTTATGCATTATACGGTCACGCTATGCGAGATTATAATTGGTTTTTGACTTCGTTTGATTAAGAAAAAATATTCAATAAAAACTATCTAACCAAAATTAAGGCATTGAATATCAGAGTTACAAATCTAAATTAAAAGAAATTATAATTTTATCCTTCATGGAAAAAAAAGTTATGCATTATCTGATGGCGTCACTTTTAAAATGTTATTTATGAAAAAAACTAGTTTTTGAGTGAGATGGAAAAAGAAGTGCAATTTGATTCCAAAAATTTTGAAAAAACAATATTTAGAATCTACAGACAAAATTTCATGAAACTCTAGTTTGCATCATCTTCAAATTCCTCATAGTTTAGCCGCTATAGGTGCTCGAAAGTGAAGACTTAGTTAAAAAAAAAGATTCAGTGTCCAATTTAGCCAAAAATTGTAAACCACTATTGTGGGATCACCCCACAAGAAGAATCCTAGCAATTATTCAAGTGGGGAGATTGGCCAATGGTCTTAAGCTAGGATGCACGAGGTTGACTAGGGATGATTTGAAAGAAAAATCCTGCCACACAGCTGGGAGAAAGGGGTAACCCACCCTTCACCTTCACTTCCCAAAGGTATAAAGTTCTTTGGGGCTTAGCCAAGACTGAAAAGATTTCAACTCCCAAAGAGGCGTGTCTTTGGATTCACACCTAGATTGAGGTCGTCCCTTAGAGGGGTGTGTGCTCCAAGCAGGCCTCCTAAAAAGGGTATGACAAAATCGAACCAAGTGAGGTGTTTTGTAAGATATACACCCTTGATTCACACTCGCAATTGTTAATTTCCCTTTATAAATGAAATGTGTTTAAGAAAACAATGGAAGCACTTTTTCTTTTTAACCCAAATCCAAAATGTGTGATGGAAGACAATGGTTCTTTTTAAGCCTGAATTCAATGATGTGACAACAAACAAGATGTTCGTTTTAAGCCCCAAATTGAAGTGTGTTGACAAGCAATTATTAGAGATTAAAGATGGAATGTGTGCAACTAGAATTTCTTTAGCTCCAATTTTTTTTCCACTTGATCCAATTTTTCCTTTGAAGTATTTATTTGTTTTGCACATTCACAAAACCAACAACAAAGCCAAAACCCTAACAAGATAATTGATCACTAATATTAGAGGGTTAGCTAGTCAAGACAAATCTGATTTTTGGAAATGTTTTTTGCATGAAAAATAAAAACACAGAGAATAGACCTCTACTAGAATTTCTAGAGCTTTCCAAAAATGTAAAGAAATCCGAAAAAATTGTTCTTTTGTACCCTATTATTTTCTTATGAAAAATAATTAAAATATTATAAAAAATTCAAAACAAGTCCAAAAATTTTGATTTATTGATTGAAGGAACCTGATATCATCCAAAATTTGCAAAATAAAAGTTGTGAAAAGATTTGCAACTATTTGTGAGATATAAAAAAATCTTTGTAAAACCCTAATTTTAAAAGATCTATTTTTTGTCTAATTATTTTTAATCCAAATCAAAAATATAATCAATAGACACCTATTGAAATGTAGAGAGCTTCCCAGAAATGTAAAGAAATCTGAAAAATTCTTTAATTTTCTCTCAAAATTAATTTTTCATGAAAACTAACAAAAAAAATATAAAAAATTAAAAAAAGCTCTACAAAATTTGATTTTTGGATTAAAAGCTCTTGATATTTTCCCCAACTAGCAGAAAACATTTTGTGAGAAAATATGCAACCGCTTGAGAGATATGGTTGAATCTTTGAAAACTAGGGTTTTGTCCCAAAATGATGCAAAACGTGCAACAAAAAGCTAACAAAACCTGCAACAAAAAGGATCCAAGTCCAAAATTCCTCAAAATTTGTCAGGTTGACCAATGTAATTAGGGCTAAAATATTAAGGTTAATGCAATAAAGAATATAAATCAAAACCCTAATAAACAATGAAGCACAAATGAGCATAAAGACATAAAACATAAAAAATATTACCAAATCTTTATGCCACCATTGATTCACCTCCATTGCACTTCTCCATTTTGCTTGAATATGATAATTTTCCTCGGATTTGAGTGTGCAATAATAAGCCTATGACAAGTGACTAGCAAAATATTGAAGATTGTTGTTAGCCACTAGCAGCATGTACTTGCATAATATGCGTAGATAATGAAAATGACAAGGGTAAGGTCTTTTATAGAAAAGAAAAATTTGAATGAATGGTTGAGATTGGATGCCAATAAGATGTCTTAATCAATGGCCAAGATTGAATGTTGTAGTATATATGAAATAGGGTTAGGTCTAAATTAGGGAAAATGATAAAGATGAAGGGTTGAGATTGAATGATGAGATAATTCAATCAGTGGCTAGGATTAAATGAGATGTAAAGAGATAAAATTTGATGTGGAAGATAAAATTGAAATGGATAAAGAGGTGATAGGAGAAATTAAATAATAAAAAATTATATAATTTTGGTGGCCAATGAATATTAAAATAATTAAAATAATTATTTAATTGTAGAGGAATGCAACAAAATGAATCATTTTGAATTAAATAATGATTTAATTCAAAATTCAAGAGAGTGGACCAAATTAAATAAATAAAATTTATTTGATTTAGGAGAGAAAAGGCTGATGAATAATTAAATAATTAAAATAATTATTTAATTATAGTGGAAAGTGGATAAAAATTAAATAAATAAGAATTTATTTAATTTTAGAAAGAAGAGGACTTAATTAGTGATGTAATTAAATAAATAAAATCTATTTAATTAATCAGGGAGGAAAAAAGATAAAAAAATGAATTAATTAAATGATTAAAATTATTTAATTAATAGAAGAATTATGACTTTTGAAAATAATTAAATAATTAAAATTATTTAATTATCAAAGACAAAAGGGGAAATGATGGAGAATTTAGAAGTTGCAAGTCTCGACAATTTTAAGTGTCTACATGATCAGCCCCCGAGCCCCTAGGTCTTTAGGGTGTGTCTATCTTGCATCTTGTGTCTTGTTTTCGTTGAGTATGTCCCTATCTAGTTGGTTCTTAACAAACAAGATCCACTTGTATCATGAGGTTCAATCAACTTTGAGTATCTTGATTCATGTCAATCACTTAGTTTAGTTTGCATCTTTGGTCTTAATAGGATGCATCCTTCCTAATCAGACCACATCAATCCCATCCACCTTTTGATCCTGTGGCAAAGGACGTTTGAAATTAATTGTGATCTTTTGATACTTTTGGAATTTTTATTTATCATTTGAGCTTCCTATTATACCTCATCGAGGTCACCACGATCCATCATATAATGGTGCACTTTGACTAGTAAACATAGGGGCATATCTTGACCTTTTGTTTGTTTCTGTCTGCTTGGCTGTCCCACATAGTACCCACCGAGATCTCTGTGGTCTTGTGTTACGCTGGGGCACCCTTTGTGTTTGTTGTTATCCCAATGCCTGGCCCAACCAAATTCATCATAACTTTGGGGTATTGAGATAGCCTCCTTGTCTATTGTGTTTGTTTCATGCATTAGACATTAATCTGCCTTGGTTCCTCATACCCCGGTGTATCACGTCTTATGCTATAAAAAAAATCAGTGCTTCACAAATGGAAAATAGAATTAGGATTGCATTTCATACATCATCCTATTGTATTGCATTTATCCCCCCATCTTTCTCCAACATATATAACTAATTATTTTAGTTGTGCAAACATTCATCTACTTTTTCACCTTCTTTTTCTTCTCAGGATTACAGTGACTTTTGATAGGTGCAGTATCACACCCATCATCCCTCATTTTGTAATGATTACAAGGAAATTACTTGTCATAAGTTAAAGCAAGTATGATACACAAATAAAGGAGGCCTACCAATAGCTTCCATCACTATACAAGCCCTTATTTACACTCATGCTTGTGCTAATTTAATTCAAATCTTAATCCCATCATTCATGTAGGTTGTATGTCATTTATAACGCCGATAGTACCAAGGTCATCTCTACTGTCAAATCCCTAGTCTATGACGTGCAAATTGAGCAAAGAAAATTGATACACAACTATAAGGGAAAGCATGCTTGTCATAGAAATAGGTGAATCATTAATTAGTTTTGACTGATGAAGTACAATTGGATCCCAAACGACATTCACATCATCACATCCATTGTAGTTGTCATTATCATGTTCATTTTAAGTTGTTTAGATTAATTTATTGTTCAGTGTACAACAATTTTGGATCACATTTACTAATTATTCCATGCATACATCACCCCCTACATCACAAATCATTAGTCCCATGATCATATCATATAACATCATAAATCATCCATGACATCTTCCATCATAAAATGTTAGGCATCATGCATGTCATCCATGCCATCCACATAGGCATAAATATCAATAATCATAGACACATGATGATATATCATAATCATCATCATCCATAATAAAACACATACATACACATGTGCATAAATAAATCATCCATCACATAAGCACCACATAGTGTCAATATGGGCCATCACATATCATATGAATATCAAAATGTCATGTCCATCACAAAGTCCATAATAAAGTCCATCATATACATCGATGATCATTGAATAAAATATAGGTACAAGACTCTAAATCAAATGTAGAGACTACATCAATGACTAAAATGATCTATCTCTGATTTGCATTACAAGATTTGTGGTCTCTGTCCCTGTCCACTGCACATCCACTCCACACCTATCAAAAACATGTATCCTATCCCCTCTCCTCTATCCTCTCTACCATGTGCTAGCCTCATCTAATCTCTATGGAGAATTTGACACTGTCCCTTTGTGTGGGCGAGTCTCTCGATAGCTGTTGTACCCTCATGTGTGTGTCCCTAATGACCATAATAGTGTTGGCATCTATGGTGCTGCTCAGACATATGGAGGTACACAATGTGTAGGATCTAGAACCTCATTGAAATAATCCCTCATATAGTAGCTATATCCTCTCATGTACTCATCCCTCTCTGCTACCTATGCCATGGCCATGTCCCGCTCTACCCTATAGCTGTCCCGTAATCTAGTCAGGTACCTCCTCTCTTGATCCCAGGAATCTTGTGCCATCCTCAATTGGTCTATTTGTGCCTGCAT
>VDFB02322626.1:31276-52647 GCA_007258455.2 Sequoia sempervirens | reverse complement strand
AACTTAAAAGACATTCAAATAAGTAGTACGAGAACAAATAAGTAGTACGAGAACAAAAGAACAACAAATACAGTGCTTAATGTTTTGTACCCATTTGCAGAGTGAAGACGTAAAATATAATAACTTAAAAGACATAACTTAAAGGCTAGGAAGCTCAGACCATCAGTCAATGATGAATTATAAGAAAAGTGCAAGGTCCTCAGTCAAGACTTATGGTTTTTGTGAAAGTTTACAGCTTTTTGAAACCTTAATATATTTGACTTTGAATAAACCCTTGCAAAACATAGAATTTTATGACCTTTAATGGATCAAAATAGCTCAGAATGTTAGATTTGATTAAGCATCAGTCGAACAAATCAATCAATACAAAATAGGTGAATGTGGTGTTATTTTCATTATAACTAGTTGGTCAATTGAATTGGTGAATTTTCTTAAGTCTCGATTACTTTCATTTTTCTATTCTTTAGGTTTCCCAATGGTGATGGTACCCAATCGGAATGTTTTATTTCTAGTACTAACTTGTCTGTAACCAAGAACTTTAAAAGTATTAAAGCTTCTTAATGTCTTCTATCAAAATTTGTTAGATCACCCTTGTTCAAGGATTCTTAGGAAGTTAGGAGTTCATTCCAACAGAGCAAACAGAGATAAAAATTTGGGCCTCTCCAGGGCTAGATGCCTCATTAGAGATTTGAAAGGAAAAGTTGCTTGTGCAGCTTTTAAAAAACTTAAGGCAGGATCAAACAATGATACTAAAGCTCAAACTCTGGTGCTTGGTCTATCTTTGGTTGCCAACCTACAGATTCCCAACATTATAATTGAGGACAACTATATGGTTATTATAATGCCATCAAATATAGGTATACACCAACTTGGAGGCTTAACAGCATTCTACAGCCACCTTGGGAATTGATTGAAATTTAAATCACTGTATATTTCTTATTTAAGCATTGTGATAGAGATGACAATGTGGCATCTAACAAACTCAACAACTTTGCCATGTATGGGGTCAAGAATCAAATTATATCCAATGATATAAAAGTTTGGTATTTAAGCAAAAATATTTGGCATCTCCAGCCATGCAAGAGGGGATGATCCTTGACATCATTTCAAGTTAATGGGATGGAAGGCAATCATGATGGATTAGGACATGCTAGGTTGGCATAATGTGCGATGAGGATATTTGTTGAAGACCAGTGGCAGATGTGTTCATTCATCAGATGGTTGGTCTTTTTTTAAAAATTCCTCCTTGTTTTGATATCCTATGATTTCAGCAGTAGATTTTATGCCCATGCAAAATGAGCAAACAACACCCTACTTATAGCAATATTTTGGCATTGTGAATTTGATCTCTGAAGAATTTTTCTCATTCACATGTTTGCGAGATACTTTCTACACCGTCTGCCCTGCATCACTATCTTCAATTGCAGTGCACCCTACATGGCCATGCATATTTTATGTGGACTCGGACCCAACTTTCAATATGTGTATGGAATTTCTTATAGCAACACAGTTTCAGACTACCATTTGAAGAAGACATTCTGCATTCACAACATATATGCTCCGCACTTCGTTGAATTCTAGAGGAAGATGAATTTAGAAAGCCATAATATGAATGTTTTATCTACATATTATGAATGTTTTATTAATGTTTTATCTACATATTTTAGAATTCACAAAACTATTAGTTGATTAATATATTTTGAAGTGTTCAATGCTAGGAAGTATGCTCTTAAAATATATTTGGAGTAATATATGAGTAAGAAACTTGAAGTGAAAACTGAGTTGGTAACGTGATATGATTATACATTTTCGAATACGTTCTGAACATTGAAAAAAATAACTAATATTTGATAATTTTTTCTCTAGGCATTATGGCTGCAGGAAAGAGAAAAAGAAAGAGAACAAACTGAATGTCAAGAACTCGTTTAGCACGGGGTGTGAAATTTCAAGTGGTTGACTCAGATGATGGTGAGACTTCAGTGAAGAAATTGGTTGACTCAGATGATGGTGAGACTTCAGTGAACAATTTCTTCATAGTCAGCTCAACAATAGAGACTTTTAGCTTCTACCTTCTAGAGTCAAGTAAAGTAAACTAGAAAACATTTCGAATACGTTCTGAACATTGAAAAAAATAGCTAATATTTGATAATTTTTTCTCTAGGCATTATGGCTGCAGGAAAGAGAAAAAGCAAGAGAACAAACCGAATGTCAAGAACTCCTTTAGCACAGGGTGTGAAATTTCAAGTGGTTGACTCAGATGATGGTGAGACTTCAGCCAACCCACCGACTGATAACAATGCAGAGACTATGGATGTTGATGTCCAAACTTCTCAACATGGTAGAAAAAAGACAAAGTGCAATAATAGTACATGGATAAAAGAAGATATGTATCATGCCATGGAAGATGTTGAGGACTATGGGCTTTCGATAAGAGCAGCATCTAAAAAGTGGGGAATTCCTACTACTACTTTAACATATTGGCTGTCAGGACTAACAACAACAAAAAGAAAAGGACCACCAACAATCCTGTCTATGGAAGAAGAGAAAGAAGTAGTTGAGTGGTGCAAAGAATTAGCTCAAATTGGTCATGGAATGGAGGTTATTCAACTAAAATCACATGTGGCCCACATCTGTCAAAATAGGCTAAATCCATTCAAGAATGGTTTACCAGGAAGATCATGGTGGATGGGTTTCCGCAAACGTCATCCAGAATTGACACTACGGGCAGCCGAGGGTCTAGATAGGGACAGAGCACTAATGTTGCGACCAAGTATTGTGGCTGATTTCTATGACAACTTGGAAAAACTTTACAAAGCTAATCAATATGGGCCAACCAATATATGGAATTGTGATGAAACAGGTGTGCAAGCAGGTAGAAATTGTGGAATGAAAGTGCTTGCAAAAGTGGGTAGCAAAAGTGTGCCATATATTTTATCTAAAAGTAGAGAATGGATTACAATACTATCTTGTATTAATGCAGCAGGTTACAGCATACCAGGTTTCTATATTTTCAAGGCAAAAAAAAAACTTAAAAATTACATTGCTAATTGTGAAGCAGGAGCTTGCATGGCAGCACAGCCACACGCTTGGATGACTAAAGAATTATTCTTGAATTGGCTGCATCACTTTGCTAGATCAGTTCCAGGTGGGGCTTCACCCACAAACAGACAACTGCTCATCTTTGATGGACATGGAAGCCATGTGGCTTTAGCCACTATCCAAAAAGCCAAATCTCTAGGTATTGATCTTCTCACGCTGCCTGCCCATACCAGCCACAAACTGCAGCCTTTGGATGTAAGTGTCTTTTCTCCATTCAAGACACATTTTAAAACAGAGAGGTCAAAGTGGATGGCAAAACATCCACACATAGAAATAAGAAGAGCAGAAATGGCACAAATTGCAAGCAAAGCTTTCAATCTTGCTCTTGTGCCTGAAAACATCAAAGCAGGTTTTCGTAGGACTGGAATTTGGCCATTGGATAGAGATGCACTTTGTAAGGACATGAAGCCAAGTGAAGCATTCAATATAGAAGAAGACAATGAGATTGAAGGCATTGCAAGCATCTTGAGGATGGCTGGTTATGAAGAAACTCAAGTGGAAGAATGTTTGAAACAAATGACAGCAGAAAAATCAACAGCAGCATCTGACCCAGATGAAGACAAAAGTTCACATACTCATACTCATGTCAGCCAAACACAAAATGACAATGACTTAAGTCTACCAACTCAGTTTGACCCACCAAATTGGGTTAAAGAAAGAGCAGAAAACTTAGGAGTGCAAATTGATTTCCAAAATGAGGAAATATCTTTAAGCATGCCTTCTCCACCTCCAATACCAAGCAATGAGGTGGTTCATTATTATGCAGATACAACAATATGGGGTTCTACAAATTCAGAATTGAATGAAGTTGAATTGAATGAAGCTGAATATAGCCAAGGTGCTTTGGAAACAGCAGATGAAGAGGTGCTATGTAGTCAAGGCTCTTTAAGCAAATTTCTGAAGCTGCCCATTGAAAGGGTTAGAAAGAGGTCCATTCCATCTGACAATAATGCACTAAGATTGGGAAAAACATCTCAAATTCTAACGTCAATCGATTATATAGCTTTGCAAGAACAGCAAGAAGCAAGGAAAATTGAACTTCAAGAGCTGAAAGAAAGGAAGAAAAAACAGATGGAAGCAAAAAAGCTTCGTCAAATTGAGCAAAGAAAAAACAAGGAAGAGAAAAAAATTGAAAGACAAATACTGAGACAGAGGAGGGAGGAGGAAAGGCTTCAAAAACAAAAGGAGAGAGAGTTGAGAAAGAAACAAAGGCAGGTCAAGAATGGTAATAGAACACATGTTACAACTAGTGTTGGGAAAACGACTACTCCATCAACTCCCCTACCTGGTAATACAACACATGTTACAACTGGTTTTGGGCAGACAAGTACTCCAGCTCCCGTACTTGGTAATACAACACAAGTTACAACTAGTTTTGAGCAGATGAGTACTCCATCAACTCCCCTACCTGAACACCATAACATTTTAAGAGATATGTACAACATTTTAACCCCTGCATATGCTGCTCTTACCAAGTTCCAAGTTGCTACTAGCCATAGCCCCCCTCACTCCCCTGTCAAACAGTTCCAATTTTCTGGGCTGTTAGATGAACATATGTTTGGTCATCTTACCCCTGTTACACCCAATGTTCATTCAGCTCCTCCAACTAAAACTTCAACAGAGAGTCCTATGGAGGAGGAGCCCCATGTTGATTCAGCTACTCCAACTAAATCTTCAACAGAGAGTCCTATGGAGGAGGAGCCAGAACCATTCCTTGGATTTATGGTAAACTAATCAATTCTACATATCTATTTAGCATTGCCTATTTGCGTAATATATGTTTTCTTTAGCAGACCTTGTATATTCTGCAATGGTTACAATTTGCAGTCCTTGAAACAATTGTGCAGACCATTCCTATTTTGCAGCATCTATAGGATGGTAATTTTGTAATGTTTTGTAAGTGGATATATCAATGCATGAGCATGTAACAATTGTGCAGACCATGCCTATTTTGCAGCATGTACAGGCTGGTCATTTTGTTTTGTAACTGAATATATCAATGCATGAGCATGTAACAATTGTGCAGACCATGCCTATTTTGCAGCATGTACAGGCTGGCCATTTTGTAATGCTTTGTAAGTGGATATATCAATGCATGACCATGTAACAATTGTGCAAACCATGCCTATTTTGCAACATGTACACGCAGGTCATTTTGTAATATTTTGAAAGTAAATATATATGTAAGTCCAATGATCTATTTAAAAATATGTTTTTGTTTTGAATGTTCACATGCTATCTTCAATATAGCATGTAATGTTTCTTCAAAAATATGTTTTTGTTTTGAATGTTCACACACTATCTTCAATCTAGCATGTAATGTTTTGTAACTAAATATATATGTATGTTCAATGATCTCTTCAAAAATATGTTTTTGTTTTGAATGTTCACATACTATCTTCAATCTGCAATGTTTATATCACAATGTGTCGAAACAACTATTCTGCGTACAATGTTCACATGCTATCTTCAATCTATAATTTTTATATAACAATTTGTTGAATTTGTTGATTCAACTTTTTTGATTGCATGTTGTCTTCAGTCTACAATGTTTATATAACAATAAGTTGAATCAACTTTTTTCATTGCATGCCATCTTCAGTCTATGCACATTGTTATATAAACATTGGAGATTGAAGATACCATGTCTTCAATCATGAAGATTGTTGTATAAACATTGGAGATTGAAGATACCATGTCTTCAATCATGAAGATTGCTATATAAACATTGGAGACTGAAGATAAAAATTATAGACTCACGAAGGACACTTCAAGCATACCTAAAAATTACTTAAACACCAGGCATGATTTGACTTGTACTGAAACTTTTGTAGCTGCTTGCAATCCAACCAAAGCAATTTTTAGCCCATGATTCGTTGAATACACTGAAGCCACCAAAGGACACCCCAACCGACCAACTAAAATGGACTTAACGATGATAAAATGCAAGATTTGTCCCGCCCTTTGAAAATGATAGGAGAGGAGTTATCTCTACCAGTTTGGCCAAGCAAACCAGATTTCAATATAAATCTACCTCCCTCTTGCAATTTTTTAAATTAAAAGCTTTCTTGCAGTTTTCGTTATTATATTTAATTATCAAATAATGTAGGGTATTTTTGGGGTTTGATAAAATTTCAATAAAAAATAAATAAGTCTGCCTTGGACTGCGGGCCGATGATGCTCAGGATTTAAGATAATTACAGAGAAATTGTTGACGATCATGTGTATTATCAGCAGGTTTGGTTGCTAAATCGGAGTTAAAAAAGCAGAGGTTTTATTACTGTGCAGTACAATTTAAGCTTTTACAGTATTACATTTATTTAGGGGCAGCATTTTTTAGTTTGTTCTGTAAGAGAGCATAAACAGAAGAGTTACAATAATTGTTTTATTTTTATTTTGTGGAAGAGATCTGTAAGTGTATTTTGTTCTCCGTGGCGCCACTGGGAGTTGACAACGGCTAGCTTGAGAAGATTGCAAGTGATGAGGTTACAGCAAACGCATGGGTGACTGACAACATTAACCCATTTTATCCTTTTGTCGCAGTGGGAAACTTGGTTTTTGCAAATAGACAATACCAAATATGGGCAATTTTCTCAAATGAAGCAATAAGGAAAAAGCATATGAGGTTACTGTAAGTTTTATCAGAAAACAATATACTTTGCATCTTATAATTTTATCAGAAAACGCTCAGAAAACTTAGTGGCTTGACCCTAAAATGCTTTTAGCACCTTACCGAGCCCAATTTTCTAGTTGGGTATTCCCCAAGAAAACAAAACATCTTCTGATAGAACAACGAGAAAAAGAAGAAGGCCTTAAATTTATCAGACCACCAAATTTTATTGTGGGTTTTCGAAAATCAAAGAACATCAATCCAAAATTTATAAACCCTAACCTTAAAGTTTTAGAAATAAACTGCAATGCAAAGATTAATACCACCGAAAATGGGTCATAGCCCCAGTAAGGTCAAAAAAGACCTTACCGCTCAAAGAGTTCCAAACCCTTGTAAAATGGTTGTGTCCATAGACACAGTTGCATGGTCGACAGCAGGTGACGGCTACAGGATTGGCGGGGAAGTGAACAGTAGACGACATTCTCTTCACAGGAGGCGACGCGCACCATACTCGAAAACACTGCTACTAAGCTGGCGGCGGATCAGGAAGTTAGTTCACCCAGGGGCTCATGAATATGGGAAGAGGAGGCGACCTGCAAATCAACAAACTTGTTAAAACACCGAAAAAAATCAAAGATAACCAACAAAAATATATGCAACCTTACCTGCTTGGTCAGCATCTACCGTTGCATGGTTGCAGATCTCGCGGATGGACACGTTCGGTGTAGAGCTTCAGCAATGGGCACGTTGGTTGCTGCCCTTAGCAATGGACACGGCGGCGACAGGATCGACCAAATGAGGAGGTAAGAAAAACAAATTGAAATCAATTAAATGTAAAATTAGGGTTAGGTTATAAGCGATAGGTCATAGGAATACAAATCGATTAAAAGTTTATAGATTATTTAGTCACAATTAAATCAATTAAATGTAATTTATAAATAATCTATAGGTAAAAATTATTCATGTAGTAAAACAAATATGTGCTATATAAAGATTATTAGTAATTATAAGTTATTGATATTTAATTAATTATTAGTAACAAGTTGTTTAATTTGTCAACAATGATGAATCATATTTAAAATAGAAAGTGATTTTTTTTTATGATAAAGTGTTCAAGTATTGGTGTAAAGTGTTCAAGAATCGGGGGTGGTAATTCACTACGGTTGGTAGGGGGTAGAAAATAGGGATTTTTTACACTTTTTACGGTAACGCATAATTAAGGTATCAAAATTAATGATGACAACTTGAAACGAAAGTTGTAAGCAGGGGACTTATCAAGCAAGCCACTGTAAAAAATTGGGAGTGATTTGAAATTTTCATGTAGGAGAATTAAGAACGCGAAGTTAGGGTGCACAACTACTGGGTCCTCTCCCCTATGTAAGAAAATAAAATGGTACAGATAAATTAGAATCTTACCTATGCAAGAAAAATAAAAATCCTTGTGGTGGGAGCCACCGGCATCCTAAACTTTCGCGGCCGCCATCGTTGATGTTTCAATCTCTGTTTGTACATACTTTCTCTCACATTCGTGTCTTCAACTGGCTTTCTTGATATTAATTTCATTATGATGTTCCCCTGTTTCTTCGTTTGATTCAATCCCAATAATATGGAAGCACTTCACATGTTTCTGCCTCTTCTCCAACCCAAATCTCTGCGTTTCCCCTGCTTCATCTTCCTTACGGCATTCTCATTATCATGGTTGGCCTCTCACTGCAATGGTAGGACCCCTTCGGAAGCGTGTAAGGTTTTCGGATGTGGGAAATACAGTTTGGATTATCCGTTTGGAACAAAGGGCAGCGGCTGCGGTGACCCAAAGCTTCAGCTGGAATGTGATAATGTAACGAAGATGCCTCTAATTGATATCGGGGTCTACCAATACTACATACTGGAACCCCAAAATTACTCTCAGTTGGCACCATATTCTTACTCTGCCATGACTATATTATACAAGCAATTACAGCAAAATGTGTGTGCTCTATCAGAGCATATGTATGATCAGTTCTGGAATGCAACCAGCTTTCATATTGGAGACGGATACAAAAATATAACACTAGGGACAGCGTGCAATTTCTCATATTCAATGGCAAGCTATGTACGGTGCAATAAACAGAGTTACTATAATTTGAGTCTTCCAGTCTTGAAGAAAGATTGTGGATCGGAGTTTACGCTGCCTGTGAAAGAAATTGACTTGGGAAAACCTGTCTCAGATTATAGTTGAAGGGGTCGATATAACATGGAATAAAAACAAATATTGTGAGGATTGCCAATCATATTACAAAAATTGTGCTCATCTTGACACCTCGTCTTTTTGCTACTGCCCTTCTACTTCCTATTCACAGAAATGCTCCAGAGGTAAGACTCCTAATCCTGTTTCTTGAAATCAAATTACAGAAGTCAATATGCAAATTTGAAGTGCAGTGAATATTAAATTTAGAAATTCTTAAATACCAAATGGTTTTGATTTGTTGCAGGTAATTCCAAGACTGCCGCTATTGTAGGTGAGTGCCTTTATCTCTAATCTGTATCTTCATATGTCAGTGATCTCAATATAATTTGTTCAGGTCTGAGATCCAGTACCTTCGACATGATTTCAGGTGCGGCCATCGGAAGCGGTGTATTAATTTTAGCTGTAATATTGCTTGTGGTTTTCCGTCGAAAGAGGTTGTTGGCCTACACGGAGTTCGAGCTTCGCATGTCCAGGGAATCTTCTCTTGCAAAAGTGGAGCGATTCCTTGATGATTATGCTCAGGAAATGCCCAGCAGATATTCCTTTGTTCAACTGAAGAAGATCACCGACAACTTCGCAGATAAATTGGGGGAAGGAGGTTTCGGTGCGGTTTATAAAGGAAAACTACCCAGAGGTAATTTGGTGGCCGTAAAGATTCTTGATCAGTCAAGACATAGTGAGACTCAGTTTATGAACGAAGTTGCGACCATTGGAAGGATCCACCATGTCCATCTGGTCCGCCTCATGGGGTTTTGTTTTGGTGGATTTAGAAGCGCACTCGTGTATGAGTATATGGAAAATGGGTCTCTGGACAACTTCATATTTGCGGGAAAAAAGGGAGCAGGAATTCTAAACGAGGAACAGCTTTATTCAATTGCTTTGGGCGCAGCCCGCGGAATCGCATATCTACACCAAGATTGTGAAAGACGCATAATTCATTTTGACATCAAACCCCACAATATATTACTAGACAAGGATTTCACACCCAAAATAGCTGATTTTGGTCTGGCAAAACTGTGTGGTAGGGGAGATGATCACATATCAATGACAACCGCCAGAGGAACGCCAGGGTATGTTGCGCCAGAGGTCTGGAATACAAATTTGGGGCCTGTGACGGATAAATCAGATGTTTACAGCTTTGGGATGGTGTTATTGGAAATTGCTGGGGAAAGAAGGAACATAAATTTGCAAGCCAGCAGATCCAGTCAATTGTATCTTCCAGAGTGGGCATTCAAGTTGATGGAGAATGAAGAGTTGGAGAGGTTGAAAGGAAGTAGAGAAGCAGAAATAGAATGCGAAGGGAACGAGAAAACTATAAGAATGGCCAAAGTAGGGCTATGGTGCATTCAGTACAATTCAACAGATCGACCCAGCATGAGCAGAGTAGTTCAAATGTTGGAGGGAAATTATGATGATGTGAGTAATCCTCCTCTGCCTTTCAACTCGTACCCTCCGTCTCAAGCATCTTTACCATTTTCTACCGATGAATGTTCTTCCACGGCGTAGAACTGTCCCTTCGGCCTTCAGTCACGCATTGACTAGAGAAATTTCTATAGTGATTGTTGTGGAAAACAAGTGCAGTCAAATAAATGGAGTTGCAAGAGAAAGTTCCTTTCTTTGTCTTCATTTACATATTTTAGTTTCCATTCAGCGTCTGCTGTGTTGTGCAGAAATGATAGCCATATATTTACAGATTAGTGTTATATTTAGGGCTTTTCCTTTAATAAAAGACAGCAGATGAGAAGAGCTGCGTAAGTACTGGTAGAAATAGATTAGCTGTAGGATAGTGAGTATATCTGGGGCAGTTGGACTGAGTCTTTTAGGACACTCTCTTTTTTCTATAAAACCCTGTAACCCTGTTTCAGTTTGTATGATAAAAATAAAAGAGTTCTGTTTTATTTTTGGTTTGCATATTGATATTCAGTTTTAGTTTTATGATATTAGAGCTCGCAATGAGGTTCTTGGAATGCTGGCATAAGATAGAGTATTGAGGGTGTGTTGTTGAGTCATGGAAACTGTTGAAAGAGTCGAGGAGTTGTCAGTAAAGAAGCCGCCATTCAAAAAGAGCTGTGATTTGTTATTTGCCACAAAGAAATGGGCATTATAAGAACATCAAAAGGAGCTTTTGTTTGGAGTGCGTTGAAGCTACCACCTTTACAGAGTTATTTGAGGTTCCAGGTATTAAAGTAGAGTTGTCGTTGATTAAAAGATGCTATGAGTTTTGAAGCATCAAAGGTGTAAGATAGAGAGAGATGGCCATATCTGTTGTAGGGGATCCTCTAAGGATTGTAGAACGATTTAATGGCATTATACTCTGAAAATGGAGATGCTTTTCTTGAATAAGGACACGCTCAAGATAGTCGAAGATACTGAGCCTAAGCCTGTCCAGAATGCAGATTTGATGGGTAAGTGGGAGGAGGAAGAAGGTACGTCTTAATTTTATTTATTTTTAATTATTGAATCAAAGCAAATAATAGGGGAGAGGATCTAGTAGTTGTGCATCATATTTTCGAGCTTCTAATTATCCTACGTGGAAATTTCAAATCACTCTCAATTTTTTACAGTAGCTTATTTGGCAAGTCCCCTGCTTATAACTTTCGTTTCAGGGACACATCATCAAATATGATGCCACATCAGCATGCTTTTTGTCAAGGTGTCCAAAAAGGCCCAAAAAAAGTGAGACCAATACTTGTGCATTCACATCATGGGTAGTTAAGCACTGATGTGGCATCACATGATTGGTTGCATTTTAGATCAAAGGAATACATTTTGTTTAATTATGGGTAGTCAAGTCACAACTATTGGGCATTATATAAACAACTACTATCACAACTATTGGGCATTATATTAACAACTACTATCACAACTATTGAAACATGCTCAACTACTGGTCCTCTCCCCTAATACAAAATAAAAAGCAACCAAAAGGTTGTGAGGAGGAGAGAAACATTACAAAAGTCCAATAAACTACAGTCGATAAAACTAAAAATCTAGAGGAAACATAGCAAAGTCAGAAACAAAACCAACACCGAAGTCATGGTTGTTTTGAACAAATTACATCACAAAGAGCAATTGAAGGAATGCCATTTCAGACTCTTTAGTTTATGTGACAAAATGATTTTGTGTGTAAGTTAGTTAGAAACAATGATTGAATAAACTCTATGAATCAAAAGATGTATGTACAAGACTATATATAATATAAGGCTTTTTAGTTAAAAATATGGGAATAAAAAAAATATTTGATCCACAAAATAGTTTAAGTCTCCTGAAAATCAATTGGTAGAGTGTGGATTAGTAATCTTAAATGAAGGCATTATTGTGACACATCTTGGGAGTTTGTAAACATCATATTCTATATTGATAATAGCTTTAAGATATCAAACTAATATGGACTTTTAGTGAGTAGTTATAATGTTTCTTCAAGAAGAAATTAGAAGGAAGAAGGTAGGTTTCAATGAAGAGGTTTCTACAACTTTGTTTTTAATAGGATCCAAGGGCAAGATAAAGAAGAAGAGTAAAAGCAAACCTCAATCCTCCTAGTACATTTTTTTGAATAATGGTGAAGACAAAAGAGGAGAAAAAAAAGGTTAAGTGTTTTCATTTGGGACTTCAATGCATTTTAAGAAATAATGCACAAAATGGTTGGCATGGAGAGATGAGGTAAAGAAAAAGGAATTTAGTTGAAGCTAATATGGCTTCAACCAATGGCCGATAAAATTTGTTTGTGATTATTACATCTCTAGAATATGATGTTTCAATGTGTTGGTGCTTAAACTTGGGAGCAACTCAACATATGAAACTACAACTTTATGTCATGTAAAGAAGTACCCAAAGGAAAGACTATCACACTTAAAGATGATAACAAAATTGAGATGATGGGAGTTGGAAATATCACATTGAAGATGCCCAATGGTTCATATAAGCAAATCAAAGATGTATGGTATGCCCATGATTTAGCAAAAAGCCTCTTCAAGAGGCTTTTTGGTAAATCATCTTGTCAATTAGTAAGATTGCTAATGGAAGATTATTTATCCTACTTGATAGCAAGGTATGTGTTCTAAATGATGCAAAAGTAGTAACTATTGCTGAAGGAATTAAAGATACGAATGTGTGCAAATTGTGTAGAGCAACACTAGAAGAGGTAGGGTGAGTGCAAGATCATGATGAGCCAAACAATACATCTAAGTGGCAATAAAAATACTAAAAAACAAACTTAACAAACTTCATATGAAAATTTGAATAAGTTATTAACACAATTTAAAAATATATAGGAATAGAATTTATAGAAAATTGAATGTAATTTCTAGGCTCCTACTTTTTTTTTTGAAAAAAATATTTTTGTTTGGTGAAAATTTGAAATTCAATAATGCACGACTAAAAATTTTGAAAAAAAAAAACTAGGTGTCATTCTAACCAACCTAAGTATGAGCAAAAAAAGGAAAATGAATTGTTAAATATAAGTAAATGATGCATGCTTGGATGTGACACAGTTAAAAAAAATATAAGTAAATAATTAATTATGAATTTTTTACTATAACTTTTTAAAAACATTAAAAAAGTAATTTTATGACCAACCTAACTTAGTCAAAATAATATGACATTCAATTTACTTTTAACCTATAGTTAGTGAAACATAAAGTTTGATGCATTTTTCAGTTTTGAAAAAGGTGAAACAATTTGGAAGTTATGAATGTTTTTCATTCAGTCTATCAATCATGATTTCAAATATAGTGTATGTAGAAAATCACTAATAATTATCTATTAAATTTGTAATCAAGCATATCTTATACTTATAGAATGCCGATAATTTCTTAAGTAAATCTATTTGCTTTTGACATTGTAGAGTGATTCATTAGAAATCATGCTTTCAAAAACAAGATGGAGGATAGAAAGAAGTTTGATTTGGACTAGTTTCCTTCGAACCTAGATGAAGCAAACTTTTTGGATTCCATGAAACCACTAGAATAGCCTTGAATGCAATTTTCAATGGAATATTCAAGTCAAGTTCCAATTTCATTTATGAATTGTTAACAAATTTTCAAGTCAAATATTATCAAATAGAACAAATTGCACTTCCATCAAATAGACAGTGGAGCATGCTACAAAAGTCGATAGAATAATTTGGTAATATGAGTTTCCAACTCAGCTCTGTGCAAAGTTATTTTTGAGCAAGATTTTGCATTACTTCTATGTATTCCTTCATTTGAAAATTAATACAAAACTCAAATTAATTTATGTGTTTAAATAATCTATATTATTTAATTGCTCAATTCAAAAAACTTTTGTTTCTACTTCTAGATACACATTAAATGATTGCTAATGTTGTATATGCTAATGTTATTATTAAGCATTGAGTTGAATCATTGAATGCATGTAAAACTTATTAGTATGACACAATAAAAATATAAAATTATTAATAATGATAATTAATAAATAGAAATTGAAAAATGTGTTTAATAACTAATTAACTAATTTGAAAATAATGCTTAAATTTAGATTCTACACTAGAACAATAGAAAATAATAGTATGTTAACTTATTCAACTTGATTCATGCAATACAATATAAAATGTCATCAACCATAGTTTGGAATATGATTTATGAAATACATATAAATACCTAGTGACTGCTAAATTCCTTCCATTTTCCAATTCACCTCCTCGCTTTGACCATGAGATCAATAGTCATCTTGACTCTAAGTCTAGTCTTCAATTTATTTTCTTTACATACGTCCACTAAATGCATCTCAACATTACTAGTACATCTTGACTCTAAGTTGCAGGGGCTAACCAGGGTGCAGCTCTAACTCCTAGTAGTTTATTAGAGAGTAAGTTTTTAGAAGCATCTACCCAAATATTTTGTAGTCAAAATGAAAAGGTAAGGGGAAAGGGGGTCCCCTTGTCTTAACCCTTTACCCCTTGAGAAGAACCACAAGGGACACCATTCACCATTATCAAGTAGGCAGGGGAGGAGATGTAGGAGTTTATAATTCTTAAGACCTCACCAAACCCAATTTTTTTATGATAGCAAAAAGGAAAGGCCAAAGCAGCTTGCCATAGGCCTTAGAAATATAAAGTTTGAGGAGAATACTAGGCCTTTTATTTTTTCCATAGAGTGGATGAGTTCATGGTAGTGAGAACAACATCAAGAATTTGTCTCCCAAGCACAAAGCCTTTTTGGAAGGGGGATATAAGTATGTGAAGAAGAGGTTTAATTATGTTGATTGACACTTTAGAGAAGATTTTGTAAGCAGTGTTACACAGACTTATTGGTCAGAAGTTAGACATGGTATTAGCCTTAGTCACTTTGGGAACAAGCACAATGTAGGTTTGATTCAATTGTTTGAGTATCTTCCACAATCTAAAGAAATCTCTAGTGGCAGTAAACAGGTCTCATGAGATAATGTACCAAAAATATTTGAAGAAAGATGAGGGGAGCCCATCGAGCCTAAGGGCTTTAAAGGCCCCAAAAGAGAAAACAACTTCAACTTCCTCCATAATGACATCCTTGCACAATCCCATATTATTTGCTTCATTCACCACCTTAGGTTCATAACATCCACAAACCCGACAAGGTCATTTGTCTCTTGTGCTCTTTCTTCAAAAAATGCCCATGAAGAAGGAGATGATAGCGTTGGCTATGTCCTGCTCCTTAAAGGCAATAGATCCATCATCAAGGGTTAGCTTACATATTTTGTTTCTTCTTATGTGTTTTAAAGCAAACTAATGGAAGAATCTAGTATTTTTATCCCCTTCTTTGAGCCATTGTACTCTGGATTTTTTCTTCCAAAATAACTCTTCTCTCTTCATAATGTACTACCATTCCATTCTTAGGATGTGTTCCTTGGAGAAGGAATCAACATCAATATCCCCATTCTCCCAAGATTCTTGAATATTTTTCAATTCTTTTAATAATTTTTATTTCTTGTGGAAGATATTCCCAAAGGAAATCATGTTCTAGTGCTTCACTTTATTTTTTTATTAACTTTAGCTTTTGATAGGGTGAATATAGGAGTGCCTTGGAAAGGAGTTTTCCACCACAACTCAACCAAATCTCTAAATTATAAATGTGACTCACACATTATCTCATACCTAAAGGGAGAGGGACCTAGCGTAACATAGCCTCCTCCAAGCTAAAAGGAGAGCACAATGACCGATCTTGCCTCAAGAGAGCAGTAAGAGAGGTTCGGGGAGGTAAATTTCAATTGCGAGAGATACAAAAATTATCAAGCTTAACCTTAAAAGCTTAACATGTATAAGGTTATTGCAAAATATACAATTCAATTAAGTGAAGACAACCATAGGACCTGTATTAGCCAAGAAGTTAGTTAAGTCCCCCAAACTATAAAAAAAGTCATTAAGACCCCCCATATTTTCAAAGGGGAATAGAGGAGTGTTAAAGTCACCTCCAACCAACCACAAAGCATCATGATTTAATATGATAGCTAGAGAATCCCATAACTATTTTCTAGTAGGTTTAGAGTTTGCTGCATAAATATTAAACCAAGTATCCACTACTTAACACGAGATCAATTAGAGAAGGAGACAAGGAGGTTGTTTTCTTCTTTTCAATAAACATTCCTTTTAATTTTAGAGGGTTACATAGAGTGGAAATCCACCTTGAAGCACCTTTTGTAGGGAAAACACAAATATCTACAGAAGGTCATATTTTTGAAGCAACTTGAGCAAAAGTTGACTCAGACATTTTGACTTCCTCAATAAGTATAATGTCAAATTTTTGTTCTATAATATAGCATTTGATCAAATGTTGTTTGTGTGGGTTTTTCAACCCCCTAATATTCCAAGACATAATATTCATAGAAAATGAAAAGAGGAAGCATACCTAGAAGTACAACTTATCTGGGATATAAAAAGACCCCCAACACTAAAGGAAAGAAAAATAAGAGTCAATTTCTCAAACTCTATGGTTTGGTGTTTCCCTAACACAACATATCTTATAGCTTGTACCCTCGATATTATTTCTCTTTGTGGCAGTCAAACTTGTTTGGGATCTCCACCAACATCAGGTTTTTTTCTTAATTTCCATGAATAAGAGTTCATTCCTCTTTAATGGACAGTGTAGATTTCAAACAGAAAGGGTATTGTTGATGCTAGACATAATCAAACTACTGCAAGTGGCCTTATAAAGGTTGGGAAAATTTGAAAATCATCTCACCATGAGGTTGATTTTTTATGTGTGTTCTTCTAGTAGGGGTAGTTTAAAGCAAGCTCCATAACATTCTTTCTCAAAGTGTCCTCTATGGAGCATTTTCTTTTATAATTGGTTCTTTTGTTTTGGAGTTAACATTATTCTTCATAGTGTCCTTTGACAAAGCTTTTTATTTTGTACTTATTTCTTCAATTGTGTTGATTCCCTTTGACACCCCAGTTGGGGCCTTTGGTAGGGCTGAAATAGAAGAAATAGTGGAGAGAAGACTAGTGGAGTCAATTAGAGAGAAGTGGCAATTAGGAGTCAAGAGGCATATTGGGGAGGTATCTCCAACAAAATGGGGTGAGAGGGGGAGGGTGGGAGTGGGGGTGGTAGAGGTGGGGAGGGTGCCATGTCTTCCAAATAATCCAACAAAAAATTAAGGAGCACCAAGACATTAGCCTCAACCTTTGGAGCCACAACGAGGGGCATGTAGGGGCCAAGATTTGTATAGCCACTTGCTTCTTATAGTTATTACTCAGGTAACCAAATTTGTTGCAAATTTGACAAAAAATACATGCATTCTCATAGATAATAGGTTGTGACCAACTTCCCAACCTTGATTTCAGAGTAATCTTTGAAGGAAGGACATTGGTAGTAGCTACATTCACACACAATCTTGTAAAAACTAGTTGATAATTTTGGAGTATGACTTTATCTACCATTAATAACTTTCCAAAGGAGTTAGTGATACTTTGGAACATGTTGAAGTTCCAAAATTTAAATGGCAAGCTAGGCAGGTGGATCTAGGTAGGAGCAACAACTCCTAGATCTTTGATAGTGAAGAAAACAAAGACCAAACTTAGAGTCAAGATGATAAGGAGGAGTCAATAATTATATATCTAAGGTTCTCATAAAGGATTACATCACTTTTCTTGATGTTAACTTAACTTGAAATTGTGGCAATGGTTGTAGGGAAAATAATATTAATTTAGGAATTGGATGTGGTGCCTTTGAGCTAAAGTACACTTGGTAGCTCTTGCATAAGCTCATTATTGATATCTCCCCTCCCACTTGTACAAAATTCAATTCAATTATCATTTGTGAGGAGGATTCTATCCATCTTGCAAACATTAGTGATAAAATTATGATTTTATGCCACAAGATGATGGAGGATATGAATAATGATGGCCTCAATACCATCTCCACTAAGGATTTTTTCATAAGAAGCAAGATTTATGTTATATCTATTTCCATTCCAACACCAAAAAAAAGTATAGATAATTCCAAAAATGGTGTTAAAGACTTTGTTGTTTTAGTTTCCTTGGCTTATCTCTCAGCTCTTGGGTCTCTTCTATAGATCAAGTGGGTGTTTGTGCATGTTACTATGGGTGGGAAAAGACTTCAGATGGAACCCATCTCCTATGATGCCCTCAAGAAAAACTTCAAGCTCTAGGAGCTCTTTGAAAGAGGCGCCTTCACACCCTTCTTTCAAGCTATGAAGGGCTACAATGACAAACTTCAAAATTTGTGAATTCCTAGTCTCAAAGGGTTGTTACCATTGGTGGTGTGTAGTTTTGAGTGTTTGATGAATTGACAGCTAAAGCCACTAGTTTAGCTGTGATGGCATCAAGGTGGAGAAAACGAGTAATGGAGACTACAAAATGTTCTTTTTTTGTTACTTTTTTCAGAGATAAAGAGAGAGTTGTCCACTTCCAGAATGGTTATAGTAGGGATAAGCTTTTGGCTCCATGGGTGCTAGTAAGTCTTCATTGCATGAAATATTTCACTCTAGAAGGCCAGTTTAAAACTTGCAACATTGAAAATTTTCACCCTTGACAATGTCACACTAGGTTTAGCTCCACTATGTGCTTGGACCTAATTATGCATTCAATCTGCCTGTTTTTAAAATATCATCAAAAAATTAAAAGATGGGATTAAAATAAGCATTTAATATTTAATATTGATGTTTAAGGCCTCAAAAAGGATAAGTCTAGACTAGGACGCCCAACGCCCCTATCCAACCTATTTTGGCTCCAATTTGAATATGTCAATGTTGGCATTTTAATATTTAAAAATTAAATTTTATTTGTCGGCTATCGCTATTTTATTTTCGAGAAATTAGAATAGTTGCATATAGATACACGCCATTTTTATCATTTTAATTCTAACAAGAACTAGCACATTTATTGAGAAAATTGGGCATCCTAAACTTGGTAAAGGAAGATTCAAGGGAAAATTAGCAATATTCTAATAGCATTTTCATCAATCAAGATCAAGCTCGCAAGAATCAAGAAGAATGAATCAACTATGTGCAAGAAGCTATTACGATAAATCATGCCAAATTATAAATATGTATTGAGTTATCCTCTACATACTAGCTAAAACAATCTATTATGTTTTGGGAACTAACCTTTTGTAGGTCTACCAAAAAATCAAGGCATCCATCAATCAAAATTTGTGGAAACTTATTGTGTGGCGTCACTTCATCAAGGTAACATTGTCATTTATCATATAACATTTTAGTCAATTATGATTTTGGTCTCTGCCCAACCTAGGGTTTTCCCTCTTGTTCTTAATCATTTGTTGTATGTGAAGGTAGAAATATCAAAATGAGGTTTGACTTAGGCAAGCCCCTACATAACACAACTTTTCTCCCTCTTTTCATGTGTGTAGGTCAAATTCAGAAGTTTTGTAAACTAAAAATCACAGGGAATGTGAAGTAGACTATAACTCACATCTCAAAGTCTTTAGATCCAAAAAATTAGAATTTTGGTCTAGGTAACCTAGCTACTTAGTCCACCTAATTCAACCTCAAATTTATTGCACAAGTTCCTCTCTATTTCTATTTCTCAGATCTAAAGCTAATATGTGGTTTTTCAATAAACTACATTTTCCAAATCTAGGCTTACATGAAAAATAGGCTTAGTAAAACACATAAAATTCATATCCTTTACAACTCAAGAGGACACAAAAACCAAGGAGATTAGCTCTCCCTTGTGGTAGAAAGCTAATCATCAACCCTAGTTGGTTTATATCTAAATGTGGAGTCAAGTGAAAAGAGGTTAATCTTAATTAGATTCGAGATCACATTTTGGTGAACCCAACATATTCTACACTTGCAATTTTCTGATTTTCATGGCATAAACTCTAAAAAATGATCAAAACCCTAGGTTATTTGAAGATCTTGTTAACACGACACACAAGATTAACCTTGATAACTATTTGGACTCTTGTGAACACTACACAAAATATTAGCCTCAATTGCATTTGAAACATTAATCCTATTTGTTGTTATCTATCCAAGAAAGACTCAAATGATAAATAATCCCTTTATTATATATGTAAGATAAAATCCTCTATCACATAATGCACATATGTATCCCTATATACAACCTCAACCTTATACCCTCCACTATAAAATCTATAGCCTTGACCCTATACCCAATACCCTCAACCCTAAACCCTAAACTCTATACCCTATGCACTCAACCCTATAGCCTCAACCATAGGCCCTAAATCCTATATGCCACTCTCAATCATAAAATCCATACTCTCAACCCTAAAACCTATACCTTATAATCTAACCCATAAACCTTATACCCAATACCTTCAACCCTCAACCCTACACCCTACACCCTATACTTTATAACCACAAACCCATATCCTCAACCCTACACCTTATACCCTCCATTGTAAGCCCTATACCCTCCACCCTATACCCAATACCCTAAACCCTATACTATATAAAATCAACACTATACCATAAAGAATAAACACTATCTCTCAAACCTAGGCCCTAAATACTATACACTAAATCCTAAACCCTACACTCCATCAACCTTAAACTTTATACCCTCAACCATAAACCTTATACCCACAATTGAAAAAGAAAGAGGTAGAAACCTAGAGAGGGGAGAGAGAAGAGACGAGGAGAGAATAAAAAAGAGGGAGAGTTATGGAGGGGGGTAGAGGTAGAGAGGGAGAAACCTAAAGAGGGGAGAGAAAAAAAGATATGGAGAGAGGGAAGGATCAATAGAGAGAACGTGAGGGAGATGAATATCCAAATCAAAACATAATGTGAGCGTGTTATAATGCACTTGCTTTATGTTTTACTTTGGAAATTTCCAAACATTTGGCTTGGATTTTCCTTGGGCTTCCAATCCAAAGGTTTGAAGTGACTGTTCAACATCCAAAGGGGTAGGTGCATGGAAATGGGGGACCAAATAGGGGTCTTAAGTGACCACTTTTTTTTTTGAAATAAGAAATATTAACCTTGGATGATAAA
>VDFB02322626.1:0-29394 GCA_007258455.2 Sequoia sempervirens | reverse complement strand
GAGGGAGAATTAGGTAGAGAGATGGAGATGAGACATAGAAAGAAGGGGGGGAGGGAGAGGTAGAGAGAGAGGGGTAGGTAGTGGGAGGAAGAGAAGAGATAAAGAGAAGTATAGAGGGAGGGTGTGAGAGGTAGGGAGGGAGACAAAGGTGTGTGTGAGAGAGGGAGAGGGGAGATATAAAGAAGAGAGTAAAGGAGGGAGGGATGGAGAGAGAGGTGAGATAGAGAGAAACAAAGATAGAGGGATAGAGAGGGTGAGATGGAGAGAGAGAGTGAGGGAGGGAAGGACAGGAGTGATAAAGAGTATAGAGGGAGTGAAGTAGGGAGGGAGATAGAGGTTAGATAGAGAGGTGTAGAGAGAGAGTGGTAGAGAGAGAGGGAGAGAGAGAAGTGAGATAGATAAAATTATGGATTGAGGGAGGGAGGGGGAGGGGGGGAGAGAGAGAGAGAGAGAGAGAGAGAGAGAGAGAGAGAGAGAGAGGGTGGAGAGGTAGTTCTTGAGCTCAAAGAAGAGAGAGTTGGATAAAGGGATGCAGATAGTGAGAGAGAGGTCTAGAGCATAAGGGATAAAAATGAGTGAGATAGAGAGAAAGATGATACAACTTGTTGATTACTAAAATTTTACCTCCTAATTAATAAAATTTTACATGATGATTACTGAAGTTTGACTTTCTAAAAAATTATAAGATCTTCCAAAAACTAGAATTTGCATTATAACGTGCTCGTGTTTTCTCTATTTTGGGACCAAAAAGTAGAGTGGGAACTTTTTGGTCCCCCATCTTTCTACACTTGCCAAAGACATGTTTTTGTAAATAGTTAAAAAAATAACATAATCTCGAGCATGCTCCCCATTAGGTTTGCATATGTTTCAATGTCAAGTCAAAATTTACCATGACAATGTTATGTTCTCTTAACTATCTAAACATTTAATTTTTTCACATTTTGAGTATGTTAAGGTTTTCATCTTTAATTTTTTTTGTCAAAAACCAATGGGTGGTATTTTTTACTATATTTTTAACTGTTCATCAAAATTTTAAATAAACTACATTTTTAGAATCTAGAATCCATTCTATACATATTCGACAAAAAATGATTTTCAATAAGTTTTCAAAATTTTCAATGCGGAGCATACTCAATTTTTTATTTCAAGATGTGTCCACTTTGAAAATTAGTAAAAAATCATATTTTCATTAAAAAATTAGTAGAAAAATCGAGCATAAACTAAATGGTATTGTTAATGTGAATGAGGTTATTTCCTTACTAGTTATTAGTGGGAACCGATTCACATGATAAGTTTACTTAGGAATTAAGTTAGCCCTAGGTGTCATTTCTAGAAGTTAGTTATAATGGGGCCATGTATCATTATCTAATTTATCATTGAGTCATTTAATAATTTTTGCATTGAGCATTTAATATTTGTATCAAAGGTAGTTGTCATACCTCATCACACCTTGCCTATATATTCAAGGCACTTGTACATTGTATTATATCTCATTCATTTTCATTGATCAATATCAATTCTCAATATTCATGCAAGTTCATGTTGCAAAACTTTCAAGTGTGGATGGTATCTTTCTTAGTTGATCCTTTGAAGATTGCAGCTTCATTTGGGTTCATTGTCATTTCAACATGGTATCAGAGCTAAGGCCTTGTAAAGTGATGCAGGAGCATCCATGGTCAAAGTGCTATCCTTACCAACCAAAAAGAAAGCATTTAATTTTTAATTTCCTAAGGTTTGGTTTAATTATGCAATACGTAAATAAATTGCAATGTTGAGGCCAAAATACTTTATTAAATAATTGGTCTTTATTTAGATGTTGCATTTTTGGAGTGAGCGAAAGTTTAGGAGGTAATTTTGGAGTTTGAAATTCAAAATTGGAAAACTTGGCATGGGTTTTGGGATTCAATGCTTTATGAAAACTCATTAATTGCTCCTAGAAGATAGGGATTCAAATTTGGGGCTCGCAAGTTGTGTTTTAAAGAATTTTCTAATTTAGAGCCTATTTGTGAGGAGTGGGAAGACTAGTTGGACTGTTAGTTTTGGCATATTGAGGAATGGATTTTGAAAATGATTTTTGGAGATTTAATGCATATTCTAAATGGAATTTAATGCCTTTTACTTATTTTTGGTGGAATTTTTTTGAGGGAGGATAATTTGAGAAAATGAAATGTAATTTCATTTCATGACATTGCATTTTATGAGATGGGTTGTCATTGTTGGGAGCTAGTTTGGGGGAGGTGAAGATGGGAGAGTTTGGTGAAGGTTTGTAGAAGCCATATGGTGTGGTAATTCACCATTGTTGTAGGTCTAAGATTAGACCCATACCAGATTAGGGAGTTGTATTGCAAATTTATTGAAGTTTCAATAAGAAATTCTTGAGTTTTGCAGGTGAAGTTTGGTGAGAGGTTAGGGAAGAAGAAATAAGTTTGGTATGCATGTTGTTGTAGGTTTGGAAGTGAAGATATAGCATAAAATGGATTTAAGAATCCATGATTGAGTTGTTGCAGATTTTGTATTGAAGTTTGCAAGTGTTTGATGATCTTGTTTCATAGTTTTTGGTAGAATATTTGAAGGAATGAACTTCTTGCCTTTAAATTATTTTGCTTTTGTACATCAGTTTGATATTATTTTTGAGATTATTATTATCAGCCCAAGAGGATGCACCATTTGTATTGTCAATTTGGAGAAGTTATTGTGATGTTTTTAGGAGATTATGAATGAACAATCAAGTGTTCATGTTGCAGATTTTTAAATCTAATTTATTGCATTTTCAATGCATTTCATTTTGTTGAGAGTAGTTGTATGAAAAAGGGGGTATGTGTGTTTTCTTGCCTCTTACATCATAAAGTCTAACTTGTATTGGAGAGTTGAGCTTTTACTAAATGAGATAATTCATTGCACCTATCATAGTTTGTGAGGGTTTCAAATTTGGGCTAGTTTCCATCACTAGGGAGGTAGCTAATTCTTGAAGCAAATTGGGCCAAATTTGGCCTTGCAATTGCATTTAGAAGGCCCAAAAACCCTTAAATGCTCTTCAAATCGCTAAAATTCAATACTTTTTCTGAAGGACATTAAACATTTTTACAGCATATAGAGATTTTATATGGTCATACTATATTGATCCGTACAATATTTGCAGCAAAAAAATTTCCCCCACCTGGCATTATTTTCAATAATTTTCTACAGGTTTTATTAATTTTTAAGTAAAAATTATTTTACTCTGGGAAAATCTTTAAATGTAAATTCGAGGGTCTATAAATTTTCCGTAGTTTTTTTTTTTGGGGGGGGGGGGTGCATTTAATTTTCTACAAGGGTCGTATTGCATTTCTAATAGATCTTGCAAAGTTGTTAGTTGTTGATTTCCACACACCCCTTGTCTACCAAAGCCTTGGTCATATTGGACATCGAGGGCTTACGCTCCTCCGCTGTAGTGTGCCGCCCCTTGGGTGACACTTTTTTATTTTGCCTCGACACAGTGAGTAGTCACATTAGTGACCAAGGGCTAGCTTGAAGGGGCTTATTTTTGCCCCTATTTAGCCTGTCAATGCCCAAATTGGGCTTTTTTTTAGATTGATATAACTTTTGATCTAGGTGGCAACAATTTTCAAATGAGATATCATTGGAAAGTTGATTTAGCCAGCTTCGCAATGGTGGAGTTTATTTCTTAATTTTTTTTTTACAACATTTATTGTACCTTGAAGTGAATATTTCTTTTTAGACTCCCGAGCTCATATCTTTTTACCAGATTATCAAAATTTTGAGATTCTAGTGGCATTTGAAAGGTGGTCAAGAGCTCTATCATTCAGTCTATGCACTTTTTCCAAATTTAATCCTAGGTATTGTTTATTGATTTTTTGCAATTTGTGGCATTCACTTGATTACTTGGACATACTATCATTTGGAGAAGTTATATTTGTTGAATGGGCTTCATTTTCATTTGTGCATCATTTTTAAAAGTTTCAAACCAGTTTCTATTAGATATTTTTCCCTTTTTCTCAATTTATGCTTGCGCCTCTAATGGTTGATTCAGGATTTGGGGTTCTTACTCCTCATAATTATCATACATGGAAAGTTAGGATGCAAAGATTACTTTGGCCTAAGGGATTATGGTCTACCTTGAATGAGGAACAACCTACCTTTTCTAAGGAGTATGAGAAATTTTCACATTGGAATAAATGCGATGAGGTGATGGGCTTGATTGCAATGTGTGTTTCTAATTCCTTATTCTTCCACATTGAGGACTACACTACACCTAGAGATGTATGGGATAAGTAGATGGATCCTTCTGGTTCAGTTAGTGATATAAGAGCTTTAAAACTACTAGAAAAATTGGCATCTCTTTCTACTGATTCATTTCCTACTATTGAGGATTATTTAGTTAAGTTCAAGTCTTTGAGATCTCAATTAGTGGGTTGTGTGAAAGAGAAAACTGATAAGGAATGGATATGTCTAATTTTATCTAAATTGAAAGGCAGGTCTTCATATTTCTCTACTTCCTTTTACTCAATTATGGATGGGTTAGGTGATTCATTTGTCATGCCTTCATTTGAGAAATTTTGTGAGAGGTTGATTATGGAACAATAAAAAAAATAGTCAAAATGATGCCACTCCTAAGTCTCACGCATTGATAGGTACACCACCCAAGGGAAAAGGGAAGAAAAAGAACAAGCCTAAGACAAAATCTAGTGAGACTTCCACCACCTCTTCTATAAAGAGTAAATCCAAGAAGGAGAAACCTACATGTACCTTTTGTAAAGGGATTGGGCATATAGTGAACAAGTTTTTTATAAGAAGGAAATTCATGAGTTAAAATGTAACTTCTTAAGGATCATTATATTTCCATTCCTTCTTCATATTTTCAGTCACACTCTTATTCTACCAAACATGAGAACACTTCACACATTGGGTCTACAAGATTTGTTGCTAGAAATTGGAAAGAAAAGGGTTGACCATGCATTGATTACCACCTATGTTGATAAACCTAATGGTTGGATTATTGATTTGAGTGCTTTAGAACATATTTCTTTCTCATTTGATCACATTATTTTAGGGTCTCTTAGAGCACCACATTTTGATAGAATCTTTATTGTAAACAATTAGTTTTTTCATGTTGTTGTTGTTGGAAATTTTGACTTGGGCATAGGGCTTGTGTATAATGTTCTTTGTATTCCTAAGATTCACCATAATCTTCTTTTAGTTTGTCATATTACATAGACATGCAACACAATTGAGTTCACATTCGATTTAGTTTTCATTCGTTGGGAAATAGGAGAACTTATTGTTGTGGGTTAGGCTAATCATCAGTCCAAGGTTTATAATTTCTCCCACTTATATCCCAACCATGATCCTTATGTTCCTTGATCTCCTTCTTCTAGTGCGGGGAGTAATTCAATTCCTCTTAATGGGTTTGTGAATCTTGCAATTATTTTCCCATTACCCACTTCATTAGAGCTGATAGGTTACATGGATTCCAAGACTTCAACAAAGCAAGACATATCCAATTTTTTAGATTTGTGGTTTTAGGATGGCTTCATTTCTAATATTTCATTTAATTGGTTTTTTGGTCAAGTATTCTATAGGATTGGAGGACATACTTGAGGGGGTAACTCTCCTCTTTTCAAATTATTCTTTTGAAGATATTCTTGAGTATCCTCACTTTCTTGTTTCTTCCTTGATTAGGGTTCTTCCTAATTTTGATGAGACATCTTCATAGGCACTTGATTCTTCTTCAGAGATTTCATTTGTGGGACTTCTTCCTTATCATTTCTTCATGGAGCTGGAATATCTTCTGAATCTACCATTAGATCTCTTTCTTCATAAAGGGAGACATGTGGTTTGTCGTCATTGGACTCTCTTTTGGCTTTAGAATTACTTTAGTGGTTTTGATGATACTTCAATATGGGGGGAAATATAGTCTTTATCTTTTCCTTCATTGGAGGGGTTACTGTATTGTATACTTGTGATGGATGTAGTTCTTGGGGGGTATTGATGTGAGAACTCCATAAATAAATTCTTCTATCAATTGTACATGATTTGCATTACACCTTTTTTGGAGAAGAGTTTTGTCCCACTAGGTTTTCTCCTTTTCTTTGTTTTTAACAGATTAGTTGCATGATTATGTGTGCATGGGTACCTAACACAACCTCATTTTTGGGACCCACATTGCATTTTTATAATGCATAGTGCATCATAATTTAGTATCTTTCATCATTTGTATAATAATTTCTCTCCCTACTTTGCACTTATGGGGGGTGTTAATGTGAATGAGGTTATTTCCTAACTAGTTATTAGTGGTAACTTATTCACATGTTAAGTTTACTTAGGATTTAAGTTAGTCCAAAGTTCCATTTCTACAAGTTAGTTATAATGGGGCCATGTCTCATTATTTACTTTTAGTCATTTAGGTATTTAATAGTTAACTCATGCATTTAATAGTTTTTGCATTGATCATTTAATGTTTGTATCAAGGGTAGTTTTCATACCTCATCAAACCTTGCCTATATATTCAAGGTGCTTTTACATTGTATTATATCTCATTCATGTTCATTGATCAATATCAATTCTAAATATTCATGCAAGCTCATGTTGCAACACTTTCTTATGGATGGTATCTTTCTTGGTTGATCCTTTGAAGACTGCAACTTCATTTAGATTCATTAGCATTTCAACATGTATTATCTATTTTCTCATCAAAGTGATTTTTGAACCCTCTAATATTGTTTCCTCCTCTTCTTTCCCACTCTAACCTTCAATATAGAACAATTTCTTTTATTGTGTTTATGTCCTCAACTATATTTGCTATCACAATTGAAACACAACCCTTTTTCTCTCTTCTCCTCAATTTGTTGTGGAGTCAACCTAGTAGGTTGAGGTAGTGTCTATGTAGGAGAGATTCTTTATCTTATGTTTATGATCCATTGTCACATATTAGCTTAAAATTTCTCCTCGACTTGTCTTTCCACAAGCATCACTTGTGACGAGGATTATCATTGGAAAAAACATAACTCCTATAAATAATTCCTTCAAATTTTCTTCTATAAAATTCTCCACTCTTAAACAAAAGGCTTGAAATTGATGAGTATAGTCCTTGATTGTACCCTTTTTCTTTGATTTAGTGAATTGGAATACATATCTATCCATAAAATTATCTCCATAGTGGGTAGCAATTTTCTCTTGAAAAACCGACCATGTGACTATGCAACCCTTCTTTCTCTTCTTATCACATAACCAATTATACCAAATAAATTGGTCTGGTTCCAAGTATAATGATACCATATCCATCTTTTGCTAATTGGGAACATGGTTAATATCAAATAACTTATCCATTTAGAAAATCTAATTGGTTGGATCATTTCCATCAAACTTTATCATATCCAACTTGGGTATGAATTGCCTAGGCAAAGGATTATTAAAGAGCTAATCCTTCTTGATATATGAATCGAGCCCCAAAATTCATGCCCACTAAAATAATTATCTTCTACCTTAGTAGGTGAATATTATCTCTTATACTTCATCCCTTGAATAAGTGTTTCTAACTTCCTTAAAAAAATATTCATCTTTCTCTACATATCCATCCTCACTAATGAAATTCCTTTAGTCATCTCCTTCACTGATGAAATTACTTTCGTCATCTCCTTCTTTGTTGATGAAATTTCACTCCTAATCTTGTTTATTTCCTCATTAGGGTCAATATCATCAATTTCTACATCATATTTATTAAATATTTCCCAAGTGTGGTAGCATTCTTTTTGCCTCTTGTTGCAGGCCCCATCATGATGGACAAAAAATAATTTTGTAATAAATTTACACAAAAAAATTAAAAATAATATATTTTTTTTAACTTACTAGGGCCTAAGTTGCACTTTCTCAAAAAAATCTCCTAAAAGTTAGGTGATTTTAGCCTTGAGAGCAAATTTGTTGGAAACCTTAATTCAACGATAAATCACTTAATTTTGCTCCAATTCCTTTGAAACTTTTATTGTATGCACCTCTTGTACTACTTAAAAATCCCAATAAAATTAGGAATAAATTCACTAGTATTTGGGAGATATACATTTTCCAAAAGGTGGGTAGAAACCCTAATTTTGTAATAGATCTCCCAATTCTGCTCTAATTCATCTAAAATATGTATTTTATATGCTTCAATATATTCTTCAAGAACCATTTAAAAGTTAGATTTTTTTTCCAAAAGAGGTATGTAAGTTTCCTAAAATGACCTTCAATATTGATAAAATTCCTTGCCTTCACGGTGCTAAGATCATGCTTTGATATCACTTGTAATGAAATAACTTGCAAAAGAGAAGAATATAATAGGAAATAATATGAAAATACATGATAATAGCTCAAAATAACAAGCTACTTTTCAGGGGAGAATCCTTCAAATATATCTAATGAGAACACAATTCACAATTTGATGAACAAATAAGACTCACTACCTCCTATATACCCTACTTATGCCTAGGATATCACCTGGGATGACTTAGATAACACTATATAACCCTTAGTCTAACCTAATTAACTAAATAACAATATAATAATAATGATAATATGAACTAATTAAGATTTAAGATAGCCACAAGTTGACTATTCATAACTCTATTTACTCTAATATTAAGGGTGTAACAAGATGTTTGGTCCTTGTAGAATTATCAAAAAAGTTTGATTCAAGAAGTTTATATGAAGTAGACTTAACAAAAGGCATGGATATATCACATGAATTAAATGTTATAAACCTATATCAGTATCATTAAGGAAATACAGGGGATAATAGTTTAGAATTACAAAAGAAGAATTGGATACTAGAAGAATCAAAAAAAGAAATGGAGAATATTTTAAATAATAAGATTGGAAGAAGCATCAGGAATAGACAAAATGAGGCGTATTTGGTGAAATGGAAGGGAAGGCATAAATTAAATTCAAGTTTGATTTATAAGGTTGAGGAAGACTATCTTGGTTTCCCTCTAACCACCAAAAAGTAAGGGACTCTTTTCTCAAATTACATAAGGTTTCTATGTAAGAGCACCCCAAGGTGTGCTCGAGAAATCTGTCATCACCCAAAAATATATTTTATTGTGTACTTTTCTTATTTTTTAATAGGTTTACACTTACATTTTAGTCATTACTAGTCACTACAAATCATACCACATTTCATCACACTTGTATATATTTTATCTAGTGGTTGGAGACATACATTCTATATTGATCTTGGAATGTTGCATTCAAATTCAAAACAATTTCGGTCACTCCAAATGCTTAATTTGGTCTCTAACCTACTAGATGCTAATACTCAATTTCATTATTCATGGTTTGCGGTGAATTTTTAAAGTGTGTGGCAATAAAGGAACAAATGTCAAGGTACATTAGACTTAAGAGATCCTATAGGTATGAATCACATTAAAATTCATCAACGCATCATCACCACATTTATTCTAGATGATTCTTACACATGTTTGACCATATTCACATTTCACAAGGCATAAAACTTTACCTCACCTTGCATTTAAGTAATTTCACTTGTACTTGGCTATAATTTGTTTTATAAACATCATTCATAATCATTTATGTTCAATTAGATAGTCAATATCATAAATCTAGCTCAACTTTTTTCTTGTATTTCATTGTAATATCTTTCAAATTTTTTAATTTCCCCATTTGTAATCAAATGATTGTGGCCTTGCATGTTTGAATCTCATCGTAACATATTGTAATCTATTATGATTAAGAATCAATAAATATCATATTGTCATTTAATTATTTCCTTTGATTTTTACTATGTGTTGTTTCATTTTGTTGCATGGTTTAATAATCCTTAATTATATACTCCATCTATGACTACATCACAAGAGGATTGGAAATGATTCAATCAAAATCCAAATAATTTCATAGTTTTTATGCTGAATTATAGAGTAGGTTAGTTCAAAGAGAGATCTCTAAAATAATAGGGAAGGGGGCCTTGAAGTTCCTAACATATAATATTCTAGATCACCTTTGAACATAATCCTTAAGAATTTTATCAATTGTCTTTCCTTCAATTTGATGAAGTGGATGATCCCACAATAGTGTGTCTAAACTTTGTGGGGTGGGGAAAAATAATGAGACCAATGTTCCAAAAATTACGACACATTCAAATTAACATACACCTTCAAATGAGGGACCTTCATTCAAAGGTGATGCCATCATGACCTTTCAATGAAAGAATTTGTTTTAAATTATAAATTTATGATGTTCAAAATTCTCTATGAAATGGGCCTTCAAATGAATGACCCTCCCTTTGATATCATCCCATAGTTGCTCACAAAGTTTTAGAGAAAGATTATATTTTGAGGTAAGGGTTGGACCATTAAATAGAGACATCATGGCATGAAATTTTGAAAGATTATAGGCCTCGTAGTAAGATTTAATAAAATTATTTAATTTTTAATATAATTCATTTAATTTTGATAATTTTCTTATATTTTTTAGTGACCATAGGTTTTTCACTAAACATAATGGTCTTTATTCCATGTACATGGAAATTTTTTAAAATATAAAAAATACTAAAAATACCTACACACTCCATTCAAATTTTTTGTTTGAATAAAATAAAAAATCATTTTGATAAATATAAAAAAATTATGCACAATAGAATAAAATCAATCTAAGTTATAATTAATGTGAATTCAAAAATAATAAAATAGGAAATAGGAAACAAAAATTTATAAAAAAATGCATGCACTAGATAGTGTTAGTGATATGTGTTACCCTAAAAGGTGGAAAATTGTTTGGCTTCCTAGCTAGGGTTTAAGACCTAGAAAGGACAATTTTCACTAACTTTCACTCAAGAACAAACCCTTGAGATCTCAATGCAAAAGAGAAAGAGATCTTGCAAGAGGGTTGTTCTAGGAGCTGAATATGATCTAATAAGGGGTTCACCACCAAGTTTAGACTTGGAAAATATAATGAAATGCAAGATACAACACTAAAACCTAATTGAATGCAAAATAACCCTAAATGGTCTAGAAAAGTGAATGGAATAAAATAGAAAACTGAAGACAAGAAGGTGTGCACCTGGGAAACTGAAGATGGTTGAATGGAGATTTGAATCACTAGAAATCATTCTTTTAGTGTTGACTAGGACTCATTCGCCAAGTTGGGTGAATCAGTCCTCTTTCTGGAAATTGTGTAGGAATATGAATTTGGTAAAAGGGTATCCAAATCTGCAGAAACCTAAAAATTGATTGAAATTGGGACTCATTCGCCAAAAGTGGTGAATTAGTCCAACTAGGCTTTTCTCAAACTTCAAGGCATGATCTTTCTCTTCTCTATCTACTATGTCCTTCCTGATTGGTTTTTGGATCCGAAACTACAATTGGCGATCTGTAGGTCTTCTCCAAGTATCTCCAAGGATTGATGACAACTTTGACGACTTTGAATGATTTGTAACTTTTCTCCAATCTTGCTCCTTAGGAAATTGTAACCTATACCTACAAATCACACACAAAGGAGAGGGAAAAATGTTGTCGCTTAGTGGATAGGGGGTTTTCCTTGGTCAAACCCTATTTTGGAAATAAATACTTGAAATGAAATGAAATCTTAATGGAGAATGATGAATGAAAATGTTGGTGTAATTAAATGTCTTGTACCTTGTCCTAGGTCATGATTACACCTTAGTTAAGTTACTTAGGGACCACATAGGAGGTTGTTGGAGATTTTCCACTTTTGGTGGACTTGACATGTCATTACCACATCACTTCCACCTTTTGTGGACACATCATGTGATATCTCTCCACCTTTTGTGGGAGATCCACCTTTTGTGGAGATTATCACATTATCCCTTTCCACTTTAGGTGGAGTGATAACTTTCCTTGTTGTCACATGTCATAAGATTACGACACTTGTCATAATCTTATGCCCTCCTATGTTCTCACCTTGGCTATATAACCAAGGGGTCTCCTATGTATTGATTGTACCATTCTATCATCTCATATTATTGACATTGAATACAGTTTATTCTTGTCATATTCTTTTCTCTCTCATTTGTGCTTTCTATTAGGCCTCTAGATCTTGGGTGGCTACCTTCATAGCCAATTCTTACATGGTATTAGAGCTATTGGAGTGCCTTTGGTTAGTCATTTGGAGAGATCTTGGTGCATATGAAGAATGGTGTATTTTTAGATCTATGTTGCAGCAGCATTTTGGAGCATCCTACACCAAATCTGAGACCACAATTGCGTTTGGGAGGCCGTTTCTAGTTGAGATAGCCTTTCGTTTCGTCCAAATCGGATATCGGGAGCTCCAAATCTGAAAATTTCACCAATTTGGGTATTTTTCTAATTTTCTGAATTATTCTATAGTTCTAGAAAAAAATATATATATTTCAGAAAATTTTCAATTTTCTCTTCAACAGAATATTTTTTGAAATTTTTTTAGAAAAAAATTAAAAACCCCTATTAAAATTGTATTTGGGGTATTTTTGATTAAATCAAAAAAAATCTTATTCTGTGAATTTTTTTAGAAAAATCAACTTTAAAATTCGCAGATTTATATTGTATTTATTTTTTGATTTTTATAAATCAAAAATCAAAATATTTTACGTTGTATTGATTTTTAAAATCAAAAAATAAAAAATCAAATAAAAATATATATAAGAGTACCCATAGATGCTAGCGGTCCTATGAATTGTACCCGATTTGACTCTGCCCGTGTACCGGTCGTCAAACTGACCCCCACATCCGGTCGGCCAGTCTCCTAAATTTGGCCGTTTAAAATTCTCAAAATCCCGGTCGGTTCTTTCAAGGCCGGCAAGTCTTTATAAAATCCAGCCAGTCCTCTTCAGAAGCCGGATCGAATATTCCAAAAAAGCGTTGGGCATGATACGGAAATAGATTCAACTGATTACTGTGGTAGCGGCGTCAAATGGTGTCCGATTTAAACTTCGAGGTTATAGAATATTGGCCGGGGATCATGATGCTTTTACGTGACGGGCTGCGGACGATCAAATTAGCATTATAGTTTGATGGCGTCGGCGTCGTCTCAATGATGTCGGCTCTTGGTTAAAATTTTTTTGCCCCTCTCGATGAAGTTTAGATTTTTTGGAGTCCAACCCGAGGCTTCATATCTAAGCTCATTTTTGCTCCTTTTTTGGAGCAATTTTTTTTGATTTGGGCTAATTTTTTGTGTAATTCGTAGTGGTGTACTCAGTTTCTAATTATTGTTAACAAATTTTCCATAATTTTCAGTTTCTCATGACTGTACCTGTCTTGTCACCATTTTTGCAACTTCAGAGGCTTCGTTCAGGCTCATACGAACTCCTTTTCAGGTGCCGTTTTTTTTGAAAGTGCATGATTTTTCATCTACTTCTTGAATCTGCAATAAGTTTGAAGTGATCTTGAGTGGATTTTGTACTTTCAGCATATGGTCCTTTTTGGCCTATTTGGCACTTGTATTGCATAGATATGGATTTAGGTCTTTGCTTTATTGTTTTAGTCTGTTATCATCCTCTTTATTGGAAATTTGTAAATCAGAAATCATAATCCCACTTAGCCAAGTTGCAAGTGGCCTATTGTACATGCACTACATTATAAAGTGCCAAAATCATCTATTTGTGGGGGGGTACTTTGATTGAGTGAATTTGGGGGGGTGTATCTTGTGTGATTGTTCATATTTTCTCTCTTGTGCTCTTGCATTCCATCATGGGTTCATCTAAAGTTCCACTCTTAACTGCACATAATTATGGTACATGGAAAGTACGTGCATGGAGTAAACTAATGGAAAAAGGTTTAATTCACTACATTGATGGAACCATAACTGCACCTTCAGATCCTAAGGCAGATCCAACAACATATATGGATTGGCTCACTAAAACTTCTATGGCATTGGGTACACTAAGAAAGTTCATTTCAGATGATCTCATTTTCCATGTTGATAAATGTACTACAGCTAAGGAAGCTTGGGATAAGCTTGCTGCTTTGTATGGCAAGGTTGATAAGGTTAAGGGATACAAACTTGAACATGATCTCTTAAGCCTTGATCCCAAGGATTTTGATACAATTCAAGATTATGTCACTAAGGAAAATGAATTAAGAGCACAACTAAAATATTGTGGTATTGAAAAAGAGGATGATCAATTGGTCTTCAACTTGTTGGATAAACTTCCAATTGAGTATGCAGCCTTTGTTTCAAGTTTTCAAACTCAAAGATTGATAATAAGTAACTTCACAACACCATCTTTTGAGGCTCTCACAGATCTTTTGATTCTTGAGCAAAATAAGTTGATGAAAATGGGCATTCTAAAGTCTTCAACTTCAAGAGCATTGGTGGTCAATCATGGAAACAATAAGCAAGGCAAAGGGAAGGACCAAAAGCAATCTTTGCCAAAGCCACAAGGAGAGAACAAACAATCCACTCCTCCACAACAAAGCTCATCAACATCATCTTCTTCAAAGAAGTACAACAATTCAAGCAAGAGGGAGCAACCAACATGTGCATATTGCAAAAGGATTGGTCATGATGAGCATCGTTGTCATGTTAAGCAAATTGATGAGTTGAAACATATCCTTAAGAAGAACAATATCAACTTGCCAGCTACATATCAAGAGAAGGACTCATCTCCTTCCACTTCTTCTAAGGGAAAAGGAACAACTCTCATGGCAACAACATCAAGCTCTTCTCCTTCTTCTACATCATCTCAACATGAAAACATAAGGGGCAAGCATTTCTTGTAGTTGTAGATTCCAATTTAGATAGGTGGATCCTTGATTTAGGAGCTTCGCATCATATGACTTCGTCCAAGGATATGTACTCTTCATTTGATTCTTGTTCATCACCACCCATTTTGATGGCCAACAACACTTCTTTGGCAATTTGTGGGAAGGGTTATATTGACGTTGAAGGTGGAGCATTTAATGATGTTCTATGTGTGCCTACTTTGTCAAGGAACATCCTTTCCATCTATCAGATTACACATAGTGGTTCAGGAAAAAGTGTAGAGTTCACACCAGATTCTATCATTGTTTGGGATTTGCATAGTAGGGCTCTTGTTGCAGTTGGAGAGGTTGATGATCATTCTCGGTTCTACACCTTCTCATATTTTTCTCCTATTGATGATTCAGTTCACCCTAGTGTGGACATACTTGAGGAGATTGAGTATGGTTACTTGAATCTTGGAGTGCTCTCTAGTCCTGAGGCTCTTGAACCTATTGTTGATACTCCATCTCCTACATTGACTGATGTACCTGATGATACTTGTGTTTTGACAGTTTCAGTACCTTGTGATTCAATGCAACAGTGCATACCTTGTCTTCCAGCAGTAGCTTCATGGGATGACTACTTGACAGACATTGGCAGTTTGTTTGTGGAGTCCTACATATAGATTTGGGAGACACATTTGATTATTTACATCTTCTCTTTGATGAAGGTGATTCTTCTTTCAGTTGTTGCGAGGGAACACTCTAACCCTCCTCTACATGATCAGTCTTTTGAGGTTGATGTGATTGTGGATGCATCTTACAACACTTGGAGGAGGCCACTTTCTCTTTTGAGGAGACATCATCTTTGGAGTATGTTCTACCTACATCCTTGCTAGATATTGAGTTGTCTTTTTTAGCAGATGAGAGTGTTGTTGGAAAGGGGTTCTCACAGGTTTCAAGAAGTGACTACACCATTGCAGCTTCACATGGTTTGGGGAAGGCATCTTTCAACATCAACATAGGGAACTTTGAGCAGATTTCAGAGACTTCTTACATTTTGAGGGTTCTTCCTTCTTCACTTGTGGATTGGGGAGACTTCATTCATCCACCTTTGGTATTGTTTCTTCCCAAGGGGAGGAACGTTGTTCGACAGTTTTGGAGCAGCTTCTTCATTCCTTCTCGAGCATCTTCCATGGTGATCATTGTACATTGAGGGGGCTACCTTGTCTCTCTTCTTCTCTCTTGTATGGGGGGGACTTTTCCTCACATGGGGTTTTATCCTTCTCATGCTATGTTCATAGTCTTTTGTATTTCATCTCTCTTTTGGGGGGTAGTTTTTTCCCACTGGGTTTTTCTATCTTTACTCCACTTGTGAGAGATTTCATTGCATTCTACATGGGTACCTAACATGGCCTAGTAGTGACCCATCTTGCATTATTTGCATATGTAATGCTCCCTAAGTTGCACTTAAGGGGGTGTTGGTGTAATTAAATGTCTTGTACCTTGTCCTAGGTCATGATTACACCTTAGTTAAGTTTACTTAGGGACCACATAGGAGGTTGTTGGAGATTTTCTACCTTTGGTGGACTTGACATGTCATTACCTCATCACTTCCACCTTTTTTGGACACATCATGTGATATCTCTCCACCTTTTGTGGGTGATCCACCTTTTGCGGAGATTATCACATTATCCTTTTCCACTTTAGGTGGAGTGATAACTTTTCCTTGTTGTCACATGTAGATTCTATGTTCTCACCTTGGCTATATAACCAAGGGGTCCTCTATGTATTGATTGTACTATTCTATCATCTCTTATTATTGACATTGAATACAGTTTATTCTTGTCATATTCTTTTCTCTCTCTTTTGTGCTTTCTATTAGGCCTCTAGATCTTGGGTGGCTACCTTCATAGCCTAGCCAATTCTTATAGAAAAAATAACAATGTTGCAACTCACCAAACCCTAGCAATAAGGTGTTGCAAACACATATGTAATGGTTGCAATGGATGTAGATTTTGACTCTTGCTTGAATGATGCTGATCTTGAATGAAACACTTGATTGAATCACAAAATCCTACACCACAATTTTTAGCTCTAAAACAACATGATGCATGCAGTCTTTGACATGATGATTGATGCTTGAATGCTGGTCTAAAATGCTTGAAAATCTACTCTTGATTGCTCTTAAATACTCTTTTGAACACTTGATTGCTTGTTAGATTGCTAGGTGATCTCTTGAATGCTTGTTAGGTGAAAATGAGTGAAAAAAACTTGTATTTATACTTAATTATGCAAGAATTCCTGAAATTACAACACTACAAGTTGACATCAAATCTGCAAGGATAAAATTTTGCCATAAATTTGAATTAATTTTAATTTTGGGTCACACGGGACTCATTTTCCCAAGATGGAAAATGAGTCCCATCTAGCATAATGTATGGGACAAAAAATCAAAAGTGCTTAGAAAGGTGTAAAAATAGGTTCGAGACCCAAAAATCTAGATGGGGCCCATTCTCCCAAGGTGGTGAATGAGTCCTAGATCACTAAATCTAGACCACACAAGCCAAAAATACCTGAATTATGATTGGGTAATAGTTGGTTTCAAGATTATCCTAAAAATGATGAAATAAATAAGGCTTGTTGATGCAAAATAGGGCCAATTAAAGCATAAGAAAGCCCAATTATTAATGACCAACCTAGAAAAGTGTGAAAATGTGTTACAACACTTTACAACACTTCAAAGAAGGAAAGATTAATGTTTAAAAAGAGGTTTATTTAGGTTTAATTATTTGATAAAACCTTAGAAAAGTGTGAAAGTGTGTTACAACACTTCACAACACTTTAGCAAGGTACAATTTAAATCCATTAGTTCACAAGGGCCCAAGACCTAATGTGAATGTTTTAATCACATTACAACACTAAATCAAGGAAACATTAAGCTCAAATTCACAAGGAGGGCCCAAACAAGTGTGAAAATGTCCCCGACGACATTTTTTGACACTACATTTAGCCCCCACTTTAGTGAGAGGAGGAACTTGCTTTAAATTCACACTAAAGTAGATAAACACACATCAAGAGGGGTTCAAGTGCACCAATGCCAATAAGATGGAACAACAATGATCAAGAGGGGTGATCAAGCCTCCAGGATCAAGATCCCACAATAAACCAACATAGGCACAAAAGAACACACATAAGAATGATATAAAGAGTAACACCAAAGCATGAGCATGCACTGTTGAAGACCAAAAAAAAGAAAAAAGAATTAGATCAAGCTTCAACCATTTTTCCATCGCGATGTGGATTAGATCTAGGTTGTTTGTCCGAGAAAAAAAATAATACTCACTCTAAGGTGATGAAACTTCAAGCTTTCTATTAGGTGAGAAGTCCAAAAGTGTGAGAAACATACACTCATGGCTGGTACATGCACACACACACACAAGTGGCTATGGGGAAAGTCATGCCTCGGTTGGGCTTGCTGCTCAAACCATACCAAAGTTATACCTTCTGATAACTTTAATAAGGTGCCACAAAAAAATGGTTTTCAAGCTTCATGAGATAAGAAAAAATTTGTATGCTTGGAGCTCATGAACAAACAAGATGGCTCTATAGGAATACAAGCTGTGTTATGCAAGGTGGCCATATAAATGCAAATGCAACAATGAGGGATGTTCAAAGGATTTTTGCTTAATTCATGGGAGGTCTTAACTTAGGGAACATTGTGCCTAATGTATCAAAGAGAGGACCATGAAAAAGAAAAATAATGCAAAAGAATAATGCCAATGTATGCCCCCACTTTAAAAAGATTTCTAAACACCATACTGCAAGCAATTACTTTAAAGTAGCAAATGATAAATGCTATATTAATAATAAAGGAAGACATGAGAGCCAACTTGGAAAGCCCTATGCCAAGTCATATGTTTTTGAGTAAAGCTACGTCATGTAAGAGAAAGAGAAAAGAGGGGAGTTGCCTCCAAAATGAAAACACCAAACATATAAGGGATCTATGGATTTGGGGTCAATATGCTTTTGTTGTAATGTTTTTAGAGAGCTCGAATCTGTCACCATTCGCCAAATACACATAGAATTGGAAGAATGACACAAAGAGAGCGAAAAAAAGGAATTTTTTTTTGAGTCAACATGGAAGAGACATGAATATCTCGATGCCTTACATCATCCCCAAAAGGAAAACACAAGATAAATGAAAAAGTGAAAATAAAAAAAAGAAGCTTTTGGGTCAACATGGAAGAGACATGGGTGTCTCGATGACTTGCATCATCCCCAAAAGGAAAGAACAAGACAAATGAAAAAGATAAAGAGTGAAAAGTAAAAGATTGATGACATAGAGAAAAATGAAGGTACAAATAAAGGAATGTCAAAAAGAGAGAACATCAAACAAAATGTCACGGGGGATCACATTTTGCACATGGAGTCAAAGAAAATGAAAATGAAATAATGCAAAAGACTAGTAAGGCACATGCAAGTCAACCTAGTAGTAGGTTGTCTGCATCCCAATCATGTTCCTTATATATCAAAGGAAGACAACTAGCCAAAGGGACGATAGAAAGTGCCGAAATAGGATCAATTCCAAGTTCAACACTCTTTGAAGAAGATTTTTCATTTAAGCTCAAGGAAGAGGAAAACAATGTATTTAGTTCATTATGCACCTCTTCATCAATTTGAGCAACCTCATCATCATCCTCCAAGTTAACCACAACAAGAGGAGGAATGATAATATACATGGAGAATTCAACTCTTGTTGTGGTTGTTGTATTGGCTTGTTTTGTTTTAGGGCAGGGGTAGAGTTATCATGCATTGCTTCAGTCAAGTTCGGATCTTGATTTTCTTTGTTTAATTCTTCATGTAACTTGCAAGCAAGGGCATAATGTCTACGCCTACACTCTCTAGCACCTATGTTTCTTTTAGTTTTGTTTTCAAGTTGGATTTAATTAGGAGTGGGTTGATCAATCAAAGTTTTCTTTTCTTCTCTAAGGGGAAGAATAGAAGGAATCACGGGAGGTTGTTCAACCACTTTCTCTTTGACTTTATATACTTGTTTTATTCTAGGAGGTGTGACAAGGTTGTTCTCATTGTCTCTTGGTTATTTGTAGGAGGTGGGTGAAGGTTCTATCTTAGGTTGGTCTTGGTTGTTTGGAATTTCTCTAGGCTCAAACATGGTTTCATTTAGGTTGGTAGGCTTGGTGGTGGGTGGGGACATGTTTTAGAGGGATAGCTCTGCTATCTTCTTTGTCTTGAACTTTTGATAAGACAAGAAAAAGAAGTCTTCTTGTGGTTTTATAGGCTTCATGGGCTTGAGCCAAAACAAATCTAAGGAAAAGTTCATTTAGAGGAAAATGGGTTAAATCCAATGTGGTGGATAGTGAATACTTCATTGTCATAGGGAAAATTTAAGCATTTATGCACAACTGAAGGGAAAACTTTCATGGAGTGAAGCCATGGATGACCTAGCTTCACATTAAACTGGTTCGACTGTGGGATGATGGAGAATGAGACATCTAATGTTTTTGGCCTTATTTGTAAGGGAAGAGTGATTGATCCCATTGTAGGGAAAGAAAAACCATTATGTGTCTTGATCCATGCTTTCAGTTTATTGTATATATCTTGATAGAGTTCATGCAAAAGTGAGAATTCCTCAGTGATCACATTCTCTCCATAGGTGGGATCTATTAGTATCCCATTAGTGGACTTGTCATAGATATGAATGGCTATATAAAGAGGACCATCAAGTGCATGTTTAAGTATATCCTTAGAGGAGAAACCAATGTCAAGAGGATTCTTAGTTCAACCCTTATGAGGAATGACATCTATCACTCCTACCATGTCATGCAAAGGATCATTATCTATAGGATCATGTTGAATACAATCATTGTTACATCATCTGTATCAACATTTGTCACATCATTCTTTGTAGTTTCACTGGCTTTAAAAAATGAGATACTATGTTTTGGCATGGGATTGGGGAAAATTTGCAAGTTTTGGTTACGAGGCGCAATGAACTTATTTCCTTGATCACTAACACCTCCAATGGAAAGACAACCAAAGTCAATGAGGTCTTGTACAAGATGTTTAAGATAATTTCAATGTTCTGTGCCATGTCCATTTTGTCGGTGATAGTGGAAATAAGCATTTTATCTAAATCTTGGAGGTTTAGTATTGTGTATTTTGACGAGAGGCAAGGTAATCATTTGTTGTTCTAAAAGTTGGGACATTATGTTATGAAGGGTATTAGGTAGGGGAGTGAATCGTATTTTTGGGTCCCCATAGCTAAAGGGTATCGTAACTTTGACAACAACTACTTGGTTATTGAAATTTTGAGTTGTTTGTTGAGGGGGATTGAAGTGAAGGAACCCTTTATTTTTTTTCTAAAAGGTTGCATATTGTTTTGGTTTGCAGGCTCAGATTTCTCAGTTCAACTACAAGTGGACTTTCTATCTCGAATACTAATCGAATTTTGATAATCATGGAGGGTAGTACACAAGTGCATAAAGGATGGGAATTTAATCATGGTGAGCTTGTCTTGAATCTTGCTTTGCAAATTTTCTATGAGCATCTTTTGAAGGTGAGGGTCGGGGACCTTGACATCGATTTGGGAATAAAGCGATTGATAGCGTGAGATAAAGTCAATTATCTTTTCTTCTTCTTTTTGCTTACATCTCATCAAATTGTCCAAGGTCATCTTAGGAGTCATATGCACTTGGAAATGGTCTACAAATGCCTCAAAAAGTTCATTGAATGAACAAATTAAGTTGTTTGGTAAAGAAGAGAACCATTCCAAGGTAGTATCTCTCAACGACCTAGGAAAAAGCTTAGACAAAAGTTTATCATCAAGGACAAAGTCACTACATAAAGTAGTATAAGCATTAACATGGTTAGAAGGATCTCCCTTTCCTCCATATTTCTCAAATCTAGTCACCTCTACACCTTGTGGCATCGGTCTTCGCAATATCTCCAAGGAAAATAGACTACTTCTAACATAATATGTTGGTGGGCCATTTTGATTTTGATTCATGGTGGAAATTTTTTTTTGAAGGGATGAAACGGTTTGAAAGAGTTGAGTTATGAGAGGGCCATTGCTTGTGTTATGAGATGGAAGTGAAAATGTTGAAGGGTTGTATGCATTTGAGGGACAAGTGAATATAATGCTTATAGGTGGTAAGGTAGTAGGAGATATAACATGCAATGCCACATAGGAATTAGGAATGCTAGCAGGAATACCCAAGGAAGGAATCACATTACTAGTTTATTGCATTGTTGTTGTGACTTGAGGGTTGATATACGTAGGTATTGATGTAATTGTTGTGAGAGGAGGAATTTGAGTTCCTCCTTGGCTTGTGATATTGCTTGTAGGTAAAGGAAAACTAGTGGTTGGGGTGAGGTGTTTTCTAAAGATTTGAACTATATTTTTCACAAGGTCAAGTCCATCTTCATTTTCAAGCATGTGGTGAATGTTGTCTATAGTAGGGATGGAAATGGTTAAAATATTATCATTTTTCACTTGATGTTGTAAGTTTGCTAGGTCCTCATGAATTTGAATCATGTTTTCATGTGGGACACTATTATTCCTTATTTCAACTTGCATCACACTACTTGAAGTCAAGGAATTGTTGTGGGTGTTTCCCATACCTAGTGTACTAGTGTCAATACTAGGAGTGAAAGAGATAGACAACCCAAGATCCACAACGATTGTGCTATTATAGGATGACATGAGTCTCAAACTTTGTCTCACTATAGTATTAGCAATAGGACACCAAATACTCATACAAGGGCTACTAAATGTAAGGTGAATGCAAATGCAATGTAAGATAAGAACAATGAAATGCTTAAAATAGAAATTCTGGAAACTAAAATAGAAAGTCAATAACATAAAAAAAAGCCTCAAAAATTGAACTTTGAATGCCAAAAAATGCAATGCTGAATATGCAAAGGGACTAATTTTCCCAAGATGGCAAGTGAGTCCCAGTGATGATTTTTTTCAAAAAATTTAGGAATTTTTAATTAAATTTTATGCTTTTTATGTTTTGTGATCTGTATCTGAAATGCAAATGTGGATTTTGAATGATTTTCAGTAAAATGAGATGCAAAAATGTAAGCTATATGATCTTTCACTAATGCAAAATTTGAAACCCTAGATCACAAGTTAACTAATGCAAGTCCTAATGCAATGTTAATGCAAGCTAAATGTAGGATGATAATGCAATCCAAATCAAAGAATGAAATGTTCTAAATGCAGGTTCACTAAAATGAAAGGTGAAATTATTTTTGCTTCCGACCTAGGGTTTAAGACCTAGAAAGGACAATTTTCACTTTCACTCAAGAACAAACCCTTGAAATCTCAATGCAAAAGAGAAAGAGATCTTGCAAGAGGGTTGTTCTAGGGGATGAATATGATCTAATAAGGGGTTCACCACCAAGTTTAGACTTGGAAAAGATAATGAAATGCAAGATACAACACTAAACCCTAATTGAATGCAAAATAACCCTAAATGGTCTAAAAAAGTGAATAAAATAAAATAGAAAATAGAAGACAGGAAGGTGTACACCTGGGAAACTAAAGATGGATGAATGGAGGTCTGAATCACTAGAAATTATGCTTTTAGTGCTAATTGGGATTCATTTTCCAAGTTGGGTAAATTAGTCTTGTTTCTGGAAAATTGTGTAGGAACAAGAATATGCTAAAAGGGTATCCAAATTTGCAAAAACCTAAAAATTGATTGAAACTCAGACTCAATCACCAGAAGTGGCAAATCAGTCTAGCTGGGATTTTCTAAAACTTCAAGGGTTGATCCTGCTTTTCTCTGTCTACTCTATCCTTCCTAATTGGTTTCTGGATCCAAAACTACAATTGGAAATCTGTAGGTCTTCTCTAAGTCTCTCCAAGGCTTGATGACAAATTTGACGACTTTGAATAATTTGCAACTTTTCTCCAATCTTGTTCCTTAGGAAATCTACAACCAAGACTTGCAAATCACACAAAAAGGAGAGAGGAAAATGTTGTTGGGTTAGTGGATAGGGGTTTTCCTTGGTTAAACCTCGTTTTGGAAATCAATCCTTGAAATGAAGTCAAATAAGAATGGAGAATGATGAATGAACAAATAACAATGTTGCAACTCACCAAACCCTAGCAATAAGGTGCTGCAAACATATATGTAAGGGCTACAATGGATGTAGATTTTGACTCTTGCTTGAATGATGTTGATCTTGAATGAAACACTTGATTGAATCACAAAATCCTACACCATAATTGTTAGCTCTAAAACAACATGATGCATGAAATATTTGACATGATGATTGATGCTTGAATGTTGTTGTAAAATTCTTGAAAATATGCTCTTGAATGCTCTTAAATACTCATATGAACACTTGATTGCTAAGTTATCTCTTGAATTCTTGTTAGGTGAAAATGAGTGAAAGAAACCTGCATTTATACTTAATTATGCAAGAATTCTTGAAATTACAACACTACAAGTCGACATCAAATCTACAAGGATAAAATTTCACCAAAAAATTGAATTAATTTTAATTTTGCGCCACACGGGACTCATTCGCCCAAGATGGCGAATGGGTTCCATCTGGTATAATGTATGGGACAAAAAATCAAAAGTGCGTATAAAGGTGTAAAAATAGGTTTGAAGCCCAAAAATATAGGTGGGACACATTCACCCAAGGTGGTGAATGAGTTCCATATCACTAAATCTTGGCCACACAAGCCATAAACACCTGAATTATGATTGGGTAATGGTTGGTGTCGGGATTATCCTAAAAAAAATGCAATAAACAAGGCTTGCAGATGCAAAATAGGGCCAATTAAAGCATAAGAAAACCCAATTATTAATGATCAGCCTAGAAAAGTGTGAAAATGTGTTACAACACTTTACAACACTTCAAAGAAGGCAAGATTAATGTTTAAAAAGAGGTTTATTAGATTTAATTATTTGATAAAACCTTAGAAAAGTGTGAAAATGTGTTAGAACACTTCACAACACTTTAGCAAGGTACAATTTAAATTCATTAGTTCACAAGGGCCCAAGACCTAATGTGAATGTGTCAATCACATTACAACACTAAATCAAGGAAACATTGAGCTCAAATTCACAAGGAGGACCCAAACAAGTGTGAAAATGTCCCCAATGATATTTTTTGACACTACATACTTATTTAGAATACTATTAAGTATAAAAAAATAAATTATTTTATTTTTTTAATTTTAAAAATATATATTTCAAATCTACACAAAAAATCTAAAAAAACAACTAGTTCATATAATCTTTAATTTTTTAAAGGTTTCCTTGCTATAATTGACAAAAAAAATGAAAAATTAATTAAAATATTATCCTCTAGGTCCCACTTAGACCAAAAAATGTATATCTTGTTTATAGGTTCCCTCCTTCCCAAACTTAGATGGTAAACTCATTATTCTTAAGATTTTGAGAAATTAATTTTTGACTTTTGAAAATTTTATTTTATTTTTGTTAGAAATGTGAACTCCTCCATGTTATTTTTCCTTCAATTTTATTTTTCTCATTTTGAGTATTTCATGAAAGATAGGGCATCTCATTTTGGGTATTTCATTGAAGGATAGGGAATTCATGGAATGAAATGGTCATACTCATGGCATCTACTACATCTAAAAGGAAGAATTTCACAATCTGAAATATTAGACCATTCAAAATCTCTACTACACAAAGTGATACTCTTAGGAAAGGGAGAAGAGAGATCTAGTTCCACATAGATTCTCCCATAAATGGTTTGACCATACCCATGGAATGATCATCCCAAGGAAGTAGCAATTGCCTCAAAGACATAGTGAGACCAAAACTCCCAAGGAAGATCACACATCTAAATCCAAATAGAGCATTCATGTGGATTCCCTTAAAAGTGTTAAACCCACATATCAATGCTTCATCAAAAGGCTAATATTTTGAAATGAATATCAATCTCCTCCAAAAATTCCATCTCTATAAGATTCATTTGTAAAAATAGCTATAAAATACTTTGTAGCTTATAAGATTAGATCCTTGAGTATGCATGTTCTTCATTTCCAAGAAAACCAATTCCTCCAAAGAGAATTGAGGACCTAGGAATCTACAAATCAAGCTATGACTTTGAATTATTAAAATATTTTTATTAATATCATCTATAGATCAAGTTTGATAATTGGGGATCCTTCCAAAGTTGGCATGTATGCAACAAACCTTTTGTAAAGAAGATCCACTTTCTACTTACTAGTCATTTCTATTGATACATCATTTCTTTTTCATAAACATATGTTTCAAAACATAGAGGTCCAACAACTATAAATCTAAAAAAATGAGAGGGGGTCTAACCTCCTCCATTGACACATGCCATTAAAGGGGAAATCATAATTCAATAGATAAGAAAAAACAAAAGCCACACTAAAGTTATTCATAAAAGAATATTTGATCTCGAGTCCTAGATTTAAGGATCTTCTAATCTAAAATACAACACTTAGAATTAAACTTCATGTATATTTGTATATAATTAGAATCAATATATTTCAATGTTAATTGTTCAATATAAACTCAAACTAGATATATCACAACCACAACCATTACAATGTTTCTTTTAAAAAGAAAACTAATTTTGGAAACTAATAAAGTAAGACCATGGTCTTATGACTACATTTCAAAAACATAATACAATAAGGAAGCAATCTCAGTAGCTGCTATATTTAAGAATTATTTTTGTGGAACAAAAGGTTACATGAAAAGAGGAAAATTATGTTACGACATAAATTAGAATCTTATGCAACAAAATATGAACCTCCATTTTTAGATATAATATTTTAAAGGTTGTATTTGAAGTGGCATCCATGAACATCCTAAAATTTTGTTGATAGACATCATTCATCTATAATTTTTTAAATTTATGTAAATATTTTTTTAGATTTAACAATATAATTATAAATTTAACTCAAAATACAACAATAAACAAGTGGTGCATGGTGTTGAGTTCCTGTCGGTGAGCATGAAGCATGTTGGTTCAAAGAAGTAAGTGGAAAAAAAATTAGTAGTGACCAAACTTTGAGTTGAGAACACTATATATTAATTTCTCTTTTTTTTTGCAGTCACAGTGTTGTATTTTCCTGGTTGGAGTGAATGGAAAGAGAAAAAACAATATCATTTTTATCATTGTCCTTTGTTTACATAAACTTGGTATAGCAAATGGGAAAGTGTACAACCATAAAAAAATATGGTGGGGCATAAAAAAGCATTTTATAGCCATTTAAATGATTGTGCAAGTGAATAAAACATGGTACGCTTGACAAAAAGTAAAATTAAACTTTAGGCATGTTAATGTGTTTAGAGACTGTAAAACATTCTAACATTCATGCCAATAACTTAATGGAATTTTACATGTTGATGAATTTTTGAATCAAGAAACCAAAAAACTCTACGAAAGCTCCATACAACTAGTTAAATATAAAAGAGTGAAATATAGGAGATGCTCTTTTCTTTCTTTTTCATTCAAATTTGAACATGAGCAAGTGTGTTGTGTTAGTAATCTACTTGTAGCTTTTTTCCTTTCTCTTTCAAAGCCCCTTGAAAATGATGACCACAAGAATCATGGAAGCTTTCAAACATATCTTCATTGATAAAATCTATGTAGAAAACCAACCTACAATTTTAAGGAAGAGTCATCCTTTCACATTTATCAGGGACTCTTGCTAGATGCTTGAATTTGACCTAAAATTTTCTTTCAAACCAATATTTTTGTCATTTGTGCATTGCAATCCCTTGGTAAGCTTTTTAGGATGGGCATATAATAATATGGGTATTGCTTTGTGATTGTTTTGAAAAGGATAGGGCTATGTTAAATACATGGAGAATTTGTGTGACTCCTTTAATAAACCTGTTGGTTTAATGTGACCTATTGAGTTTAAGGGACGAGCAAGGAAATAGCTGGAAATCAACAAGGCTCTGTCCCTTGTCTATGAAATTGAAACAAATGCAAAAGATGATCATTTTTCTGCATTTAGTGTGATAGAGAAAATAAAATACTGAATTAGTATAAGTTGTGTTTCCTTTTGTTTTTTAAACATAAGTAAAATTCAAAATACACTACTTTGGGCTAACATTAAGAAACAATTGGGTGATCCCACAATACTGGTTTACAATTTCTAGGAGATCTTGATTTTTGTTGAAATCACATATTTTTAGAAAATATAATGATTTAAGCCTTGAAAAGTTCCATTTAAAGGATTTCAATTGAAGAGGGTTTGATTGAACCACCTTAGATCAAACCCCCTTGGATAAAACCCTGCTAGATTTAAACCATACCTATAACAGATCTCCTTTACACCTATCAAAATGTTGATAAAAAATCACTTTTGATTTACCTTTTGAGGGATCAAATGAATTCATTTAAAATTTATTTTTTGTATGTAGTCCTTATTATAAGCTTCCCAAAAAGTATAATTTTAAAATAAATTTAATTTAATTATTATATTTATTTTTTATTTCTTGTGAATGTAGGTTTTTCACCGAAAATCAAGTTCTCTATTTTGTACATGTGGAAAAATAGCATATTATATAAAAAAAATTAAAAAATATCATTGCACTAGATATTGAAGTCTTTGATCCAACAAAAAAAAAATTGAATTTTGTTACAAACAAAAAAAGTTTTGTAGACAATCCACCTATGTCTGAATTGTAATTGGTTTGACTTCAAAACTTGATTAAGGAAAACATATTCAATAAAACACTATGAAACCAGGTAAGTGCACTAAGATGGTTCCCAAAAAGGGGGCTTAAGTGGCCACTTTTTTTTGAAATCAGGAAATGCTGACCTTGGACATGAAATTGAGGATAGTTACACTCAAAATTTTGAGATGGAACAAAAACAAGGATCGAAGTGCTTGAGTCTACTTTCTAAACTACTAATTTATTTTGAAAATGGTTGAGATTAAGGGGTTCAACAAAGGGATGTACACAAATTGGTGTTGTTTTTGTCAGAAAAACATAACATAGCACGACTTGAGCATGGTGACCTTTTTTTAGTATTTTTAAAATATTTTAAAAATTTCCACAGTAAGAAGTTAGCTAACAGTATCTAGTTGGTGCACAATTTTTATGATAATTTTTTAATGAATATTTGATTTTTTACTAATTTTCTAAGTGGGCACTTCCTAAAAAGCAGAATTTTGGTCGTGCTCCCCTTACAAATTTTGGAAAGTAATAGAATTTTTTAAATTTTTATTTTTTTAAATTTGTAGAATGGAGTCTAGTTTCTAAAAATGTAATTTATTTGAAATTTCGATGAATGGTTAATTTATAACGAAAAAAAAACCATTTTTGAAAAAAAAAGACATACAAACAAAAGAAATTATTGATGAAAGCCCTCACATTGTCAGAAAGTGAAAAATTATATCGTTGGAAAGTTTAAGAGAGAACTTTGATACCCATGTGTTCGATTAAGGATATTGAACCAAATGTAATCCTGACGGTGAGCACGAACTCGATTATGTGAAAAATTATAGAATTTGCAAAAAAACACATCTTTGGTCGTTGGGAATGCCCTCCAAACCTTTGGGTTGGTATTCCAAGGCAAATACCAAAGCCAAGGCTCGGGGATTCCCAAAGAAAAATATAACGCGAACGCGTTATTTAGTAGTTTTCACTTTTTCTTCTATGTGGAACATTTTTAACAATAAATAATGCACTCACGTTATTTATTCCTTTAGTTAAATGCC
>VDFB02322625.1:0-58286 GCA_007258455.2 Sequoia sempervirens | reverse complement strand
GCGACAAACGGTACATCTGCACAGATCCAACATTGAAAAAGCTACGGAACGACTTTGTGCCTTTGTGAGCTTTCCCTTTTTACTTTATTTGTTTGTTATTAATCACTTCTGGTATTTATACGCTTCGCTTTGACGAGATAGAGATATTGGTATTACTGCTAGTTGTTAGTTTGAGGTTATTAAGAATTGTAAACTTCCAACGGTGAAGCATTGTAAACATCTTCTCTGAAAAAAGAGAGAAGGATGAATGTAACACACCCCCCCCACTCCGTAAATTTCGTGTACATTTTGTAATTACTTGTTTGATTTACTATCGCTTCTGTTAGCAGTAAGAAGGGCGCCTCCCCTTTCCGAGAGGAGAGATTCACATCTCACATAGCTGTGGCTGAAGTCCAAGTTGTGTAATCTATCGAAAGCTGATTACATAATTTTCACCCAACATTATTCAAGATTTTGGGAGTGTTTGGTTTTGCTAGAGAATGGATTGAGTCGGTTAAGAGCTATGTTACTTCTTCCTTTTCAGTGCTGATTAATGGTGAGCCTACGGAGTTGTTTGGTGCTTCTAGGGGGCTCAAACAAGGGGATCCTTTGTCTCCCTACTGTTTATCTTATTGGCTGAGGGCCTGGGGTGGTTTATTAGATCTCGAGTGGAGGTTTGTTTGATTCAGGGTTAGAGTTTTGGAATTGATATTTTCCTTCAGTCTCATCTGCAGTTTGTTGATGACACTACACTGATGGGTAGAGCCAAGGTTGAGGAGGCTTCCAAATGGCATAGGATTTTAGATTGTTATTTGGCTACGTCAAGTCAGAAAATTAATGAGGGAAAGTCTTTTATTTACTTCTTCAATACTCCTCACCCTATTCAGAGGAGAATTGGTAGCATCCTTTGGTTCCAGATTGGCACCCTCCCTTTTATGTATCTTGGTATTTCGATTCGCTCACTTACTAAATTGTTTTGACAAGAGATTATTGATAAGTTCCAAAATCTGGTTAGTCATTGGACTTACAGGTGGCTCTCTTCTACGAGTAGAGTAACTCTTCTATAGTCTGTGGTCCAGGCTCTTCCTATGTACAGATGTTTTGTTCTCTCTGCACCCTCTAGTTTTATCAAAGACTTTGAGAGTTTGTCTAGACAGTTCCTTTGGTCGGGTAATCTCCTTCACAAGAAGTGGAGTTTGGTTAAGTGGGAAGCCATTTGTAGGCCAAAGCAAGTTGGTGGTTTGGGTTTGCGTAGAACTAATCTGAATGGGCAAGCCTTAGCTGCTAAGTTGTATTGGTGGTGGTGTTCGCAACAACATCACTTGTGGGAAAAAATTCTTTAAAATATTTGGGTATAGTTGAGAGTGTGGATGTTGCCCGTTTCAGTTTGGAGGGGAAGGGCTCTATGATTTGGGTACCCTTAAAAGGGGTGCCAAGTTAGTCAAGCAGGGGTTGTTTTGGATTTGCAATGAAGGACAGGATGCTCTCTTCTGGCATGATTCTTGGGATGGTCATCCTCCCATTTCGTCTACTCACCCCCATTGCAAAATGAGTAGACATTTCATTGATGTTGGATGGTGCCGAGTTGTTGATTTTAAGATTCTTCGGAATTTGGGCCAGGCTAGTGTGTTTAGATGGAAGGATCTGCAGGAGTGACCTCCTGGTGGTGAGGTTGGGGATTTCCAAGAGCTTGTTGGGATTCTATCAGAGCGTATTTGTACCTCTCTTCCTAGAAGAGATGTGTTGGCTTGGGGCCCTAATCCGAAAGGTAAATTTTTGTTGCCTCAAGCTATCAAGTTCTTGACAAGCAAATGTTTGGGAGCTTGGAGGTCTCGTGGTGGAAACAGGTTTGGAATAAGTTTGCTTGGCCTAAGTGTAACTTTTTCTCCTGGCTTGTGGTGCAAGGAAGGTGCCTTACCTGGGAGAATCTCTAGAAGCGTGGGCTTCAAGGGCCCTCTATGTGTGTATTGTGTGTTGGGCACGAGGAGTGTATACCCCATCTCTTCTTTCAGTGTTCTTTTGCTAAAGTTATTTGGCATTTCTTGTGGAATATCTGGTGTATACCATGTAGACATGCTTCTTCTTTGGAGAACTTTTGGAGGAGTCTGGGGTCCCCCTCTGCTAAGACTTCTTTCCTTTGCATTGCCTGGATTATTGGCCTCAGTTTGATTCTTTGGCATATTTGGTTGGAGCGCAATTGTAGAATTTTTTTGGATAAGAAGTTGTTTGTTGGTCAGCTCTAGTTGAGAATTTTGGGGGGTCTACAGGAAACTTTGGTTGCTAAGTGTGATTTGTCGATACCTGTTGTTTCTAGCGATCGTGATGTTATGGATGCCATGGGTCCCTCTATGGGAGGAAAGGTAAATTTGAGGCCTTTTCAACATGGGCATGGGAGAGAGCGGGTTTGTCGTATTGGTCACTAGTGTCCTCCTGCTATGGGGGAAATACTGATGGATCATCCAAGGGTAATCCTAGGCATGCTGGAGTTGGTGGTCTTGGCAGGGATAGTTCGGGGGGGGTGGTTTTTTTCTTCTCTATATATAGAGGTCAGCATAATAATAACCTCATGGAGCCTATTGCTATTCTTCTGCCGTTAGAGCGTTCCTGCGCCCTTGGTTGGCAGTGGATTGTCTGTGAAATCTGATTCCCAAGTTATCATTGATATGATAAATAAGAGGCATTTCAAGGAGGTGAACTGGCAGTTTGCGGTGGTGGCCTAACAAATTGTTTCACTGAGCTCTACTTTAGAATCTATTGTTCTTTGTCACATTCCACGGGAGTGGAATATGGTGGCAGATGGTTTGGCTAGGTGGGCGTCTAAATAGATGGGGACTTGGAATGTGAATGACTAGGGTGACCTTCCGAGTGATCTAGCCCTTGTTCTTGAAGATTGGGTTATGGAGGATATGAGGAGCTCCTTGGGTGTTGCTTAATTCCTGGTTTTGATTGTGCCCCTAGTGGGTCTATTTTTTTCTGTTTTGTATTGCTTTCTTTTTAATAAAGTTTTTACCCCTCTTTTTATTAAAAAAATAAAAATAAATCATTTAGCCAAAAATAAGCCCAAGGTGTTGAAAGTCAAAAGTACCCAAACTGCTTTGCCCGAAATGGAAAACACTTTGAACTACTGAACTGCTACCAACTGGAGCACTGCCAAAAATAGAACTTACTAAAAATAGCATACTGCTAAAAATAGTAAGTTGTTCCAAACTCATTTTAACCACAATCTGAGCAGTCGTCATAACTTACTAAAAATAGTAAGTTTAGGAAAGTTGTCTGATGCATATGCATGTCATACCACTGCGAAGCTTTCTAAAAACCTAGAAAGAATCCAGAATCCAAATTGCAAAACTCCAACATGCAAACCCTTGAAAATACCAAAAACCTCCAATAGCTAGAAACCCTAATTTTACCTCTGACGAGCCTATGGGCATCCAAAATAGGTTGATGGGCCACTGCACTGCCTGCTGCTGAGAAGAGGACATTACAGAAGGACGTTTGGAATTTTGGCACTCTAGTTTAGTAATGTTATTGGGAGACCAAGGGTCACCTACTATTGGAGCTGCTCCATTTGTCACCTTTGCTTGTGCACGCAAGATATGAGATTACTAAGTATTTGGGTGATCATTTTGAATTATTCTTTGTTGTTGAGGGATAGGGGCAGGAGGAGGGGTGGGCGGGGATGGGGCTAGGGTGTTGGAGCCATATATGTTTTGAAATTCTAGTCAAAAAGAATTATGGTGCTCTTTAATGGTGTCCTCAAGGCGTATTTCCTTTTCTTGTTAAAATTTTTTGCTGCCTTAGTTTTTGTGCTTTCGATTGCCCCTTGGTGATGAGGGCTGAAGGAGAAGCATCAAGTGTGGGGGAGGGATTATTTGAGGTGTGTTTAACTTTAAGATGCTAGTTTAAAGTTGGAAATTATTATCTTATACTAATCCCAAAGATATAGAATTTTTTTTCTTTCCTTTCAAACTGTACTGAGTTGGGATTTATTTTTAAAAAGCAGTGAACATATATTAACAAAAAGTCATGTCTTTTTGAAGGGAGATCACTCTTCAAGGGCTGCCTCATTTCATTTAGATATGGAGATATAAAAGGAATAAGATTTGTGGAAAGAAGAGTGTGTAGAGTGTAGAATGTGATATCTAATACAAACAGATTTATAAATGAGGGAGTGAGGAATAAAAGAAAAATCATATTAACACATTCAGATCTATGAGGAATTAGAAGAAGACTATTAGAAGAGTGTTAATACAGATATAATGGAGAAGATTGTGCAGTTATAAAGGAGGAAGTTATGGCAGATCTATAGATGAGAACATACAGATTTGAAGGGGTGTATAAGTGGATAATGAAATATCATTTATAAGGAAGCAAGTGTGGTGTATAAAAGATATATCAAATATACATCAGCATATTATTCATGAAGAGTGTATGAGCAGATTTGACAAGGGATATATACAGATTTAAGAAGGAAAATATATGAGAATAATTGCATCGAATTTGCAAAGAAGATATCATCAAGAAGATCTTTATGAAGGTATAGAAAGAATTTGAAATCCATTGAAGAAGACATAGTTTGTGAGGGAGAATAAATGCAGATTTGAGATTTGAGAATATATGCAAATGTGTGAAAGTGAGCATATACAATTTTAGAATATGCGTTGAGAAATGTTATAAGCAGATTTGTGAAGGAAAGTATAATTGTTGAAGAGATTGAATTGTCCATCATCCATTGAAGAATTTGAAGGTTGGTGCCTATCAAAGAAGAGATTGGTGTCTCTTGCTGAGATGGTGGTCAGTTGTGGGGATTGGTGTCATCTGTATGTTGGTGCCTACAAAGATTGTAAGAAATGTTATATATAGCATTATATTACTGTGGATTTCTCCCGCAAGGGTTTCCACGTAAATCTTGGTGTTCTTGTGTTCTTAATTGTTAAAATCTTGCATGGTTACTATTGTTATGATTGATTAAGTTTAAATTGGTAAAATTTTGTTATACTGATTCACCACCCCTCTCCCGCCCGCCCTCTCTCAGTATAATCATGTGCTCATCAATTGCTACATTGTTAGATAACATCAAGCTTATGCTGATTAAACAGAAAAAATGTTGTTCAAAATTAAGTTTTTATTGAATAAGTTATAAATAAATAACAAATAAAAGCATACCCGCACAACAACACAACCCACAAAATCTAAACATAGCACTAATAGAATCTAAAATCATGCCTTGTCCATCCATGTCAAAGGACAATTTGTTCAGTTGTTGACGTCCCAAAAAAGTAGGAAAAAAGCAATCGTGTTCTTTTCTAGTTGAAACATTGGACGAGTTTTTTTTGCACCGCGAGTTTTGGCAAGGGTGATTTAGGCATTTTTTCTGCAATACTTGCTGTGATTTTTTCCAAAAACTCGAACCCAAGTTTTTGTTGTGATTACTCACAAACAAGATCTCCAAGTAAGTACTCACAAGTTAGAAAAGTACTTGATAAGTTTTTAAACTATGGTTTTCATGACAGCATTCTGGAGCAACCACCCACTTAAGTCATAAAGAGGGCACCTTGTATGCATTCCCTACAATTGTCAACGTTGTGACCAAATACTCCCCATATGGACTCTTCACCACATTGAGGAAAATTGTGCAATGTCCCACCCCAATCTAAGTTTTTTAACTTGCAATTTTGCTTGATTATTTTCATTTTGACAGATGGAACATTTTCTCAAACTAATTGCATTCTGACTGAGATAGTTCACTTCCAGATTTACGATTGTTTACTAATGCAAATAATAACTCAGCTAATAAACAATTCAGAACAACGAATCAATTCACTTTAGGAAATCGTCCATTACAATGAAATGGAGCACTTAACCTTTCCACAACTAATTTTCTGAGAAATATCACAATCAGCAAATGCACATTCAACTATACAAGTTACAAACTCAGTATTTAAATACCATTTTCTGATGACTACTGATATGAACAGCTGCTCCTGGATAATGCAACGCCCAGCATCATGTCCAGACTAAAGGAGAGGTTGGCATTGAGTATTGCAGCACCCTCACACCTGGAAAAAGGCACCAATCTGTTGTTCCCACGGCCTCCAAAGGCAGCTCCAGGTATTTACCAGCAAGCAATTTACACTCAGATCTGCACACCAATAGATTTTCAGACCTGCTGTGACCTTTTCACACATCGCCCCATTCAAAATGGGGACCCCTAATTTTTGCTCCATTCTGGTCTTTTTCAGCTTTGTTTTTGTCTCTCTCTCTCTCTCTGTCTCTGTTCTACTATCTTCCTTTCTGGGGACGTGTCCGCCATTGAGCTTAAACATCAAATTTTGGCCAGGTCTGAAAATTAGGGTTTGTACTTTTCTGGTCAGTCTGAGGTCAAGTGAAGTGAATAAATTGAAAATTGAGACTAACATTGATGTCAGTGTGCTTTTAGCAAGTTTTTGCTGAAGTTTCATCAGATTCTAACTACTTATTATTTTTAGTAAGTGTGCAATTCAGGGCGTTCCGTCAGCATTTTTTTGAAGTTTCGACAGTCACACTGCATCCAGAACAGGTCAAGCTACTCGCCTACAAATTTTGGGCTGAAATGAACGACTGTCTATTTTTAGCAGTTCAACTTCTAGAGCAGATTTCAAGGTTTATATGCAGAATTTTTCAGCGCATGTCGGGTGATTCTTTCTGGGTTTTTGGAGACCTACGCGACAATATAACATGCAAAGCGAAATAATGACTTTCAGAGTCCAGCCTTCGGAGGCTATTTTTAGGGTTTGCATGTTGAGATTTTCTTTGCATGTCTGCACATTCCTTGTGGGTTTTTCGAGACCTTTGCAACGGTGTAACATGCAAACCAGGATCAGGACTTTTTCAGAAGTCGTCTTCCAAGGCTATTTTTAGGGTTTGCATGTCAGAGTTTTCTTTGCATGTCTGATGATTCCTTATGGGTTTTTCAAGAGCTTTGCAATGATGTGACATGCAAACGAAGATGATCACTCATTCAGAAACTTACTATTTTTAGCAGATGCACTCAGGCAGCTGCCTCCCAGCACTTCAAAATCACGAACTGATCGCAATGCAATAGAAACGAGGGCAAACGAAGGTCATTTGATATGCATGCAAGACAAATTAGGGTTTCCAGCTTCGGAACCCAAAAAGAGGGGTAAAAAGTCAGAATTTTCGAAAACCGGTGTATACCACCGCAATCAGCATCTTCCAAGCTATCCGCTGGTAAAATTTGAAGGCAAATGGAGCACTTACTATTTATAGTAAGTCATTTCAGAAACAGGCTAAAAATAGCAAGTCAGCAGCAGGCGCCGATGTCAACAGGCAAGTCACGTGGTGAGGAGCGCATCATTCGAATTTCAAATCAAACGGAGTTGTGGAGGTATCAGAAACAAGCAATTACTATAAATAGTAAACTACCTTCAAAAATATGCTATTTTTAGCAGGCCAGCCCAAGATGGCAGTGTGAACAGGCTGACAGGGTCATGAAGGTCCAGTGTTCAAAATTTCAAATCGTTCTGAGCTTTAGAAGTGTGGAAATCAGAGGACTTACTATAAATAGCAGGACACAGAGAAGCTGGCAGAAAGAAAGAAAAATCCCAAGGCATGAGTCTCGTCCTGCAGCTACCTGAAAATGCGCCCTCCTCACAGGCATGAGATGAAAATTTTTCTGAGTTTGAGTTTCATCCTGCAGGACCTAGCAAATGCGCCCATCTTAGCTGGAGGTCAAGAAAAATGTTTAAGTGTTGGTAAAATCCTCCTTCACCTTCAAAATGCGCCCAAGGAGAAATAAGATGATGGAAAATATTCTAAGTCATTGTTAAATCCTCTTCTCACCTCCAAATGCGCCATGCTATAAAGAAGTCAAGGAGTTGCAAAAAGTTTCTAACATGTTTCATCCTCCACACCCTTGAAAATGCGCCCAGCTTGCCTTGAAGATGTTCAAAAATATTCTAAGTGTTGAATATCTTGCTCCTGTGCTAAAATGCGACAAGCTTGCCATGAAGATGGTTTGAAAATTTTCTAAGTACTAAATATCCTCTTGCCTAGGTAAAATGCGCCCACCTTGAGGAGGTTGATAAAAAAATTTCTAAGTATCAAGTTTATCCACCTGCCACCCCTAAATGCACCTTCTTCAAGGATGAAAGTGTTAAAAAATTCTAAGTATGAAAAACATCCTCCACACATGCTAGAATGTGCCCATGTCACTCCAAGACAAGAAAGTCAAAAGGGAAGTCAAAGATGTTTATTCTCCTCCTATGACAATATGCAAGAACAATCAAGAAGACAAAATTTTAAAATCCACCTCACCATAGGAAATGCACCCATACTCAAGGGAGAAGTCAACAAGTCAAGGGTGGCGTTGTGTTGACGTGGTTTTTGAGACCGCACCAACACAGAATAAAGTTTCCCAACGGATACCCTATCCTCTCTTGAACAAAGTATTCAGCATGCTAAGATTGCGAGTAAGATCATGCTTTCAACTCCAAGGTTCCGAATACTTAGAATACCCTCAGTTGGTTTGATGTGAGTTGCTGTGTTCTCACGAGGGGACTTACACAATTGTTCGATAGCTGACAACAGACAGTAGACTAAGGGCTTTGCGTGTAATTCGAATGATTTGGCAAATGAGCACAAGTTTCCTAATTCTAACCGGAAATGAACTGAAATTAAAAGGGTGTAGGGCCTAAGAAGTTTATCTTCTATCTAAGGACGGGACGTGGGATCAATCTTGACAGACTTCGACCAGACTCTGCTCCGCCTCACGTTGGACAACTTACACAAAGTCGGTGCAATCTTCAAGGGAGTGACAAGAGGTTTTCAAATTATAACTCAACATGTAAGCACCATCAGAACGACGCATACAAACACATGAATCACAATCGAAGTTAAGTTTGTAAAGTTTTCTAGTTGACCACACAAGGCAAACCTGCCGTCAGCAAGCCGCTAGTGGTATGGATAAAAATGAAGTTGCCTCAATTAACACCACAAGTCCACAACTAACATCTACTTGCATGATAATGAAAACTATTTTACTTTAAGCTACTTCAAAGATGCTACGTGAATTGGAAGGACGAAGAAGCCTCAACAACTATTCACAACAAAGAAGAATTCACCATCAATGAAATTTCTTTTATTATGAAAGCATACATGACAACTTCCTACAAAGTATCCAAAGGGAAGACTTTCCTTCCTTTTCAATCTACACTACTTTACTTTCTACTCTATCAACTTCTCTCTACTCCTCTAAGCTCTGCTTCTACCTCTAAATCTAATTTCTAATGAGATTACAAATGAGGGGGACTCCCCCTTTATATAGCTAGCCAAGTCCCAAAAGACGACTAGGGTTACAATCAATAGAGTGGCTAAAATTGTGCCACCTCAGCCCTAAACAAGATTTGCCCTAAAAACCGCCACAAAGGAGAGGGGTAATAAATGAGCCATAATGTCCATTATTCCTTCTAGAAGATTCCGTTTGTAGATGCGTTCACACTATTCTGGATCTTCTTTCTTGGCGTTGCTCTTTGATTTCTTCCACTTGAGCTAACACTTAGCCGATTTCTTGCAACTTTCTCCCTTCGAGATTGAAACTCATAACTTTATCTTCTTCCGAAGGTTGTAATGTCATCGCGCTTCACTACTTCAAGTCGTCGGGCTTTGGCTTCAACATTCCTCCTGCAAAACAAGCGAGGAGAAGAGTATTAGAACACTTCATAATATAATCTTAACTTACTTACCTGTTGCCAACTTCTGCCTTCTTCATGATTCTTCATGCCTTAGCCAAATTTCAATCCATCCTCTTCAAAGGCGTATCATCTTTGACAATATTAACTTCAACTGCATCTTCAAGAAATTCATTTCACCTGCTGGAGCTCTGACAACCTTGATTTTATTCATCTCTGGCTCAAGAAAACTATCTTCACGAAAAGCTTGGGCAAATTCACCTAGGCAGTTCCTTTCAAATCCATCGTCTGGAGAATTTCACCTTGAAAACACATTTTCTTCACATTTGCCTTAGAAAATTTTCAAGTTTCCCTTAGGAAAACTCATCAATCCAGTGCCCATTTGAAATCTTCACCTTGAAGGCCAAAGCGAAGCATGGAAGACCTTAAAATCAACTCCTCATCGATAATCTTCGATACCCAGAAGAAAATTTTCCTCAGAACGTGATGAATCAATGGGTACCCAACGAACGGGTTCATTTAATTTTTTGAATTTTTGAACCTTAGAAAATTATTTCCCTGTGAAATTTAAATTCGTTCTTTGCATCTGTGAAGATTTCCTGTTGCTCTGACTTGAGAAATTTTTTATCAACCCGTGCAGCTGGCATTCACCGACCTCATCTCCAACAATTCATCTGTGCTTCAAGAAAAATTCCACCACCTCTCCAGACTTAAGCATTTTTCTAAGGGAGAAAATATTTGCGCCTTAGAAAATTTTTAAATCATCTCTTGGGAAAATTTTGCCTTGGAAAATTTTCACCTTAAAATTTTGGCTGGTGAGAAAGACATCAACTTCACTTAGAAAATTTTACTCATAGAGGTGCCTGGCACATTTTATTTTTCTAGCCACCACTTCGCATTTTACTTCACACTTGAAAAATATTTTTGAAGCTCCAATGCCTTAGAAAAAATTTCCATCACTCAACACTTTACTTTAGGCGCATATCACTTGCCGTGGAGAATATTTTTCCAACGCCTAGCAATTTTTTTTTTATTTCACCACCACACGCCTTAGAAAATTTTCTAACACCTTTAACCTTGGGCGCATATAACACTTCAAGAGGGATATTCACTTTACCACGCCTTAGAAAAATATTTTCAACTCTTGACACTTTAGGCGCATTTGAGGCTTGAAGAGGGATAACGCCTAACATCTACATCCTTTTACCACGCTATTAATCACCTTTCACCTCATTTACCACCTTGCCTTCACCTTTTACACCTTCATCTTGGCGCATTTTGACATGCAAGGAGGATGACTCTTCACATTCCATTGTTTTGTCTTCACTTGACTCATTTGGGCGCATTTCCACCTAGGTGAGGGATAAAAATTGTTGACTTGTTGACTTCTTCTTTTTGGGCGCACTTAGATAGGTGAGGAGGATAAACTTATAACTACGCCCCCTTTGTGACCCTTCACCTTCCTCGTTTTTGTCTCTACATGCCTTGTTTTGGGCGCATTTTGCCCATGTAGGAGGATGAAAACGTTGACTTCCCTTGACCAGCCTGTTGTTGGGCGCATTTTGGCCTATGTGGTGGATTAAAAGCTTTGACCTTTTGACTTTCTTGCATTTTTGGGCGCATTTTACATAGGCTGCAGGACGAGATTTGATACTTAGAAAATTTTCATGCTTGGCTTGAGGGGTGGGCGCATTTCACAGGGGGTGGAGGATGAAGCATCATACTTAGAAAATTTTTAGCAGCTTGCTTGCATGTGAGGGCGCATTTTGCCTAGGCAAGTGGATAAGCATTTCACACTTAGAAATTTTTTATGCTTGGCTTGTGAGGAGGGCGCATTTCACAGGGGGTACTGGATAAAGCTCCAGACTTAGACATTTTTCTCGTTTTCGCCAATATTCATGCCCTGCTATTTATAGTAAGCCCTCTGAATTTTGCATCTCTGAAGTTCAGAACGACTTGAAATTTTGCACACTGTATCCTCATGATCTTGTTGTTCTGTCAACACTGCCATTTTTAATCACCCTGCTATTTTTAGCCCATTTTTGGAGGTGGTTTACTATAAATAGTAACTGCTTGTTTCTGGTAGCTCCACTGCTCCGATTGATTTGAAATTTGAATGAGGCGCTCCTCACCACGCGACCTGCCTGCCAATATCAACGCATGCGCCTGACTTACTATTTTTAGCCAGTTTCCAAATTGACTTACTATAAATAGTAAGTGCTTCGTTCGACTTGAAATTTTACCAGCAGATAGCCTGAAGGATGCTGATCACGGTGGTTTACACCGGTTTTCGAAAATTTTGACTTTTTACGCCTCTTTTTGGGCTCCCAAGTTGGAAACCCTAATTTGCACTGCATGCGTATCAAATGTTCTCTGTTTGCTCTCGTTCCTGTGGCATTGCGATCAGCTCATGATTCTGAACTGCTGGGAAGCGATTGTCGGGACACACCTGCTAAAAATAGCAAGTTCCTTACTGAGTGATTATCTCCGTTTGCATGTCACACCATCGCGAAGCTCTCGAAAAACCCATCAGGAATCATCTGACATGCAAAAGAAACCCTGACATGCAAACCCTAAAAATAGCCTCGGAAGGCTGCATTTTGAAAGTTGTCGTCTCGTTTTGCATGTTACATCATCGCGAAGGTCTCGAAAAACCCAGAAGGAATATGCAGACATGCAAAGAAAAACTCTGCATCTGAACCCTGAAATTTGTCCCAGAAGCTGGACTGCTAAAAATAGAAAGTTGTCTGTTTTCGCTCAAATTTTGCACGCAGGCAGCCTGATATGCTCTGAACGCGGTGTGATTGTCGGAATTTCAAAACTGTTGACGAACTGCCTGTAATTTCACACTTACTAAAAATAGTAAGTACCTCAGAATTGGATGAAAATCTGCTGAGAACCTACCGGAAGCATACTAACAACAATGTTAAGCTCAATTTTCAATATATTCACCCTATTCGACCTCGAACTGACCAAAAGGCTCAGAACCCTAATTTCAGACTTGGCCAAATTTACGCTTTAGCTCAGTGACGGGCACAATCCTCAAAAGGCAGACATCAGAAAAGAAACAGAGAAAGAGAGAGAAAAAAAACCCAAGCCAAAAGACCAGAATGGAGCAAAAATTAGGGGTCCCCATCTTGAATGGGGCGATGTGTGAAAAGGTCACAACACGTTGGAAGTTCATCTTTCACACCATGCCAAATGCGCCCATGCTTGGGAAGCTAGAGGAGGGGTCAAAAGAGGTCAAAGATGTTAAGAAGATAGTCTTCACTATGTGTGAAATGCGCCAAGATAAGCTAAGGGTGGGGAATATTGCTAGGCATTGGAAATGCTAAGCTTGTGAGGTGATGTGAATGATGAATATTATTAGGCGTTGAAGTTAAAACATATTCTCCATGACATATAATATGCACCCAAGACATTTAGAAGAAAAAATTTCTAAGTGAGTTGATAAAATTTCTTCGCTGGCAAAATGAATGATTGAAGTTGAATGAAATTTTCTAAGGAAAAATTGCAAAATGTGCTAAGTGATTGAAAAAAATTTCCTAAGGCACAAAATTTCTTCCTTAGGAAAATACGCCCAAGTTGGAGATGTGAAATTTTTCAGAAGCATGAGTGATTTTGCCAGTGGAGAAGACGGAGGATGATGCTGGTTGATAAAAAAATTCAAGTCAAAGCAAAGAAATGTTCACAGGAATGAAGAACAAGAATAAATTTGTCAAAAATTATTTTTCTAAGGTTCAAAATTCAAGAAGATTAAATGAACCCGTTCGTTGTATACCCATGAATTCGATGCGTTCTAAGGAAAATTTTCTTCTAGGTATTTAAGATCTTCAACAAGGAGAGGATTTTAAAGTCTTCCATAGTTCGTCGAGGCCTTCGGGATGGAGATTTTTGATGGGCACATGATTGATGAGTTTTCCTAAGGGAAAATTTGAAAATTTTCTAAGGCAAAGTGAAGAAAATGTGTTTTCAAGGTAAAATGCTCCAGACGATGAATTTGAAAGGAACTGCCTAGGTGAATTTGCTCAAATTCTTCGTGAGGATGATCTTCCTAAGCCAGTGATGAATGAAATCAAAATTGTCAACACTTCAGCTGATGGAATAAATTTCTTGAAGAAGATGTAGTTGAAGTTAACACCTTCAAAAGATGATTTTAAAGTACATCTCTTAAATACGCCCTTGTGGAGGTTGAAATTTGGCTAAGGCACAAAGACTTTAAAGATGAAGTTTGTTAGAAGAAAATTGATAAAGCCCATCAAATCCAGAGATTACTTAGAACTTGGAGGTCAAAACGCCAGGATCTGGTAAGTAGAGTGGATTTATATTGTAAAGTGTTTTGATGCTCTTCTCCTTGCTTGTTTTGCAGGTGGAACGTCGAGACTAAATGGTGGTGACTTAAGGAGATGAAGCGAATACTTGGAGAAAATGACTAAGTATTGAGACTTAGTATATACCCAACTCAAGTGACAAAGAGGAAATGTTTTCAAAGCTCAGGATCGAGAGAAGAAGATCGTCCTCAAGTACTTCTAAGTTGAAGAACAACATCAAGAAGAAAATCTTCATCAAGCAGAAGAATGAGGTTGTGGTCTTGGAATTTCAAAATGAAAACGTGCATGCCATGCCAAAAGTTGAAGCTGTTTGATCAAGTCCAAGAGGATCAATAAACAGTGCGAACACATTTCAAAGTTGGAATCTTCTAGAAGGATGGTGGCCATTAATTGCTCATTTATTGCCCCACTCCTTATGGCGGTTTTTAGGGTGAATCTTGTTTAGGGCTGAGGTGGCACGATCTGGGCCATCCAGTAGATTGTAATCTGAGCCATCCGTTGGACTTGGCCATCTATAAAAGGGGGAGTCCCCCTCATTTGTAATTCATTCGATTAGATAGACATTTGACCAGACTAGAGAGTAGAGCTTAGCATAGCATAGTTTGAAGGAGAAGGAAAGTTTTCCTTTGAAAAATTTGTAAGAGATTGTTGCGAAAATAAAAGATCTTTCATTGAATGGTGAATTCATCTTTGTTATAAGCAGTTAGCAAGGTTTCTTCATCCCTTCTACTTCACGTAGCGTAAAGTAGAGTAGTTTTCATTTTCATGCAAGTGCTTAGTAATTGTGGAATGTGGTGCTCGATTTGAACAAGGCTTCGCTTGTCCATACCACTAGCGAGCTCGCTAACGGTGGGTTTGCCTTGCGTGGTCAACTGGATTACTTTTCAAACTTAACTTCGATTGTGATTCACGTGTTTGTATGCATCGTCTTGATGGTATATGCATGTTGAGTTATAATTTGAATATCTTTCGCCACTCCTCTGAAGATTGCACCGGTTTTGTGGAAGCTGTCCGAAGCGAGGCAAAGCAAGGCTCGGTTGAAATCTGTGAGAATTGATCGCCATGTCTCACGCCTTAGAGTAGATTAGAACCTTCTTATCCCCACACTCATTTAATTTCAGTTCATTTCGGGTTAGAATTAGGAAACTTGTGCTCACTTACCAAATCATTCGAACCACGTGAAACCCTTAATCTGCTATATGCTATCAGCTGCCGAACAATTGTGTAAGTCCCCTCGTGATACCAGCAAAATCATAACGAACCAACTGAGGATATTCCATTGCATTATTGGAACCTTGGAGTTGAAAGCATGAACTCACTCGCAATCTTAGCATGTTGAATACTTTGTTCAAGAGAGGATAGAGTATCCGTTAGGAAACTTTATTTTGTGTTGGTGCGGTCACGAAAATCACATCAACAAGACCTGCAACCAAGTATCAATGGCTGCATCCCATTTCACAAGTGCAGAGATGGCAGAACATTAAGGCCTGCGACCTCCTATGAACTCCTATGACTCCCACGGCCCTGGGAAAGTGTCCACGACCTCCAAGAAGGTATTACCATGCCTCTAATCTACCTGTACAATATCTGAGCAGGGATATAGCCGCCAATAACTCTTGACAATCAACGCCCAGCAAAGAAAGGTATCAATGAAGGCGCCCAGCATAGCATACAAAGCAACAAACCCTTCAATCCCTATGCCCAGGTTAAAGTATGAAAGCACAAATATGAGTCTAGTGAATTCCAAAGCCAACCTCAGAAACCTTGAATATGTCGTCCAAACTTACTTGGAAAAACATGCAAGCAAATACTTTGGCAATTCTTCTAAATCCTATGTAGTTTCCTTTTGAAAACAATGAACACGTCACCTGCAAATTCTTCATTAATCTCCAAACCCTAAATGTGAAGTTTTCCTGTAAATTCGAACAAACTCTAGAAGCACAATGCACAACCCCTGAAATGGAGTTGTCTACGAGCAGGCTTGGGAGATCTTTCACTCCTGTACCATGTTGTTCCTCATGAGGATTTTCATCCTCGATGAAGCTTGAGATTTACCAACTTGTAATGTCCCCATTTTCCAGCCCACCTAATGAATTATAATTAATTTAATTATTTAATGTTGCCTAGCAAAAAGTGCAAATTATTAAGGTAATATTAAATAATTATATTAAAAAGGTTATAAAGTAACAATGGGGAATATTTTAATGATAAATTAATAAAGTCACTTTCTAATAATGTATTAAGTGGATTTGGCAAGAAAACCATAAAAGGAAAACAGGTGTTATAAAAGGACTTGAGAGCTCATTCTATCATCATATTTTGGATAATTAATTTATTTGGGGTTTGTATTTTGGCGGAGCTCTTTGGAGTCCAAAACCCTAGGTGGGTATTCCTACGGAATCTAGTTTCAATGGTGAAAGATTCCTCTCTAGCTAGTGTTGGTGGATTCATTCAAGATTCGCATTTGTGCTACAAAGACTGGGTTGATTGATTTGCGGAAATTTTTGTGTCTTCTCTGAAGACAAATTTCCAAGGTTGTGCCGATTGGAGATATCTGGTATCTGCAGTACCTTGAGAGTTATTAGTGATTAAAATTGTGGTAATATTATTGCTATCATCTTGAAGGGTTTGAAGAACAACTAGGACATCAATCTGAGAACTGAGATTATTATTATTATCTTCCTTTCTTTTGGGATGCCATAGTGCTGGGTATTATTACTCCAAAATTCCTAGGGCATCTTCCTTGTTGGAGATTATTGCAAGCTAACTTTCAAATTGGCTTGAGCCTTTCCCTGAGTTGAGGCGCAAGGTTTGTGATCATATTTATTGATGCATTTTGGACATCATTGGCTCATTCTACACTAAGGGTTGTGACTACCATCTCAAATCTCCTACGCCAAGGTAAACACTCACAAAGTGAGTTAGTGGTGTTGTTACCAAATTGTGGGTGCCAAGTAAAGTTGTTACTGCCTTTAGACTGGTCGCAACTATTGCATGGGTCAATTTATTCATGTGCCTGAAGCTCCATTAACTTCTGCTTGGAGTTACCTGTTTGCAAGGGTGACGTTTCAGTTTGGAAAGTCCACCTGGGAATCTATGTAAGCCATGAGACTTTGTAATATGGGTGCTGAAGCAATATGAAGGATTCTTGTGCATGGCATGTTCATCTCAGGTCCAAACGCAGTAGTATGGGCCATATTTCTTACTTGTAGTATCTTCCATACATGGTGTTTTAGAAGAGTTTCTTGCAGTTGTGGGGAACCTAGGAGAGATCTTCGAACCTTTCCTACTCTCAAAGATCATTTTATGGAGGTTTGTGATACAAATTCTAATAGTTTTCTCATAGTATTGGGTCAAGACAACGAATCTCCACTTGCTTTGGTTCACCATTTTGAGATTCTTGGAGTTGGAACAGAAAGATTTCCCAGGAGTCTTCATGATGGTGTAAGGTATTATGATGATATATTTGTTGATATCTTGCGAGGGATGGCTTTCCTTTTAGCAAGAAGATAAGAGGGGGCCACATATGCAGTTGTGGCTCTGCTAGACACCATGTGGAGTTATGAGGATGAATTTGTTGATCTCTTGCAAAGGATTGCTCTCCCTTTTGCAAGAAGATTTGGGGAAGTCACAATTGCAGTCATGGATCTGTTAGGTACTGTTATCACCTGGAATATGCACCCTGTTGAATCTTGAATCCAACTATCCTGTGAAACATGGGATGACCTCTCAAGTTGTGGAACTCGCAAAACTCGAGGTCAACCTTCAATTATAGGGCGGCTTCCCCTTGGTAAATCACCTAAAAAACTAACTCTAACTAAAGAACCTTGCTGGGAAAAGAGAGGAGAAAGATCTAATAATCTAAAACTAAAATAGAAAATGAAGGTGATACACAAAATATAGTAGATTTCTACTTCGTTTTAGCAACACAACCTATGAATCTCAATCTAAAGCTTCACACAGTAATTTGTAATAGTAATTTGGAGGTAAACTTAGAACAGCAGCAATCAAGGAGTCATAGGACTCACAATAATACCTACTTTTCTTTCATACACAAAGAAAATTGAAACAAATAGAGGCAAAATGATGATCTTTGAATCACTGAAGGCTGCTACAATGACTGTTTTCTAGAAAAACAGCAAAATATTACATCACAAGCATACAATCAACCATTATTTTAAAGTGAAATAAGGTTAAAGATGCAATCAATGAAGAAGATTACAGAAGTAGAGACTAGTATGACTGAAAAAATCAAAGGACTGAATGTCACTTTGTCACAATAAACTTTTCCAATACTTTTCAACAAACATAGGCCTCTTATTTATAGATTTTGAGAGCCTAAAATCAAAAAGTCATGTTGACTTAAGATATTTTCCCTATGAGTTGTCATCCTTATCCTCCGAATTGTCAATCTTATCCTTTGAAGATAAGATATTTTGCAATCCATATCCTTTGTGGATAAGATATTTTTCAATCCTTATCCTTTGTGGATAAGATATTTTTCAATCCTTATCCTTTGACTTTGACTTTATCTTTGACTTTGACTTTCTTTTGCAGAAAATATTTTCCTGATTTTTTTTTGCTCTGATTTTCCATAAAAAAATCAAGTAACAGGTACCATATGGAGATATGCTAAGGAGTACGGTTTGGAGTTGAGCAAACTTTCCTTCCTATTGCCCAAGATTGAGATAGATAATGGCATTATAGATATGGACTTCTTTGAGTCATTTGGGAAAGAGATGTTGCAAGGTGTTGATTTTAATCCTTCCAAGGTTTTCAACTTGAGTTTCATGAATGGTAACATTTTGGGGTTACATGGGAGGACAGTGCAAATTTGGCACGATGGTTTCACTAATGTGATCAGAGTGGTGCAACATCATCATGGTGGGTCCTTCCTGAGACGGACTTGGGACCCTGGGATCCTATTCAGTTTGGTGTGGATTAGTCAAATATTTCTGGAGTTGTGGTGGCATTGCTTGAGGACAAGCAATCTTTGGGAAGGGCAGACTGTAATGTCCCCATTTTTAGCACTACGCTTTCCAATGACTGTTAGCCTATTTTCAGAGGCTCGTAGGCTAGTAGTGAAAGGTAGAATTTGGGTTTCCTATTTTCTAGGAGGTTTCCTTCTGAGTTTTCAGAAGTTGCATGCAAGAGTTTGGCAGAAGGGTTTTCGGGTCTTTCTGGGCATTCAGAAGGCTTCAGAATGGTGTAACATGCATCTACATCAGGTGACTTTTCCGAACTTGCTATTTTTAGTAAGTTGCAACGGCTACCTAGTTTGTGCTCAAAACAAGTTTGGAATCACTTACTATTTTTAGCAGTATGCTATTTTTAGTAAGTGCTATTTTTGGTAGTGCTATTCTTAGTAGCAGCTCAGCAATTCAATGCAATGTCTATTTTTGGCAGGGTAGTATTGGCAGTTTGATCTCCAACATCTTTGGAGCTGGTTTTGGTAGGTTTGTTGACTTAAGTGATTTCATATTTGATGAGCATAATGTTTTAAGTGAAATATTTGCTAAGGCATATTGGGAGGCCACTTTTGGGAGAGATAAGTGCTTTTTATAAAGTTTATCACTTAAGTTATTTTGGATGCCTAACTTTATGAGTATTTGCATTTTATACAAAGTTATATGCCTAAGTCTATTTGGACGCCTAAGTCAAGGAGGTAAAAAAAGTGAAGTCAAAATGTAAATTGAAATGAATGGCTAATTCTCATTTGGGCACCCTACTTGGAGGGAAAAGAAGTTTGAATTCAGGGCTGGAAAAGTTATAAATAAGAGGCCTTGCCTCTTCATTTGGTATCCAATTGCTTATCATAACGAAATGCTACTGAAATTGTTGCAAAACCTTTGCTCCGAGGAATGCATACCTCCTAGCCCCTTTCAATTTCATACTTGCAAGCTAGTACCTAGCTGATTCAGTGACTACTCTTCACTCAGAAGTGCAGATTGAGCTTATTGGAGATGGATTGCTTTGATGTTTTCTGATTTTTGGAGTGTTTTATCAGTTTTGGAGTTGCTGGTTTGGTGCTAGCTGAAGCACGTTTTGACTCTTATCTCTTGGAGGAATTTTTCTATCATTCTAGGTACTGTTTCTAATTATCCTCTAGCCTAGGCGCCCCTTTGCTCCAAGTATCAGATTTTTCAATGGAGATTTGGATTTTTGGGAGAGGACGCCCTTCCCTAGGAGGCTGTACTTCTCTTGTTTGCTGCCTCTAGTTGAATGTTGGACATTTCTTGGCAGATTGGATTGGTTTCTTGGCTTGAATTGGGACACCTAGCCTCAAAACTTCCATTGCTTTCAGTTTGAGGTTGATCGGAGGTGATTTGACAAAGCTATGAGCATTTTGGTGATTCTAGGGATTGCTGGTTTGATTTCCTAATCGCTGCAACTTTGTATCAGACCTGGTATTTTCTTCCATTTCGTCATGTTTCATGTTAGTTATCTTGTATTTGACATTGGAGAATGTTTCCTAACATGTTGGTTATCCATTGATATGTATATCTCCTTTGTAGTGTAGTTGGACTTGATATTGTAGCACTGAATCAATAGTATTGATCAGCCTTTTATATTTCTGCACTTTACTTTCTGTTATGCCTGCTGAAAAGTGGAAGAGGTCAGCTTGCCGCCTAGACATTTCATTTCAGTACTTGTATTTCCACTCCTGCCGAATAAGTGGTCGAGTTGCTTTCATTTTAGTACTTTACTTTCATTGTAGCCCGTTGAAAAGTGGAAGAGGTCGGCTTGCCGCCTAAGTACTTTCATTTCCTAGTTGGTTGGCTAAGCCATCAACACTTTGTATTTCCAGCTTTCAGTATTGTACTTCAGTTTTTAGATTTCATCTAACGATCCCCTTGCACCATATGCTCTCACCTTGCCCTCACTAGGATTTGGGTGATCAAAACGTGAAGGGTTGCTTTCCCGTTGGATTATCTTTCATTTATCTAACATTAACGGGTGAAGTTCTTGTGCTCAAATTGAAAAAAAAGTAAGGAGGATATTTGAGGATGCCTCTCCTCAAGTAGTCCCCCCTATTGCCACATTGCATTGTTGGTCACAACTTGGATGACATTCTTCACACCCACCTTCATTGCCACCTCTTACAACATATTCCATAGTCTTGGAATTTTTTCACTTTATTAGAGACATAATTTGACTTCAAAAACATCAATTATCCACCTAGAGCCAATAGGAAGTTAATCAACATGTGGTTCTTGTCTTCTATCCACCCATTAGACAAAATAGTGTGACCCTTCTTTCACCAATCCTTCTTCTATTCTTCAAATAGAACCTCAATGTACTTTCACATTGTCCAAGAACAAAAACCCACTCAAATTGTATGGGCTCGATGCCTTGAACCATCTTCCTACTACGATCAATGCATTGAGCAATGGCTCCCAATATGTGTTCCTTGCAATATAGACAATATGTTGTTTTCGTACCAAAATTTAACACATGCTAGCCTCACCTCATGATTCTTCTCTTCATTCCACACAATACCATTGAGCAAAGGTTGTGCACCAAGGGTATTATGAGGAACAAAGAACCCCTATAATTGTGAGTCGTGATAGCACCTAGCTAAAATTATGTTCTATGGATGAGTCCCATATCTATGGGCAAAGACAAGAGACCACTACGTTGGTTTGACTTTGAAGAAGAATCCATCACAACAGCCACTGTTGTAAAGACACTACCAAGAAATTTTGCTCAGACCCTTGCAATATTTCTAATTTTTAACTTACTGATATTTCGTCAAACACTTTGCATATGATCAAATATGAGGTATGTTTGAGTGCTAAGATGGAGAGTTCCTAACACTAGAATTTAAAATCACAAATCCATCATGAAATCAAAATTGTGTGCTATGGATGAGTCCCATATCTATGGGCCAAGACAAGAGACCACTACGTTGGTTTGACTTTGAAGAAGAATCCATCACAACAGCCACTATTGTAAAGACACTACCAAGAAATTTTGCTCACACCCTTGCAATATTTCTAATTTTTAACTTACTGATATTTCGTCAAATACTTTGCATATGATCAAATATGAGGTATTTTTGAGTGCTAAGATGGAGAGTTACTAACACTAGAATTTAAAATCACAAATCCATCATAAAATCATAGCATTGTTCATAGAATTCACATGGACATCTCGTTAAACAGTTTGCATTCAATATTGTCTCAACATTCTACCACAAATAGTCACCACAAAATTAAATTTCTCAAATCCAAATGTTGGGAACAACTTCCGTTTACGAAATTACTGATTTCATGCGCATACCAATTATCAATTGATAAACATATGAATTGTTGTTGTATACTGTTACACCCAAAAGTTCATTACAGAACTGATAATATTAAGCAGAATAAAATAACATTAAATTCAAGGTGGCGACCTTTGTTTTAGAGCCCAAGCGACATTCTCTTTACCCAATTAGCAACTTCTTAACACTATTATTCTCCTCCAATAGTTGTACGGCCCCCACAAACATTGTATGGAAAGCTTGGTAATGGTACAACAGCCTCAAATAAGTGGCGCCTCCTTAGAATATGCTGCAGCTTGCTTTGAAAGGCCTTGGGAAGGCCACACGGGCATGTGGAAAAGGATTTTAAGCCTTCACAAATAAAATTGACCCCCTCCTTGCTGCTTAGTATATGTCAATGGTACGACTAGGGATAGAACCTAGCTGAGAATACATATATATAAATTTTAACTCATCTTTTCCACCACAAACTTCACTTATAATTTCTGCTTTGCTCTTTTCACCATTCGCACACACCACAGTGACAAATTTATTATTTGTTGGCAAATCTCAACAAATTTGTACCTAGAGTTCCAATGCCTACAACTATCAACAATGTCTTTGTTTTCTCCATTTAAATGCAATTGAAAATCCATCATTAATTTGACTAGGAAGAAATATTTCATCTCTAAAGCCAAACACCCATAGGGTTTTTGTCCTGAGGTTTATGTTGAACATGCAGTCCAAACTTCCCAATGAAGAAATATAAAATGACTAAGATGTCCTAATTTCCTTTTTGCTCTTCCTTTTATACTCAACCTGCAAATTCCTTTACGCTTTTAAACCTTCAAAATTCATTCCACTGGGTCCTCAAAGTCTTTGGCAGCCAGGCTGGTTTACACAGAGAACCAGCAGTTCCAAAAATAATGGCTGCAAGCATAACTTTAAATCATTGGCCAGCCTCTTGTTCCTGTGAATAAGGTTTTGGCAATGAATAGGTGGGCTTTTTCTCGGAATAATTTGCATTGTATAATATATAATTGTTTCACTTGTTTATTCTTTTTCTCAATTTTCTCCCCACAATGCATGAAGAAGAATTGTAATCTCTCATGTAATCTCAAGTTCCATTAAATTACACAGCTGCACATCTTGATCAAGGATTCATGCAAGGTGATATTTGAAGTGGTTGATGTCTCCTCTTATGTGCAACCCACAATAATTGCACACCTCCATTCTTGCCTCTGTATCTAGTGTGCAATACCTCCAAGTAGTGTCCCTAACATTGCCGCTACTTCAATTACTTGCAGATGCCATGAACTTATAGGAAAATTGAACCCTAGAAAAAAGGAAAAAAATTGAAGTTTAAATGTTGTAAACCCTAGCTCTATAACAATGAAAAATGGAAAAAAATAAAAATATGAAATAAGATGACTCTAGAAATGCTAACATAAGAAGATTGAAAAGAAAAAATGAAAAATGAATATCAGTTCTTAAAAACAAGGAGTTACATACCTTTCAAAAGGCAGTCAATAAATTTGCCAAATCAGTCTCCGATCACTTAGAATCAATCAAAATCAATTCAAAATTAATGGAACCTGATCACAGTTTCTAAGGTGCCAAATCCTGAAGGAGAAAATGAAACAAGAGGGGTTTTTGCCTATTTCATATTGTAGATTTTCATTTTGTGCCATCAAATGAGTTTTTTCCAAACTCTTCAAAACTCACAAGTTTTAGAGCAAGTTACTGCGTGAGTACTCACCTGAAACTTGGTGGCAAGTATTTCAGTAATCAACTCGCCAGCCACTTTCTACTTACAAATTGGTGAGTTACTCACTGGGTTTCAAATCTATGCTGATACGATCATCTACTAATTGTGATAAAATATATTCAGCCTTATGTGCTCCATATAACTATGCAAGTAAACAAAAGACATTTAAAGCATTTATAACAGCAATTATCAAACAAATATTATTGGACATGCAATCAATAGTAGGTAAATAATGATTTCATGCAACAGAAGTGTACATAAAAATCAGTTTAAGTTACCAATACCTTTTCAAAATGATAATAATAAACTGAAGTCAAATTTATTTCAGCGTCTTATCAAATCTAGGCTACTTGGTGTGAACTATAACAACTACACTTGAGTGTCATATAAGCTGTAAATGTCTACTTTTAACATTAGTTACAATGAATATAGTATCCTTTGCTTTGCTGTTAAATAGGTATTTTCTAGTTTATGCCAGAATTATCACCCACTACCCTTAATCTCTGTGTAAAATTGGCCTGCCTTTGTGTACATAAAAATGAAATAGCAGAAAAAGAAGAACCATTACAAGGCATAATATCTATCATGCATACCATTCAGTTGTAGTGAGAAGCTGATTAATGACTCCAGAAACCATTGGTCCACGCATTATAGCACGACCTTGACCAGCAAATCCAAATGACACCAGCTTTACACCTAGATATTCTGTTGGGATTATTGATTTTGTCTCTGGGACCTGAAAAAAATACAGATAAATAGTTTTACATGTTGAATAAGTAATTGCATGGTAGTTTAGGTCTCATAGAACAATAATTCCATGTAAAGATGTTATCTTCAAAAAATAAGAGAAACTACCATTTGTAATAGACGGTTCTCTGGAGAAACCATTGTTGGTAAACTTGGCCCGTAAACATCTGCATCAAATATGCCCACTCTTGCTCCCATCCCAGCCAATGTGTAAGCTAGATTTACAGCAACAGTTGACTTACCCACACCTCCCTGTATTTAGAAATAAATTGGCAAAATAAGACCTACCTTTTAGAAGCTAGGAAAGTTTATATTTATCAATCACCCAACACATCTACTTATGTAGAAACATACAAATGCAATTCAAACAACCAAGCTTTGTTAAAAAATGGTTTCCAAATATAGTTAGACCATTTTGCATGTTGGCAAAAACAATGCACCTAAAACAACCAAGATTTTATTAAAACATAGCTTTGAAATTGTTACTGTTTTAATTTGTCACTTTCGTGACAACACAAAATGGAAGTGTGCACCGTAGAACCATTCTTCAAATTATATAGGTAAGCTCCTTGAGATCTACCTAAAAATAAAAAATACAAAATTTACAAATATACGCATTTGGATTCCATATTTAGATTCAAAGAAAAAACCCTCTGAGTTTCCATATTTTGATTTGAGGATGAAAACCCTCTTGGTTTTCATATTTGGATTTGTGGATGAAAACCCTCTTATCCATTGGAGGTGATTTCATCTGAGAATCACAATTGTGCTGAATTATTGAAGATTTTTGGACATTTGCAAGCAAATATTTTGGTGCTCATATTGGATCACTAATTTTTACATCATGTATTGTTTTCTAAATCATTCTAGGCCTATGTCCCTATTGGATTTGCTATTTTGGAAGTTTTCAACCATTTATTCATAAGTTACCAGTTCGGGAACGAGTTTAGATACGGGTATGGCGGCACGGCAATTTCAACCATTGGAGTGAGTGTCAGGGTGCCAAGGATCCTTAGCCATAGTAGATTGCAAGGATGGGCAATGCCTCAACAATCTGACCCCATCTGTAAGCGAATCAATAGTATCCAAAGTGCACTTAACACCTCCAAAATATACAATGGATTGAAAGAAATAAGTCATCAATTTGGTAGATCTAGGTCCACCACAGAAAGATCTATCCTGAACATAGTGAACTCATGAAGAAAAAGGGTCAAGCACCTGTGATCGGATTAGCAGAGGAAAGTGGACAAAGAACCACCATAATCTCTATATAAACAATAGTACCTACCACAGATTTCATAGTAGACATGAACCCAAGAAAATAATGTGCAAAAATTGAAATATAGACTGCATTGAAGGACAAAATAGCATACCTTGCAACTAGAAACAGCAATAATATTAGAAACAGCTTTCAAGCCTGTTGGCATTTCTTCCATAAAAACAGGCTTTGCAGGTTGTGCAGACATTGTCACGCTAACTTTTTGCACCCAAGATAATGCAGCCACTACGTCATTTGCTTGTTGTTCAAACTGTCATTCAAACCAAATGCTCAGGAACATGGCATACAACAAAATATTCACACAAAAACTGGAATAAAGCCATTAATTCTTTAAGAAAAGGATTATATACATAAAACAGATGAAACACTGAACAACATAAAACAAAAGCCAGAGAATCTCATCGTAACGAAGTGTTTTGTTATTAAGTATGGATAAAGTGAAGCTGTATATTGAGTTTGTACATGCATGAAATATATGAATCTAATTAAACAAAATGATGCATGAAGAACAGCTACCTTGCCATATTAATGAAAAGCAAAGTTTGCACCCTTTTGTTCTTAATTAAGAGCACAATTTTTTTGTTATATAATACAAAAAGGGAATCAGACTAGTTTTGAGAAAATTGCATTTGAATTACCATATCTTTGATGGGGCATGCAGGTGTCGTTAGCTCAAGTCTAAATGAAACCTGTCAAAACACAGTTTACTGTAGAGTATTCCTTCAAACATTATGGATTAATATAAAAGAATATCTAATCATGGTACCTCTCCAGAGATCTCATCCAGTTCTAAGTCTTTTACAAACCCACATGAAACAATGTCGGTCCCAAAGTCAGGGTCTATTATTTGAGACAATGCTTTTAGAACATCTTTCTTGGCACTTGCTATTGATGTTTCTGTGGAAGTGCCTGATGCACATTAGGAAAATAAATATGTTAGAAGAAGTCTAAAAATGAATGGCAACAAAAACTTAAGTAAGTTTTAGTAAGAAAATTTCCTAAAGAAGGATACCAAATAGATTAAAAATAATAATGTAATGCCTTGAATAAAAAACAAAGATCAAACTAATTTATGCAAGGTCCATCTTAAAAGACAACAGGTTTTATTATAAAGCCTAAATTCATTATCTAGGAAGCTGGAAATGATGCACTCAATGTCTAACAAGCTTATGATCTGAATACCATACTTTTGACAAAGAAAAAGCCCGGTAAAATTGCTGTCTAGATTTGTACAACCTGGGATATAATTTGATACATTCAATCTTTGAATACATCATTACATCATTAGATATGAAAAAGTTAGTAAGATATCACCAAAAGCCAACACTTTACAAATGTTGAAGCAAAATGAGGTTTGAATTTAGAGCAAAAAAAAACTTACAGCCCAAGGGCCATTCATATGCAAAACAAAATACAGCAGAAAAGGAACTATTTGATAGAGAAGCAATTCCATAAAGAAAGAACAAAGCACTTCATTTGGCATTTAACATATGAACATATTTACACAAAATAGTTATTGGAGAGATGAAACATTCAGCTTTCTGCCTTCCTAAGAATGTAAAACATGAAGCGACTAAAGGTAAATAATATTCAATAAAATAATGTAACCATTGTATGCCAGTTGATTAGGAATTTGGATGTATATCTCTACAACAGCTAAGATCCAATCACCATTGCTCCCCCATGTAATGTATCCAATTTGTTATTAGTTATAAAGGATTATCTCTCAAAATTTCCTAAGTGTTTCAGATCGAGCAGTCAAACCATCCCTAACCAAGATACCTCATTTGGTTCCTACCAAGTCATGATCTCTGACTTGCTTTTATTAAGTATTTGTCAAAGTTGGGGTTGCGGACTTCCCTTCTCTCTTGTATTCCTTTCATACCTTCCCCCATTCCTCAAAACCTCACCGATCTCTTTGCTTTTCCTTTCAGAGTCAGAGTTCCGCCCTTCCCTTTGTTAATGATATAGCAGCTTCGGTAGCTCCTTCCAGCTCAGCTCCTTCGTGGAAACTTAAATTGAATGATAGCCGTTGGCTATTCAATTTATATTTATTGTTTATCTTCTCATAGCATGGCCGACTTGAGAAGATGCGAAGACAATTAATATTTGTTTATTAATTAAAGCCGACTTCATTCTCCTTGGGATTCAATCTTTAAGGTGGCCGACCTCTTGTGAAGAGGGGAGAATATTCATTCAGGCCAATACATGTTCAAAGAGCCTCGAACAAATAAAGTCATACAGGTTATTTCGATTGAGGCCGACATTGATTAAAGAAGAGTTGAGTCGACATCATATCTTGGAGTCATGATTCCTTAAGAGGCCGACATGAAGGATTTGTCTCTTGTATATATACACAAATTGTTCGTCCATTGTCATTATCGAAGATCCAATCCAGTTCAGTTATTTACACAAATGCGAATCTGTTCAAGTGCGAACTAATTATTATGTGCAAATAAGAGACTGCGAATAATTGTGAACTCTGCCATATCGGATCTGTGTTAGTTGCGAACTCTGTCATATCAGATCTTTGTTAGTTGCGAACTCTGTCATTTTGGATCTATGTTAGTTGCGAACTCTGCCATATCAGGATCTGCGTCAAGTGCGAACTATGTCCAGTACTCAAGGATGAAGATCAGTGCAAAGCATGATAATAATGCGGATTCATATATAACAGGTTGAGAATCATCATTGTTTGTGCATATTGTCAAATGATATTTCTATAGATCTGTTGACAGTCAATTCATATATAACAGGTACGAATTGGCAGACTGTTATATGTTTTTCATCTTGCCAGATGCTGAATATCGGTCTTGTGTTAGACCTCATTGTAATATGTAAAGTTGTCATTGTTACATCAAATATAAGAGAGATCTTTGTTGCTGGGTTTTTCTCCCTCAAGAGGAGGGTTTTCCCAGGGTATATGCTGTGTTATTTTGTCTGATTTCGAATTATTTTCTGTGCATTTAATCTGTTCACATAAAATTTAACATGGTATCAGAGCGGGTTTGAGGATCGTGACCAGATTATTGCCAATCAGCATACTTTTTGTTGCTCACTCATCTCACTCAGCCAAGATGGTGAATGGTTTGAAGGTTGAAGATAGACTCGAAGGTGCATCCAACTTCACTTCATGGAGATTTAGGATCATGCTCACCTTGCGTGAAAATGATTTGGGTGACTTCGTGGAGCCTAGCATTTCTGAACCTGAGGAGGCAGAAGAAAAGGAGTGGCTGAAGAAAGACATCAAAGCAATGAAGATTCTGGTTGACTCTATCAAGGATCATATTGTTCCTATCATATCTAAGTTGAAGACAGCAAGAGATATGCTCAAGACCTTGGAAGAGATGTACGAAGTCAACAATTCCAGCCGAGCCCTTGCACTAAAGCATCAATTGCATCATGTGAAGATGTCAAAGGGAGAGTCTGTTACTGCATACTTTATGAGGATTTCAAATTTGAGAGACCAGCTCTCTACAATTGGGAATATAGTTGATGATAAGGATTTAACCATGCTCGCCCTCAATGGGCTGCCTTTGTCTTGGGAATCCTTCATTCAAGGAATCAGTGCAAGATCGAAACTGCCTAAGTTTGATCGCCTAAGATTTGATTGCATTCAAGAAGAATCAAGGTTGTTGGCAAGAGGCGTTGGTCAGAGTTCAAAGAATGAAGACATTCATGTTCTCACCTCCCATGTCTCAAAGAAGAAAGGAAAAGATGGAAAGAAAGGATTCTTCAAGAGGAATCAGGACAAGGGAAATGATAATGCACCTCCATCCAAGAAGAAGAGGGATATGTCCAAGATTCAATGTTTTAGGTGTGATGAGTTTGGGCACTTCGCCAAGGATTTCCCAACTAAGCCTAATCAGCATGCTTCATTTGCGGATATGAATAAGTCCTCTCCTCAGAAGGACTCTAGAGAATTTCTATTTTGAATCATGGGCCTGTGTTCAAGCCGTAAAAGTTGTGTGTTGATATGTGCTTAAAATCAGCGTACCTTGCAGAATAGATAAGTATTCTTTGTTTGTTAAGTTATATCTTTTATTTTTGATCTTGTGTGATTAGTATAAAGAGATTGTTATTTCTCTTGAATTGTGATCTCTAGAATAAAGATCCTTTGAAGATTTCAATTTATCTATTGTGAAGTTGATTCATACTAATCATGTAGATCCTTGAAGTATGACTTTGAGATAAAATAAAGAAAAGAGAAGAGATTTGCATTTTCGTTGTGATAGGTTGATCACATCGATATCTTTCTCCAATGCATGCTTTGTGATAGAACCTTGAACTCTTGGAGAGAGTTGGTTCTACATGCTAACCGCTTAATGCATTCAAGAAATCTGTAGTTGTGCAGATTATTCTTTTGTTGTGCTGAGTTTGGCACTCTCGAGAGGAGTAAAAGATGAACGAAAGAGTTATATCAAAACCATATAAAGATAAGTCCTTTATCCCTTTAGGTTGATCTTTTGATATATTTCTCTTTCAGAATGATTTACTTATTCATGTTCTAACATTATGCATAAATTCTTATGTGTTCATACTATAACCTGAGATAGTAAAACTTGTATGATTCTAGTCTTGATATTTCTTTGGATAATCATAAACTGTTAGTAATCTCTCCCTAAATGCTTTGTGAACAGCTAGAAGCTGGAAAGTGATGAGAGATTGCTTAAGCGATGAAAAGATTGAGGCATCTTACGAGGAAGTCATGCCAACCAAAGGAATGATCAAGCATGAAGTCACAATTTGCAGCCATGAGACTGAGTTGGTGGCTAGAGGGAGTTCACTTCCAGAAGACTTCTTTGCGAGTTCTAAAGCAGGGATCAAGAGGGAGTCCTGTAACTTACTGAGAAGAAGTGAAGGTTGCAGCGTTGCAAGGCCAAGTATTTAAAGATTCAGAGGGAGCCTACTGAACCTATAGAAGATGGTTGTGTTGCAGATCAGAAGGGCACCTCTAGCAGCTGCTTCAGTTTGAATTCCACTATGATTTCCTAGTATAACAGGAAACAGTCATCTGTGGCACTGAGTACAACAGAGGCCGAGTACATTGCAACTTGTGTGGCAGCTCGAGAAGCAGTGTGGCTTCGTAAGCTCCTGGCAGGATTGCTAGGACAATCAATGGAGTCTACTATTATTCATTGCGAATTGTGTGAAGCCTTCTGTCAATCCTGTGTTTCATGACAGCTCCAAGCATGTTGAGATCGAGTACCACTATATCAGATATATGGTACTGCGGAAGGCTGTACAGTTGAGGTACATCAACACTAATGAGCAAATGGCAGATATTCTCACCAAGCCTCTCGCCAAGATAAAGCTGTGTACTTTCGAGATATGCTTGGTATGATGGAGAATCCAGCCTTAACTGAGAAAGAGTCTCAGCATCAGTGACCTTGTTTAATGAGTTCTTCTCTGTGAGAGAAGTTCGAGGTGAAATCCCTTGTTAATGCATCTTCTTCTGAGACGGAAGAAGTTGAGGTGTAAGCCCTTGTTTCCACCCTCTGAGAGAGTCATGGTGGATGTCATGTGTGTGACTCCATGACAGCATCACGTGAGAGAATCCGTGATGATTTCTTGTGTACTTGTGTTTCACCCTCTGGGAGAGCCATGGTGAAAGTCACGTTGAGGTGACAACATCACGCAAGTGATGAACACTTGTACATACCATACATGGGTGTAGCCACGATGGTTGATATCACATTGAGGTGATATGCTTTCACGATGAGGTGATAAGCTCCTTTCCATACATAGGTGTAGCCATGGTGGTCAATATCACAATGAGGTGATATATCATTTCACACATGGATGTAGCCATGATGTTCGTCATCACATTGAGATGATATCCTTCTCTTTATATCTGATTGCAGGCAATGATGGCTGATGGATATTATATTGAGATGTTTCATATTTGTGCAGCTGGAAGTTCTCTCCCTAGCTGAGAGGGAGTGTTAATGATATAGCAGCTTCGGTAGCTCCTTCCAGCTCAACTCCTTCGTGGAAACTTAAATTGAATGATAGCCATTGGCTATTCAATTTATATTTATTGTTTATCTTCTCATAGCATGGCCGACTTGAGAAGATGCGAAGACAATTAATATTTGTTTATTAATTAGAGCCGACTTCATTCTACTTGGGATTCAATCTTTAAGGTGACCGACCTCTTGTGAAGAGCGGAGAATATTCATTCAGGCCAATACATGTTCAAAGAGCCTCAAACAAATAAAGTCATACAGGTTATTTCGATTGAGGCCGACATTGATTAAAGAAGAGTTGAGCCGACATCATATCTTGGAGTCATGATTCCTTAAGAGGTCGACATGAAGGATTTGTCTCTTGTATATATACACAAATTGTTCGTCCATTGTCATTATCGAAGATCCAATCCAGTTCAGTTATTTACACAAATGCGAATCTGTTCAAGTGCGAACTAATTATTATGTGCGAATAAGAGACTGCGAATAATTGTGAACTCTGCCATATCGGATCTGTGTTAGTTGCGAACTCTGTCATATCGGATCTGTGTTAGTTGCGAACTCTGCCATATCAGGATCTGTGTCAAGTGAGAACTATGTCCAGTACTCAAGGATGAAGATCAGTGCAAAGCATGATAATAATGCGGATTCATATATAACAGGTTGAGAATCATCATTGTTTGTGCATATTGTCCAATGATATTTCTGTAGATCTGTTGACAGTCAATTCATATATAACAGGAACGAATTGGCAGACTGTTATATGTTTTTCATCTTGCCAGATGCTAAATATTGGTCTTGTGTTAGACCTCATTGTAATATGTAAAGTTGTCATTGTTACATCAAATATAAGAGAGATCTTTGTTGCTGGGTTTTTCTCCCTCAAGAGGAGGGTTTTCCCAGGGTATATGCTGTGTTATTTTGTCTGATTTCGAATTATTTTCTGTGCATTTAATCTGTTCACATAAAATTTAACACCCTTCTCCTAATTACTTGTTCCAAGGTATCCTTGAACCCCTACCCCTAAACTCTGATCCCTAACAATCTACATTATATTTTCTCATCGGAGTTAGACCTCCAGACTTCCTCCATTGCACATACCTCTACAATATGAGTTCCCCTCTATCTCCGACTCCTAACAGCCCAACCAAAGGCATAAACTGAGTTTCCCCCAGACCTTGACAATTCAAAACTCTCACTAGTTTTTCATTGCTTTTTCACTTGCTCATCAAAAAGCCCGGAAAGGCCACATGTGTGTTGAAAAAGTCTAGGTGCACCAAAAAAGTACTAGCAGTTGATAGGGATGTCATTCATCACCCAAAGACTTTTCCAATTGGCTTTGGCATGATTTCAAGACAGTTTTCAACAGAGAAAGAAAGTAAGCAATTAGGGTTTCAACAATGGTTGTTTTGACCCTACATCTACCTGCGATCATTCAAATGGTTGTTTTGGTACCCTAAACTCACAGCATAGGTAAAAATAAACACTACAGCAGCCATGGCAACATTAATGCAGGTGGTTGACATGACAAGGATTGGATTTCACATCATTCTCATGTGGTAATGATGATAGTGGCTTGGATTAGCCATTAATACTCAGCGGTAACCTTTGTAACCACCCATCGTGACTTGATTGACCACCATGATGAAGATTTTGTGGTGCAGAATGAAGAAAAGAAAGAAGGTAAAGTGTTAAATGACACACTTGTGTTTAATGCGGCTGCTAGTGTTTAGAAGCCCAATGCATTCGTGTCATGTTCTAGCCGATTTGCAATGAATTTTGCTAACCCATTCCAACTCTACACACTCAAATACCTCTAGAATCATTGCAAGAAATGACAAAGATCGAAATTATGAAATTTTTTGACCTATTTGAACTATCCTACAGATTTCGAAAATGCCAAGTTTGACTGTAACCATTGAAGACAACAACAGCAATAGTCTAAGCGACCCTTGCAACACTCTTTTGCCACGTTTCCTTAGTGCATCCAGATTTCTAAGGCCATATATATATTGGTTTCTTATTTGTAAGAGCTGGTCATTTTGGGATTTTCATAGTATTAGTGCAAAACTAACTATGGTTTTTTAATTCCAATAGTGTCTCCACCATTAAAGTTGCTCTCCAAGTTGTAGAGAGATAGCTACTGTAGCATATGCTTGTAACAATTTCCTCCTCGGCTGGCATCAATGTTTTAGAGGGTTTTTTAGGATTTTGAGGTGCTATAGGCCCTCATGTTGTAAACTTTCTTCCACCACATTTGTTGGTGAAGTTGTGAATGGGTATTTGAAAATGTTGTGGCATTTAATTAATAACATATTTGTTATATGTGATTATCTTTTACCTATTACAGATGAACATTGATGGATTCAAAAAAGGATTATCAAGTAGAATTGTTTATTTGCATAATATCTCAGTTGTTCCTTGTTGAGTTTTAGTTTGAAATGGTTAAACACTACTCTGTTACCCAATAAGGCACCAGTTACTGGAGATCTCGACCCTCCGTATTCATTAAAAAAAAAGAAATAATTTTAGCAGTTTATGAAGATAGAAGTAGAAAATTTGTATGTTGTGCATGATTCTGTGAGATAATCAAAGATAAATATTAAGTAAAATTTGAATTGTCATGTGTTTAGTAAATTATGCACAACATTGTGTACCTTGTATGTTATATGCATTGAATAGAAATTGAATTTTATGAATTATAAATGGATATCATCTTCGTTGCATCTTCCTTATTCCTTGGCATAGTACAAAGCCTACAAATCTTCCATCGGAAACTAATAAGTTGGACTTTCTTGGATTCAGAGTATTCTGGCTTCATGGCATAACTTCATATTGAATGATAAATACCGAAGAAGAGCTTTCTTCAATCCAATAATAGACCAGTCATATACAAGGTTCTTGGAATTGTTGGTCGACATTTCTTATATTTGAGCATATGGTTCAAAATTTTGCAAGCGCATTACATAAGCCAAAAGGTATTTCGTATTTGTCAGTTTCCAATATGAAAGTGTTCTTCAATATGAAGATCTTCTTTGCAAAATTGAAAGCAATCCCTCGTTTCTAAATGCTAATTAAAGAAATGATGAGATTTCTTTCTTTGTCTGTTTATTCATCAGTACGATTTTGCAGGGCTTTCAGAAAACATATATGGTTTGAAAAAGTAATTAGAGACATTCCAAGAGAGGTTGAAATGCCAGCAATTTCTTGAAGTAAGAAAACGCCGCACCACCCACAATTTGAATTTTGGGTTTAAAAATATGCTTCATACCTTTGGTACTAGCGGCCTTGCATGAGACAGAAAATGGGATTGGATATCTGAACCTCCTTTCCACCATTTTACATTCATTTTGCTTAAACGGCATGTATTTTGAGCATACCATCGAAGCTGTCTTCCTCGAGCATTCATCTGTTGGAAAAACTCGTTAGATGTGAAAAATATCTGCACATTTAGATGAATGTTTGATTGAAGAAAAGCGTACCTCCATGAGCATAACTGGAAGGTGTGTGATAGATGAAAGGTGCCTTGTGACGGACACCAAATAAGCTTTGGACAGCCATGTCCCTTATTTTGGTGTGCCCAACTCAGAATAGTGAACGCAAATATAATGGGCATAGCCTTTTCCTCCTCAATTAATGTTGTCTGTCATGGCACTGTAGCTCATCTTCTCAGTGCCATGTCACGCCCCTTCTCCCCCACAAAAAATAGATTGCTTAAATTTTAGCCTGATTGAAAATCTGAAAAATAATTACGGTTTTGTCTTCATTGCCAAACAGGGATATCATATATTAACCGTGGCATTTCCACCGTGGCAAATACGTACGCACGAGAATAAAAATTTACGGGCCTTTTTCCTTTGCTGCGCTGCAACTTTTCACGGTTCTTCAGTGTATTAAGGCATTTTATATTATATTTATTTGTATTATATTTTTTTGGTATTTTTTTTTTATAAAGTATTTTTTATATATAATAATAACACAATTTTAATTTTAATTTTAATGTAAAATAATTTAGATATTTTGAAAAAAATATTTTTTTGTTTTAAAAAATGATTGATTTTAAAATTTGATTTTTAATTTAAAAAATTTAAATATATTATATTTATTTATATTTTATTTTTTTCATATTATAATTTGTTGTAAAGTAATTTTTTTACACATAATAATACATTAAAATTAAAATTAATTTAAAAGACAATTTTAATTTAATAAAATATACTAAATAATTGAAATAAAAATATTTAATAACTTTTTTTTGGTTTTGATTATTGATTGATTTTAAAATTTAATTTTTAATTAGAAAATTATTAATGATATGTAAAAATTTCATATATATAATTTAAAATTTTATATTAATTTAAATTAAATTACAAATCTTTATTATTATATTTTAAAACAGTATTGATATTTCTATTTAATTTTTTAAAATCTTGACTAATTTTTGTTTAAACAATTTTAATAATATTTTAAAATAAAAACATGAGACTTCCATAGTTTTTAATACCAAAAGATGATAAAAAAAAATTACATAATCAAAATCCAAAAATATTTTTTACCTTTTTTAATAGATTAAATTTTATTTTTCACTTTTCAGTTTTACTTATGACTTTTAATATAAGAGTTAAATTTTTAATTTTAACAATTTTAATTTTAACAATTTTAATTTAGTTTATTTTTAATTTGAATATTGAAACCAATCTATAATTACTTACAAATGTATGTTTAACTAAAATAAAGATAGATGCTTATATAATATAATATTATATATTATCAAATCATATATTTTGATATATTATATTATTTATATATTATACATTAATAATTATACTGTTAATATTATATGTGCTATAAAATAACATATGTATATAATAATTATAGTTATTTTATTCTATATATATATTTTATTTTATTTTTATTCAAGGGGTAAACGCTTTTGACCGGAGCTATGAACCGGAATACAACCATTCAACAATACCACCCCAATGGGGTTTGAACCTTGGTGGCAAGAACAATAATGCCACCATTAAACCATCACACCATGCCAATACCGGCTATTTTATTCTATATATCAATTATATATAATATAGTATATATATTACGAGGATGGGGTAAGACTAGATTCTTTAGCCAATTGAGCTAAGACTCCTACCTCCAATATAATCATATTACTAATAGCTATAATATATATTAACTAGGGAAAAAAATTATACTCTTTTCATACGTATGTGTAGTACATGAGGTCAATTGTTACATCTTTTATCAAATGATATTTCATCTCCATCTCCATCTCCATCTCTATCTCTCCATCTCCATCTCTATCTCTATCTTCCTCTCTATCTCTCTCGCTTTCTCTCTATATCTCTCTTTCACTCATAGACACACTCCTTGTTTCTCTCTCCCTATATCTATCTCTATTGCTCTATCTCTCTCTTCTTCTCTCTTTCTATCACTTGTCACTATCACCTCCTCTATCTCACTATACCTCTCCCTCTCTCTTCCTTTCTCCCTATCACTCCCTCTTATCTCTCTACTCTCCCTCCCTCTCCATCTCTCTGTCCTTCACCCTCCATCTCTATCTATTTATACTTATATATATCTCTCTCTCTTTCTCTCAATATATCTATCTTGCATATACACACGCATTCCCTATTTATCCCTATCTCCATCTCTATCTCTTGACTTGTCTCTAACCTTCTTTAGACTCTCTTGGCTCGTCTATCTTGATCTACCTCTCTATTTATATCTCACTATCTCCACCTCTCTTATTCACTCCATCTCTCCCGCTCTCTCTCTTTCTCTACCTCTATCTCCCTATCTTTCTATCTCTCTCCATATCTCTCTATCTATCTCCCTATCTCTCTTTCCCTAGATCACTCTCTCTATATCAAGTCCTCTATATATATCTCCCTCTCTCCCCCTCCATCTCCCTCTCTATATATTGAGAGTTATCTTTCCCTCACTCCCCCCTCTTCTCTCTCCCCCTCTCTACCTATCTCTCCCCCTCTCCTCTCTCTACCTCTACCTATCTCTCTCTCTTTTCTCTCCTCCCACTTTATCTCTCCCCATATCTTCCTCCCTCATTCCCTCATTATCCCCTATCTATCTCTCTATCTCTATCTTCATCTCTCTCACCTCTATCTCTACACATGTTTCCCTCTCTATTCATCTCATCTCTCTTTGGACCTCTATATCTATATCTCGTTGCCTCTCTATCTCTCTCTCTGTATTCTCTTTACCTCTATCTCATTATCTCTCCATATCTCTCTACCCCTATATCTCTCCCTCTCTACATCTCTCCTTATATCACTTCCTATTTCTATCTTTATCTATCTTGCCCTCTCTCATCCTATCCCTCTCCCTCCCTCTATACATATTTGTCTTTTCCAGATATCTATCTATCCCTATCCCCTCTCTCTTTTTATCTCTCTCCTCTCCATATCCCTTTCCTTCTTCATATCCATCTCTATCTATTTCTTCCTCTTTATCTCTATCTCCTTACCCCCTCTCTCTTTATCTTCTATCTCTTTCCTTTTTCTATCTCTATATCTCTTTATCTTCTATCTCTTTCCTTTTTCTATCTCTATCTATTGTAATGTCATCTTAATAAAAGATTTTTAAAGATGCCATAAAACTCTTACAAAATTTGTAATATTATTTTATATATTATATTTTATTATTTATGTCATCAAAATTGAATTTACTACCAGCAATTCATTTGAGAAAATTCACCGTCATGAAAAAATTCACCTCATGGAAATTCACCACCAGCAATTCACCATCATGGAAAATTAATCACAAATTTTTAATGTGATGGATTTCTCGCTATTGTGAATTGCTAGTGGTGACTTTTCCTTAGGTGAATTTGTCATGGCAGTGAATTTTCCCATGTAATAAAAATTGATGACGGTGAATTTTCCTATAACCATTATTTATATATTATTTATTATACTTATATTTATATTATATATTATATTGTATAATATATAAATTGATAAATATATGTATATGTATGTTATATTTAATATAATGTAAATTTATTTTCAAAATAATAGTATAATTATATTTATTATTATATAAATTAATATATAAAAATCTAATAGTTTAATTGATTTATAGAGAAAGCAAGAGAGAGGAAGAAAAAGAAAGATAGAGGGGAAGACAATTTTAAATAGAGAGGTGGATATATAGAGAGAGAAACTCAAAAGATAGAGAATGAGAGAAAGAGAGATATTGAGAGCTAAATTTGTACTCCACTATCATCACCCCTTAAATTGAATAACCACAATTTTGAAGCTCAATTTGTTATTTAAATTAAATATATTTATTTCTTATTATATATGCTATTTTAATTTTACATAATCTAACTTATTAAATATATTTTTAAAATTTTATAAAATTATGTACTTATTAATGCTAACTTTTCTTTATTTATTAGTAGTGATAGTGAGCCATATAATTAAATAAACAAAATAATTAGTATTATTTTTATTTAGTTATTTATTAATTTAATAGGCTTACTTTATTATTAAATTTAAAATCTTGAAATTATTATTTTTATTAACATTTAGATTACATATATTTTGACTTTGTATTTTTTTTCTCTATTTTAGTTTTTAATTTAGATTTAAATTTAGAATTATTAGAATTATTTATGTCTATTTGTCAAATTAAAATAATAATAAAGGTTAGTAGAAGTAGTTCAATTTATAATTATTTCTATTCTATTCAAATTTCAGCTATTACAAGTAGAAAAAAACATATTTTTAACTTTAATCTTAATTTCTAAGATATTTATTTAATTTTTTTGAGATATTTTATAATTTTTTAATAATATTATATATTTATCTTCTTAAGTTTTTTTAACAATATTTTTATTATATTTTTTAAATTATTTTATAATTATAGAAATAATACTCCTTTTTAATTTAATAATGAAATTTGTAAAGAATGTAGATATAGAAAATCAAATCTATTGTTAATTCATTTTAGTATATGATTATAAACACCAAAAATTCATTAGATGGGTGTGAGGTTGTATGGGCCTTGAGACAACTTGACCTCATAATATATCAAAATTCAAGAACATATAATCAAATAATATCTACACAAGTCATTTTGTTGTATATGAAACTCAAGCAAAGCAAGTATGGGTATAAGTGGAACATTGACATAGTGGAATTTATGTTTCCCAAAGGTGATAAACAAGTGCAAACAAGAGAAGTGAAATAATATATAGAAGGTCAATCCTGAGGGACTCCAACAAACAAAAACATTGTAACTTAGTATACACGCTTGATGAAAAATGACGTCCTATGTAATTTCCAAGTGGCTTCCTTTATTGGTGCTCTCTCTATAATTTCCAACTTACCAATTAGTACAACTAAATGACATGTCAAATGTACTTGTAAATGTTGGTAAAGAAGTTAATAGTGAGGGAGAGAGAGAGGCACATAGAGAGAGAGGCACAGAGAGAGAGAGAGTGAAAATAGAGTATAAGAGATAGAGTGATATCAGGGAGAGTTAGATAGAGTGACATAAAGAGAGATGGGTAGAGACATGTCATTTTGGATTGTTGGCACAAAACACTTGGTCAAAAATGATACGTGTCATTTTGGATTGTTGGCACAAAACACTTGGTAAAAAACTAGACTATCGTAAATTGTCTATCTACATTTCCCTTTATATAAGAGGGAGAGTTAGATAGAGTGACATAAAGAGAGATGGGTAGAGAGATATATCCCCATAGATACATGTCATCTTTGGATTGTTGGCACAAAACACTTGGTTAAAAACTAGACTATCATTTTTCTATCTAAGTTTCCCTGTATACCTCTTATTTCTCTCTTATGCCTTCTATCTCTCTCTCTATTCCTTTGAGCTCTTTCTCTATATATATCTCTCACTATATCTCTATATCTCTCTCTCACTCACACACACTCTCCCTATCTCTTTATCTATCTCTCTACCTCTTCCCCAGGTCTCTCTATCTCTCTCCCTCTCTCTATTACTTGTCTATATCACCTCCTTTATCTCTCACCCTTGCCCTCTCTATCTCTATCTTTCCATCTCTCCTTGTCCCTCTCTATCTATATCTCATTATATCTCTCTTATTCACTCCATCTCTCCTACTCTATATATCCCTCTCTACCCCTCTCTATTTATCACTTCCTATATACTTATCTCTCTATCTCTCCATCTACCCCTCTCTCATTATCTCCCTCTTTCTATTTCATCCTCTCCCTCTTTCTCTCTCCTTCTATCTCTCTCACCCCCTCTATCTTTCCCAAGTTATATCTATGTCTCTATCTCTCCCTATCTATTCCCTCTCTCCCTATCACTCCCTCTTTCAATATCTCCCTACTTCTCTCTCCTCTCTATAAATCTCTCCCCCTTCTCCCTCACCCTCTCTCTCTCTCCATATCTCGAGCTCTAGTTCTTATATACCACACACTCCATGTTTCTCCCTCCCTATCTCCATCTCTATCTTTCCCCTATATTTCTCTCCCTTTCTCTATTACTTGGCTCTATCACCTTATTTTTTCTCTCTTTCCCTCCTTATCTCTCCCCTGCCTATTTATATATCATTATCTCTACCTCATTCACTCCATCTGTCCTTCTCTCTCCATTTCTCTCTATCTCCCTCTCACTCCTCTATCTATTTTCTATCCATATCTTTCTCTCTCTCTCTATCTCTCTCTATCCCCCTCATCTCTCTCTGTCCTCTACATATCTCTCTCCCTCTCTCTCCATCCCCATCACCATCTCGATCTTCTTATCTCTCTATATATCTCCCTATTCTCTCTCTCTCTCTCTCGCTCTCTCGTCCCCCTTTATCTCCTCCTCTTTCTATCTATATCTCTCTTTCTCTCTCTCCCTCTCTCCCTATTGCAAACATAACATGATCCTATTGTAATGGAACCTGATTATCATCCTGATTGAGAGATTTTATTTTAGTCATGTTTGGATCCCTATAAGTGGATGCATAGTTGATTTGAAGCTGTCAATTCTCCAAAAAAAAAAATTCTAAATGGCCTACCAATTGGCTTCATGTATTACACAAATGTATGCAAAAAATAGACCAAAATTTTTTCGTAATTGACCTTCCACAACTCTTTGGCGTACCCATTGCACGCACAAGTTGCAATTGCCACACATTTACTGTGGATGGCAGTTGGTGTACCCTGTGTATTGCATCTGCCTTCTGCCTTCTTAGATGCATTTACTCGGGATGGCAGTTGGTCAAAAATATCTTGGATTGTTGACAGAAAGAGAGCATTGAGAATATTTTGCAGAATCTTGAGGTAAGTCATTTTCTCTAGTTTGAATTCTCTGCAATTCTTTCTATGTTTTATTTGATCTATAAAGATGTTCTGGGTAATTGTTTTCATGCTATAGTTTTGGTGGCAAACCTCTTTCAACTTCACCTGTATACAGGTAGAGCGGTACAAATTTAGGGGGTATTTCTTTTATGTATAATTTTTCCTTCGTCTTCGTCTTCATTTCTACATCCTGAGTCATTCTTGCCCAAAAAAACCACTCTTGAAAGTTTGAGAGAATTAAACGAGGGTTCAGGAAAATGTTGTCTAGCTAATGTACTTCTCATCATTGTGAAACTAGAAATGATTGGAAGGCATTATTTGATCAAGAGCCTTACCTACTATCTGGAAGTGTTGCCTTGAGGTACAAGATCTTGGATTAATGTGCTTAAAGTGTCAAGGTTCTATCAAATTTAACATAAGCTAATCAAGGTCATCATACGATAGTGAGTAATTTCTGATTGAAATATAATTAAGTAGAAACAATTTAGATAGAACTTCTTGCAATGTCTTCTTTCTAAATACCACTTCATTGACTGCACAACATCTTTTCTTTAGAATCTATACATAGCCAGATCACTTTTCTTGTGTTTTAATTACAGCTTTCCTAACATCTTCTTTACTATTGAATGTATAGCAGCTATAAATGCAATGGTTTCCAGACATTTCCTGGTAATTCAACTTGAGGTAACTCACTTGCCATTATTTATGTGAAAATTTTTATGTTCATTTCATTGTATACATTTTTGGGCAACTTTATTTTCCTTATTCTTTACACTATTCTGCTGACAGCTTTCCTCTCAACTTTATTTACTATTGAATGTATAGCAGCTGCTACTGAAGCTGCAAATGCAATGGTTGCTAGAGCTATTTTCACAATAGCTATAGTATAGATCAAATCATCTTCACATGTTAATCTTAATACACTGTTCTTTACAGAGCTTATGAATTATACAGTAGATATTTCCTCGCATTTTTTAGCCATTTTACTATTTATTGTCCTTTGCAAAAATACCAATTATACTAGTTTTTGTTCTTCAAAGACAAAATGTCAAAACTGTATAGCAGATGTTGCTACACTGTTGAATGCAATGAATAGTAGAGCTTATGAATTATGCAGTGAATATTTCCTTCAAATTTTCTGACATTATACTGGTTATTGTACTTTGCAAAAATAACCTGTAGTTCAAAATCATATTTTATTAATTAAAATGAAGTAACAATAAAATATATATGCATACCTTCATTTATTTAAAAAAGTTTGACACTACCCATTTTACAATTTCTATCTTTCAAATAGAATACCATAAATTAAAAAATTGATCTCCACAAATCTTCGGCGTACCCATTGCACACAAAGGTGCGATTACTAGTTATTAATCACTTTCTCCTTTTTTTGGGGGGATTGGAGGAGGGAATCCTTTATTCCATATTCGTCTTGTCTTTTTTAATTTTAAATTTTTTAAATTTTATTATATCTGGTTCTTGTTTGATTAATTTGTATATTTAATGGAGATAAAGATTATGAAATAGCAATTGTTTTTATCAAAGATTATAGATATTTTTTATTATTTAATTTTGATTTTATTTTAATAAAATAGATGTATTATATCTAGTTCTTGTTTGATTAGTTTGTATATTTAATGGAGACAAATATTATAAAATAATTATTATTTTTGTCAAGGATAATAAAATTGTTAGAATATATTCAGTTGTGAATTTAAATAGCTTCAAATTAAAATCATTGCAATATAATTTTTGGATCAACAATATACTTGACCACATTGTATTTGATTCATACAAATGATAACAATTAAAACTATAGTTGAAATGAAGTTAATACTATTAAATATTATAGACAGTACAATATTGTAGTTTGTGAATCATTAGTCATAATTTTACCATATTTTTCTTTAAAACAATTTAAAAATCAACAATATAATTTTATAAAATAAGATATTTCTAAAGACATATTTATTATTAATAACATTTTAGTATGTCATCTCACAATATGGAAAAGACTATTCTAATGGTAATAATAGTGTTCAATATCATTCAAGTAACAACAAAACATTTGTAGAATTGAAATTTGAGTATCAAATTAATGTTAAATATTATTCATATAATTAAAATTTTATCACAAAAATTTAATGCATTGAAAATATAATAAAATTTGAATAATAATTCTATTTAAGCACTGACTATTTGCAAAATGAACCAATTGAAAAATAGATAAATGATATTTTTCAAATTATTAAATAAGAAAATTAATTGTAAATTATTGGATTGTTGTTAATTTTTTTTTAATTCTAGATGATTATTGGCTAAATTAATAAAAGAAATTGCATCCAATAGATCCATTAGTCTCTTGTCTTCTACAATAACTAAAAATATATTAACAAGTGGTATATTTTTATACTCATAAATGATATATTTTTATGTTAGGTATTTATGCAAATGCAAAAATTAATAAAATTTTATAAAGTTGATTTAGATTTTTTTTAAACATTTTTTAAAATATGGTTGGTTCATGGCATGTTAATTTTGTTAGTAATTTTTTAATTAAGAAAAAAATGTATAGTCAATTAAATGTCATTGTTTTCTAATTTTATGTGTTTGCATATTACATGTAACTTGACTAGCAACCATGAATCATATAAATGTTGCATGTTACTTGGCTAGTAGCCATTAAAATTATTTATAATGCTTATACATATGGATATTAGGCGCAAGGTCAATTCATGAAATAAATGTTACATAATCAATTCATGAAATTAATATTTTTGTTTAAATTCCCTTTTATGTTGTATGTGTCCTAGTTTACACTACCCTAGTAGATACGAATGCAAAACATAGAGATGCACAAAAGACTCAAATGACACATAGGATGTTGAATCGCAAATAAAAGATGCATTTTCTTTGAGCTTTGTGATTCTACTAATGTATTTGTATTTAATATTTATTTGAGTTTGTTTTGTGAAAGAGGTTTTCTTGTGTCTACTCATCAAATAAATATTGCACAATCACCTCATGAAATTAATGTTTTTGTTTAAGTTCTCTTTCATATCATATGTGTCGTAGCTTTCACTATCCTAAAAAATATGAATGCAAAATATGGAGACACAAAAAAGGCTCAAATGACACATAGAATGTTAGCTTTACAAGTAGAAGATACATTTCTTTGAGCTCTATGATTTTACCAATAGGTATTTGTGTTTAATTTTTATTTGAGTTTGTGTTGTCCAAGGTTTTATTATGTCTATTTATGGTTGTATTTTTGTTTTATGTGTGATTGATCTCTTTTTATGTCTATTTATGGTTGTGTTTTTCGTTTTTGTGTAGTTGGTCTTGAGCATTTTTTATGTTAAAGTCATAGTTGGTCTAAAGGGAAAGTTTGGGGCTTTGCATAGTGAGGATTTGAAAGTTTTTAATTATTCTATACAGTTGGTGGTTCCATTTCATAGTTGAGGTTTTGGATGGTAAGAGTTTCAAGGTCTACTATCATTTTATATAGTTATTATTTCTATTTAATTGTTGAAATTTTGTACAATGAAGGTTTGAAGATTTACTATCATTTTATATATTTATTCTTTTTCATTTCATTATTGTCAATAATTTTTATTAGGTGTGTGTTACGCAAAAGATGCATTTTCTTCAAGCTTTATGATTGTGCCAACACATATTTATGTTTAATTTTTATTTGAAGTATGTGTTATTCAACTCACTATGAGAAATATTTTCTTGTGTTATCAAAAGTGAGACATTAAATGATTATGTATATTTGTGATGTATGTGCATATAGTATGCATATACATATGTATGAGTTTAATATTTACTTTGGGTTAATGCATAGTCTACCATGAAAAGAACTATTGTGCAAAATGATAGTAAAGTTTTTAGCTATCAAAACTTAATTGCCCAGCATAACATAATGATCATTCAAACACCAAGAGAATTAAACAAAATTTACTTTCCAAACTTTGCACTAAATATCATTATTTTTCTAATAAATTGTGCAAGTGGAAAAATTATTATAATGTTGTTTCTTTTTGTTGATCTTATTTTTTCAGTTATGTCAATTAAAATTTGTTTGTAAGTGTTAAGAGTGCAAAGTTATTTTTCTACTCAAAAAAGGAATTTTATGTGGAGTTTATAGAGCATATTATGAAATTAGGTTTATTAGTGTTCTAATGCTTATCTTATTTTGGTTGGCAATGGTTGGAGGTGTGATAGTTCAAAGCATGGAGTTACACCTTTGCATGGTATAGTTTTGGTTATTTTGTTGAATATAATTTACAAGTATGTCTATTGTGATTTATTTGTGGGAGTTACAAGTGCAAAGTTTTTTTACTATTAAAAAAAGAAAATAGTGGTGAGGTTTCTTGGTGAAATATTTTGGGTGCCTATTTGTAGTCATTTGCTACTGTTATGTTTTTTTAACAAACCTAGCAAAATTACATCATGTGAAACTACAAAGTTGTAATGAAAACCAAGTACACTTACAAGTGCTACCAAGTAGAACATAATGAGCATTAGAACACTAAAATACTTAAACAAAATCAACTTTCCAAACATTGCACTAAATGATGTTATTTGTTTAGTAAATCATCCAAGCAAAAAACAAAACAATTCTTATAATGTTGTTTATTTTGTTGTTGTTTGTATAGTTAAGTCAATTGTAGGCTATTTGTGGGAACTAATCTTACATAATTAATTTTTTAATAAAATAAATCAATTAGTGTGGATTTTATAAAATAGATTGTGCTTAGGTTTCTTAGTGTTATAATGTTAGTCTTGTTGTGGTTGGAAATGGTTAGAGTGTGTTTAGTTCAAAGCATGGACTTGCACATTTGTATGGTATGGTTTGGGAGGTCTTGTTAAATATAGTTTCCAATTATGCTTGTTGTAGTTTGTTTGTGGGAATTAAGAATGTAAAGTTGTTTTATCATTCAAAGAAGGCATTTAGCATGGAGTTTATAAAATAGAATGTGGTTAGGTTTATTGATGTAATAATGCTCACCTTGTTGTCGTTATCTATGGCTAGAAGTGTGATTGGTTTGGAATGTGGAGCTACATGTTTGCTTAGCATGGTTTTGATGGACTTAAATTAGATATTTACATTTTCTAACTAAATAAGAAAATAAGGGTTTTGGCCTTTTATATGTTCTAGTTATATGAGATATGCCTTTATTTATTAAAGATATAGATAGGATCTATTTGACTAGAATTTCATATGAGAAGTGAATATCAAAAAAATTATATATTATGCCATTTACAATTAAAGTTGAAAATTTTATGTTCAAAGAAAACCTAAAACAATCTTATATCTTCATTTACTCCATAATTTTTGGTATGATAATAGAACTTGAATAAAATGCATAAGATAAAGAAACACAATTATAGACATGGGAAAACCTCTTTTGCACAAATTTGAACAATGCGAACTCAAATAAAAATTAAGCACAAAGACCTATTAGTACAACCACAAAGCTTGAATATAATACATCTTATACCTAAAATTTCATCAAATTATCTCATACACTTATATATACATACCAAGTATACATAGACAATAAATATGTATATACATATAATATAATCCAATTTCTAACAACATACAAAGCCATAAAAGAAAAAGGCTTCTGAAGAGTAGCCTACCTCAAGTTGTTAATGGTAATTTTTTTCTATGAATGCTATAAATATTAAATGACACATGCACAAATTATTGAACTATCATTTTGTCAAGTACATTAAAAAATTAGGTAGCATAATAGCTTTCCCCATAAAATTCAATTGTGAGTCTTGCAAGTGAGATAAATATTGGGTGGATGCCCTTGTCAACATGGATGTAGACAAATATTTTGATTTTTCTACAATCACAATTATCAAAAGTGAAGATAATAAAGAACCATTAAAAAACAAACACACCTAAGAAAAAGGATAAATGCTTCTACTCACAGTTTCATTGGCATATCTTTTGAAACAATCATAAAATTTGGAGAAAATTTACAAATCAAAAGACACAACCATAGGCACAATAAAACCTCTCACACAAAAAAAATTAATAGCACAAAATCAAATCAAAATTAAACATAGATAGTTCCCATTACAATGACAAAGCTTGATGAAAATGTATTTAGTATTTTTTACAAGGATACCTTTTGAGTAAGGAGCAATGATGATGAATTCCTCTCCAAAGACTTTAATATTAGTGAAACAACTATGGAGATTAAAAAAAACTATGCTCTTTGGCTAGCTTTTCAAATAAGTCATTTCTTGTTGTTAGTGACTTCTCTAACTGTTTACAAGTTTTCTAGTCTAGTAGTTGACTTTATGTTGATTAAAAATTTATTAATAACCTGTTGAACCCAATTCCTGTCACATTTCCTTTACCTTCCATCAAGAAACTATTTATCTTAGAATATTATCGTATAGCAAAGCATAGTGGAGCAAGTTATGTTGAAGTTGATAATGAACCCCAAACTCCCATAAATCACCTGCAACCAAAATGCCTATCACAAATGAGAGATCAAAGCAACTAATTTGCTATGCAACCAAGAAAGAAATGATTGATTCCACACAAGTATATAATATTGAGTTTAACCTGTAATTGAATAATGAATGTGAATACCTAGATTTTTGGATTGTGAATACAAAGTACAATAATGAATTATTATAAAAGTAAAATACAAACCCTAGTTGGGGATTTTATTAGATTGTGGTAAGTGTCATAATCCTATGCAATGAGACAATTTGACTTATAAATAGCCCAATATAATAATAAAAAACACTCCTACATTTAGTTTAAGTGAATAAAGTAATAATGGACCTAATATTTAATTAATGAATAATTAATCATTAGGTGGTTATCCTAATTAATCCAACACCCCCTTAAGATCAACTTAGAGGGAAGCTAAAAAACCCTAATGAAGAATGCAATGATGGATGCATGGATGAGTCCCGGCTACAAGGCCTAAAGAGGTACCCATGGACAACCAAATGCAATCTCTCATAACCAAAGAAAGGGAGAAAACTACATGGGGAGGAAAATGCATGGGAAACAACCCCTCTCCAAAAGAGAGAAAAATAAAATAATTGCACTAGTGAAAGAATGATAGAAAGAGGAATCAATGTGACCCCCAAGGACTGATTATGTCACACAAGTACAATAGATGTCCCCCTAGTAGGAGAGATAAAATGAGGATATGAATCCCCCAATAAGAAAGAGCTCTTGTGTCAATGATGAACGTCTGGAGATAAAATACGATCAATTGCCTACAAACAACATTTCTCCCCTTAGGAAGAAATAGATCCACTAGTGATTAGAGAAGTCATTCACAAAAGATGAAATAATTAGGAATCCAAATCCAAATTTGATGTGTGCCTCTAAAAATTGTTGAGTGTCCACATGTCAGAGTAAGATGATGTCAATCCAAGATCCTATATATGAAGACTGATGTAGAACAAGCTCCAAAGATAATGAAGATGATGGTGGGATAACAGTGATGATGTGGTTTTTAACAAAGAGGAGATGAATTTTTCCTCAAATTAATCCTCTAAATTTGCAATCTAGGACTCTACAAACAAGGATGACATGTCTGCAAGATATGAGTCCCAAGTAGTTATGTTTTGAAGAAGATGAATATCTCGCTACACTGAACCAATAGGGGCCAAGGATGTGGTGATGCCAAGTTGATCAAGAACAATAGAAGATATAGATTGAGTATCAATTTGAAGAGTGGGAACATGAAGATAAATCTTTGAACCATCAGAAGATGCAAGACTTATGATCTACTAAAGCTCCTCTAAATTATCATCATCAAAGGGTAGGTAATCTGCATCTGCGAGAGGAATGAGACAATCTATAGTAGGATCCTCCAGGTATGGAGAGATATGAGGGTCTCCATGGATCTCTGAAAGTCAATTCCAAAGTATGTGGGGACAATCAATGTTTGATACAACATAGATAGTGTCAAGATCAACACTATAACAAATCACTTCTACAACATGATCATTAATAATACCTCATGATGAATAACTCCATAGTATGATTGGTGTAGGTATGAGTCCATAAAGATAATACAAAATATCAAGCCACCTGAGATGTGATAGGATGTCATTTTACCAAGACTCATAGTTATCCTTTTCCATGATGACCACAAAAGGATGAATAAAAAAAACCATGATACTTCCTCAAATGAAAAAATTATAGATTAATAATCGTAGTGCATATAAAGCAGATCAAATGAAGTCATCTCACCCAAACAGATCCTTTCCAAGTGCTAAGACATCCAAGTAATTGACATAAATTTGAAATCACAAAAAATTAAGTAAAATTTACCTAAGGTAGATTCTACAAAACTTACATAAACAGATATAAAGAGCTCTAAAATACCTTTCCAAAGCCACAAGAAACACAAAAATCGGAGATACAAGCAAAAATTTATGAGCACAGAAGTAAAAAATGATGATCTAACTTTGAATGAGAATAAAATGAACTAGCAGCAAAATCTGATGATGAGACCTACACCACTAGAAATTACACAGAACTATCTTTTCAATGATCCCATTTGCTCAATTTCAAAACTGTATGCCCAAGTTATGATTTTTTGAGAAAAAAGGTAAATTTATCCAGTCGATAGCTAATAGACATGATGGGCTTTTGATTTGATTTATAAAAAAAATTACTCATTGCATGAAAAAACTAATAGATACCCACAAAAAATTTTGATAATGCCAATAAAACTCATAAAGCATTTTTTTTTCCAAAAAGCATAACATGTGATTTGGTAAAAAAAATGATCAAACTTCACCTCTGGGGAAAATGGTCACATTATGCTCTTTTGACAACATTTTTACAAGATTTTCTCACTATCTATAAAATATAATAGATACCCATATGGTTTTTCATGATTGTAAACAAATCCCAAGAATTATTTTTCTCCAAAATACACCAAGCAAAAGATATTGGCTGAAATTTCTCAGATCTCTTGGAATTTGGATAGGAAGTCATAGATCTAGTGCTCTGATACCATGTTGGAGTTGATAGTGAACCCCACAACTCCCAAAAATCACCTACAACCCAAACACCTATCACAAATGAGAGATCAAAGCAACAGATTTGCTATGCAACTAAGAGAGAAATAATTGATTTCACACAAGCGTTTGATATTGATATTAACCTATAATTGAATAATGAGTGTGAATACCTGAATTTCTAGATTATGAATACAAGGTACAATAATAAATGCTTATAAAATCAAGTGCAAACCCTAGATGAGGATTTTATTAGATTATGACAAGTGGCATAATCTTGTGCAATGAGACAATTTGACCTACAAATAGCTCAATCTAATAAAAAAATCATAATTTTAACTTAAGTGAATAAATTAATAAGGGACCTAATTATTGATTAACAACTAATTAATCACTAGATGATTATCCTAATTACTCCAACAAGTTATAGACTCTAATGTATTAAGTGGTAAACTATGCAAGTCGCAAGCTTGTACTTGTAAACTATATACATTATGGCTTTCTTTTATTATAGAGAAAAGTTGAGTCAATTTGTATTGTTCTAATGGAACATAATTCAAGTCATTGGCATGTAGGAATGGGAGCAAGCCCCATTTTGGGTTTTCCATATGATCAATTGAATTTATATGTTAATGTTCTAAATAGATGAGTCAAAATGTAAAACAAGTTGAATGAGTCAATATATAAGTGTTTTCTTAACATATAGAAAAGATATAATGCAAGACAAATTGTATGAGTAAAAAGTATAAAAATTAAGAATAACATTCATCATTTTTTTTTGCAATTTCCCTCACTTTCCTTTGACTTGATCAACCATAAAATTATTAAGTGTTGTAAAGAGTAGCTTGTGTCAAGTTGATAATGGAAATTTATTTTGGGCTTGCTAAAAAAAATGAAACTTGCACAAACTATTGATCTAGGGGTCTTGAAAGTACAACAAATAATTATAAGGGTGGCAAAGGGTTCAATCCCCCTACCCAAAACTTTTTTTGATATCTTTTAAATTCTTTTTAATAAAATTTTTTAAAAGTTTTATTAAAATATAATTAAAAAGAATTTTCCCCACTTTTTTTATAAATAAAAAATCTAGAAATAAGAATTGTGCATATAATCCATTTTTGGAGGATTTTTTAGCAATTTTTTATTTTTAGTGGTTTTTTGGCAATTCACCAAATTTAGTTGTGCCTCCAAAGTTAGCAGAGAGCAAATTTGGTAGAGTTTTTTTCTAGTTATACCTTTACATTTTGTGGACCTATATTTGATAACTTTTTTGGCAAATTTGGTGGTGATGTCACGATGACATTAGTAAATACCTTGGATTTTTTGCTCCCTTCAGCATTGGTAGTTAGGTTTTTGAATTGCATCTTTAGAGGCTTCATTCTTGCACTTACATGCTTATTTTTTAAAGAAATTATTTTTGAAATGGGTTAGAATTTTGTAGTCTTCATGATGGTATAGGTGATTTTTAGTTTGGACTTTTAGTTTTTTTTAGAAGTTTAGTTTTCTCAATGATCTATCTATGCATTCTCATTTTGGGAACTTTGAAGGGCTTTAAATTTTGCATATAGACTCCATTTTTGGGTGAAATTTGTGTACTCACTAAGTGGTTTAATTGATGAACACAGAGTAAATGAGAATGTATAGTAACAAGTATAAATCATATCAAATACACAAGGATTGCATAGAATATAGCATTGTATTCATTCATCAGATAATAATAAGTACATCATAAAATCAGAATGTCGAGGCTCTGACTACAATGGAATGATCAAATATATAGTTGGTTGATGCTAGTTGAGAACACCAACTGTCGGTACAACTACCCAATTGTCAAGAATTAGTTTCTCGATTACAACTTATACTAATTTATTGTTGTGCACAAGTAATATTTATTTATTTTATGTACTACTTATTTGGCTAACTAACAAATCACTTATGATATGGTCGATTACATCATCCCCCCACAAAACAAGTCATCTTCTAGATGACACTACAACCAAAATGGGGATTACAAAAAAAAACTATTGAGAAGAGGGAGGGTGTGAAGATGTCCATGGATGGATAGATGGCATTGGAGTAGAAGTCAATGATTGTAACTCTCACAACCTATGAACCTCCTCCATACGTAGCTGCAATTGATGCTCTGCTAGAATCTCTCGCTCTCTAGCCACTTTCACCATATGTGCATCCTCCATTACTTGTCGTTTGGCCTAATCCACCTCCTTCCCCTTTGCTATGAGTTGAGCCTCCATGTCCTTCACCTTCTACTCAACTTCTCTCATCCTCTATTTTGCCTCATTCCCCACCTCTGACACCTTGGCCTCTATGGCCAATGCTCTGGCTCTCTCCACAATAGTAAGTTGAGTCTGCTGAGCAAGTTGCACTTGGAATTTCTTCATATGCTCAGTTCGCTCCTCTTGTATCTTTTGTACCAATTGGAGGGCCTCCATCTTTCCCTTCATTGATTCATTTGTGGTTGTCATCTGTCATTTTTGCCTATGGAATACATCTCTTAAGGTTGCCTCTATACTGAATAAGGTTGAAATTAATCAGCCATTTCTCCCTACAATCAAGGGTCTTGTTGCATGTCATGCCTTCCTTATCGCCAGGGTCTCTATTCCAGGAAATCCTCTCATAGTAAAGTATCGTGTGAACTCTTGCTCACACCCTGTCTAGACAAACCCCAATATCCTTTGAACCTCTTTTGCTACCAATGAAGACTGGACGATATTCAGCTACTTAGAGATTTCTCCAACTTCGTGCATGACTGTTGTCATGCTCTACGGTTCTTAGACATATCTTTGCACTGTCCCTAGAGGATCTGATGCATCAAGCTTAGAAAGATAACGTACCAACCCTTATGTCCTACTCAACTTATCCTTCTCCTTGCCCAGTGGGTTGGGAAATGCCAACCCCTCTACTACCATGGGAGGCTCTTGTCCCTATGGTGGTCCCCCACACTCCTATACTACTCCCGATGGGTGTTCCTATACTAACCCTGGCTCCACATCATCTGTCCTCATGGGTGGAGTGTCATGATGTGCGCCCTCTCCCTCCATCGACATGGTTGTAAAGCTCCATTGAGGATCTACACTCTCCATCACCATGGGTGTGCACTCCTAATTTGAACCCTCAGCCAAAGTTCCTGAATGGCTTGAAGATGGAAATTTTGGAACCTCCAATGGTAGGTTGAGTATGTTCATCTAATTATCGATATGTGCCATGTTGGTTGGTGATGGGATATCTATTGGCAATATGTTTGAAGGTGTTGAAACAGTGACTAATGTTGCTCTTGGTGCACCTGGAGGTCCCATCGTTGGTGTTGGAAGTCCAGTTGATGAGCCTAGCGGTCCATCCAGTGAGGTTGGTGGTCCTCTTGGTGAGGCTGGCAATCCTCCAGTCAATGATGTTGGCATCTCTACTGATGTAGTGGACAAACTTCCTGATGCACTTGGTAGTCTTGTCAATGTGCTTGGCGATGCTGGCAGTGAAGCTGATATTGCAATCGATGGTGTTGGTGTTGATGGTGCAACTGATACCATCGATGGTGCAACTAGTATTGTAACAACTGGTATTGACCCTACCATCGAGGGTGTAACTAGTAACATCGATGGTGTAACTAGTACGACCACCGGTGGTGCTGGTAGTATGAATATCGTTGGTTGTAGGGGTGGTAGTGCCACTAAAATTGCCTCATCAATGTCCATCTTTGGTACTAATTGCACATCCCCTACCAACAATACTTCTTCCTTGATTATTGGAGTGGTGGTTGATGTTGAATAAGATAGCTCAATGGGCTCCTCCTCCTCCTCACTCTCAATCAATAACTCTCTCCATTGATGCTTCCCTCTATTTCCTTTTCCTCCTCAACTAAGATGATTCCTCTCCCTCGGTGGTAATGTCTAATTATGTCTTGTAGAATGTTGTGGGAAGCCTTGGGTCTATGTGATTCACCAGTTGAAACTTTCCCCATTTATCAAGGGGACTTGTGTATGGATGGTGTCTAACAAAAGGGCTATTGCATGTTGGGTCGTGTAAAATGCCTTATACTTTTGTGATAAAAATTCCCTAATTCTTTCTGACAACATCCTTAACCAATTATACACCTTCCCGATAATAACCCCTACTATATACTCGATCATCCAGATTGCAACATTTGATGCTTGGCTAGCCCCCATTAGTTTGCATTTCATCAAATTCATAAAGCACTTCTACTCCGATGTGGTGAGGAACTGTTTTTGTAGACCTCAGTTACCAGCATTCCAATTATTATCTTTCTCCTATTAGGTGAGATCGGTTCTACAAACCCTCCTCATCATTGCCTCCTTATGTTGTTGGGTAAACTTGTCAGTTGGTTTGTTCACCCTTGCACCAATTTTCTGGATACCAAACACTCTCTAAAAGTCAGGTGGTCAATACGAGACTATCACCATGCATCATTTGTAATCTATCACCAACTTGTGTGCATGTCTACAATAATTATCTACCATTTCTTTGAGATATGGCTCAAATTCCTCGAGATTAAAGAATGGAAGTAATATTTCCTTGTCTACTTGGTCATGCTAAAGGGCCACCTTGAGGACGTAGTCATCCTATGTGCTTTGACACCATTGCATGCATTCATCTTCGATTAAGCTGTCTCAAGTGAGGGTATCGACTCTAGTCTCCACATCCATCTTCTTCTCACTCTATTTGGCCAATGCAATCTTTGGTCTGTAATGCACAATTTTCTTGCATTTATCCATGGTTGCAGGGGTTCTTTTATAGTGAACTTCCCGATGCCAATTAAATAATTGTTGTTTTTCCTAAGCGGTTACCACAACTAAAATTTTCAACTTGTCCAGTCTCCACTTGATACCTCTGTAGAGGTCGGTTTTGTTTTCTCTTATACCCTATGGTTGTCTTCCCTTTGCTTTCGTATGCCTGCACTTTTCGTACTTGCTTGGCCTTAGTCTTTGGGCATATAGTTAACACTCTCAATATGTCGTATGATCTTTGGTTCCTTATCCGTACCTCTTCATTGTATAGTGTACGTTTATTGTTGCAAATGTGTCGTACGCTTTGCTGTGAAGTCTATCATACATCCACCCTCGCTAGGACCTGTCATACGTTCACCCTCACCAAAATCCACTATGCTATTTTTGGAAATTCCTCTATACAGTTTGTAGGATTATTTGTATGATTCCTTTGTCATACGAGTGTCGCCAATGTTTCTCTCCCTTCTGTGTGATTCTTTCATCGGTTGTCTATCGTGCAATTTTCTCTATGTGTGGATGATGTACAACAAGCCTTTTAATGTTTGTAATGTATTTGGTGGTGAATTTATAACAAGATGATGTTACTTCAATTAATTTTTTCCTCCTCTTCATTTTTAATTCAATCCTTTTCTTTTTCCCAGTTTTTATTTTTTCTTCCCATACTTTAATATTTTTTCCTCTTCTCTTTATTTTGATACTTTTTTATTTTTTTAATTTTTCCACTTCCATATTCTTTTTTTCCATTTTTTTCTTTTTAACTTTTTCTCCTTCATATTCAATTTTTCTCTTTTGACCCCTTATTTTGTCATTTTTTCTAACTTTTACCTCTAATGCATATCTCCAGTTACATGTGAAGGGAGGCCTTTTGTAACACTCCTCTTTGCAGCAGGTTCCCATATATTTCAAATAAAAAAAATACCAACTAATGGGGCGGATCTCATACCTCTAAAACTTCCATCAACATATTGTCTACCATATTGTTGGTACCAAGTGATGTTTTCACCATTCACCGTCGATGGTCCAGTTGGGTTCAATATGACTCACCATAGCCTATATGAAGTTATGAGTGTATGGACTTCCAGATTGTGTTATTTCGTGTACTTGGCTATGTTCTCATTGTATACATCCACTCTAATGGCGATGAACATGTCCTTTGCCATCATCACTACTTTTAGACAATCCTTTTTCTATGTACCATTCATCTTCATTTGCATCTCCTTTGTTTCACATTGCTTGTTCTTTTCTTTCTTTTTCTGCTTGTTCTTGTCTTTCTTTTTTAGCTTCCTCATCTAATTCATATGACAAGTATACTCGTTCTCCTTCATAGATTGCATGGAATTTCCAATGGCCCCATACTCTTCTCTAGAGTGTTGGTGTGTCAAATGGGGCCCATTAGTTAAATGCTTGTGTACCGAAGGTACTATAATTCCTTCCACTCTCTTGTTAACAGGTCTTTCTTCAACTAATCTTTCTCCACCTGGTGCAGTTTAGTCTTCTTCTGGTACATATTGACTTTCGCCTATTCCCTAGTCGTGTTCTTCCCTAGTTCCATTCTCCCTTACTGTTTAATCATCTTTAGTTGCGTATTTGAGCATATTAATTCCAACTAGTTCTTCCTTCCTCTCCTTGTATTCTTTTAGTTTGGATCCATTTATGGGATCTTTTAGCGGAGTTTTGTCTAGTCTCTCCAATTTGATGGCTTCATTCTCTCTAACTTCTTAGATTTTAAATGGCCCCAACCACCTCATTTTGAATTTACCAAGCTTCAGTTTGTTATGATTGTTATACTTGAGGACTAACAACCCCAACTAAAAATTTTCCCATTGGAGGTGTTGACAATAGACAACTAGCAAAGAACACCAAATGATCCAACCCTTGTATGCCCACTTGTGCCAGTGTCGCTTTGATTGCATAATTTGAATTGTCAACATGGACATGAAATTATTTTTTCCAATCTAGGTATATTCCAAGATTGATGAACTGATTAATCATACTTTTAGATCCCTGAAGGTCACTTCTTATGCTTCTTTCTATTCAAATAATTGAACCTTCTTGGTGAGTATGTCTAAGGGGTATGAAATCTAAGCAAAGTTCCTGATGAGCCTTCTATAGTACCCAAAATTTCCAAGGAATGATTTTACTCTGGTGATGTTTTGGGGTGGTTCCATCT
>VDFB02322624.1:0-46487 GCA_007258455.2 Sequoia sempervirens | reverse complement strand
TGTTGGGTCGAATTTCTCAAAGGGAATATATATTCAGGAAAGACAAAATCGAACCATTATGTTATGTTATTCAACTTTGTCTTATTTTGCTCTGAGCATTGGAGTTTGCAAAACCCTAGGGTTTCAGCAGGCGATTCATTTCTGGAGAACGATACCTCTTCAGAGATTGGCATACTGAGACTGTGCAATACAAGTTGAAGATTGCATCTTGGTGACTTCATTCAGAGGTTACAGACTGAGCTAATAAATTCATTCATTCAGGATTTAGCGGAGTTTATTCATCAAGCAATTGAGGCGATTCTTTCAAAGGCTTTCTACAGAGATCTGGCACCCATTCCAACAAAGCCGTACTATTTTCTTCTTGCTGCTGGGCCGTACAGTACTATACTTGCAGGGCCGTACCTTTCATCTTTCCAGAAGAGAGCTTCCTTCTTCAGTTTCTGACAAGGGATTCAGTGCGCCTTGGTCTTTGGAGGATTCCTTGTTATTCTGAGTTGAAGGTCTGAGATCAGGAGACATTCATATTAAATTCTTTCAAATCTCTCATGCATGTTGCAGCTGCCACCAGGTTCTTTTCCAAATAGATCATATTTTATTCATTGTTCAAATTTTATCATTGTAAAGGCTCTGAAAATTTAATAAAGTGGTGCGCCTCTATGTTCTGAACAATTTCCAAGTGTTTTCATTGTGATATGAATTTTTATGAATTTTTCAAGCATTTCTTAGAAAATCGCAGCTTTCTAGTATTTTGCAAAAACCTTCAAAAATACAAAAAAAACAGAAAACTTGCAAAAACAATATTCACAGTTAGGATTTCGGGGTTGAGAACCACCAGGGTTCTTACAACAAAGTTGGATGATGCAGCTGCAAAGAATATTGAATATCAACAGCAGATTGCAAGTGGTGAAGAGATGTTGCGGCGACACGTCATCATCCTGCGAAGCATTAATTGTCCAGAGGCAGAGGAAGGCAATGACTGGCTAAAGGAATTGTTGACTAGAGGTGATGAGGTGTAAAACACCTAGTTAGGACGTCCTACCCCTCCAAAATAGCATTTATGACAAATAGGAGTTAACTTGATGCCTCTTTCCAAGTTAACTCATTGTTGACTAGAGGTGATGAGGTGTAAAACACCTAGTTAGGACATCCTACCCCTCCAAAATAGCATTTATGACAAACAGGAGTTAACTTGATGCCTCTTTCCAAGTTAACTCATTGTCCCACTGATCATGCATGTCTATCTCCACTAATTGTGGATGTATATTTTGGAGGCATTTTTGTATTGGGAGTTCTCTTTTAGTTTGGTTTCAGTTAACCGAAGTAGATTTCCAGTTAACTGTTAGGTTACCTACTTTTAGACATAGGAATAAATCTTGCAGATTGGCAAGAATCATTGTTAACTCATGGAGATTTTAGGGTTGCCTACTCCTTTGAGCTTCTATAAATAAGAGCCTTTGCTCATTATTTTGTTACTTTTCTTCACGGCAGCAAAACGCTGAGCTAAAAAGCCTTCGACTTTGTCCGCTTAGTATATGTTCTTGAATCGTATTTGTTATAGTTAAACGCCATGTACTACTTGCGTTCTCTATATTCAGATAGGTGTGTTCAATCTATGTTCATGTATTCTTGGTTGATCGCTCCATGTGTGATTGTCTCTTTGACACAAGTTGTCCCAAAGTATAATCTTTGATCGAAGTTGGGATAGTAAATCAGGAGAGCCTTGGGCCTTTGATCTAAAAGTCTAAAGATTTGTCATTGTATGTTGTTCTTAGTAATCTTCCTTTTGATCTACACCTCGGAAAGAGCATTGTCTCTCCTTGGGAATTTAGAGAGTAGGATTATCCTTATTTGTTGTTTCTAAGTAGTCTACCTTTCAGCCTACACCTCGGAAAGGACTTGGTGCCTCCTTGGGAGTCCTGAGATCTAGCCTACCATTTGATGATTACTTGCATGAGTTCTATTTCGGCGTAAATCTAGAAGTTCAAAGCCTTCGGATGCATTCTGAGAGACAGTTCGTCTAAGTGATCGAACCATTCCATTCCTACTCCTATGCCCCTCTTGCTCTATTTATCTTGAGGAGATAGGACAGATTAAAAGTTAGCTTAGTTATAGTTAAGATCTGTAGAAACCAAAGAAAACCTTAGCTGCAACGCATTGTGCTTTATGTACCCTTGTGCCCTGCCGCTAAATAAAAAGATAGGAACATTAGTTTACTTTACTTTTTATGCAAACATCTGCAAAAAGAGGGAGGAGCTTCCCCTCCTAATTTGAAGAGCAGTTACTACACACTGTGCATAGCTATCTGTTTCCAATAAGCACTCCAGAGGTGCTAATCAAAACGCCAACACTGTCGTTCCTAAAACACGTCCCCTGCTGTCCCACCATCCCCATCCTACAAACACCATGGAACATAGCAATAATGTGCCTACGAGAGCTTATTTATAAGCTCTCCACAAGCAATTTTTATGGGAAAATAAGAATAAAATAATCCCAAAAAGTGCCTACTTTAAAGCAAATCTTATCTCTATCTTCTAAACTAAGGAAATAAAACACTTAACATTTAAATTAAATCTAAAAGAAATAAAGAATTACAATAATCCTAAAATAGGCTTTCACTTTTGCTCAAAAATAAATATTAACCCTAAAATAGAAAATAGCCAAAGTTGACTATCCTAAATCATCCTTTTATATTTTAGTATCAAAACTTGAATGATCTAGAGGCTTTGGAGATGTTATTCTGCCTTTTTCCTATGCAAATCTCACTCTATCAATAAACTCTGTAATCTCATCAAATGGCTTCTAGGCATATTCCTCTTTATCCAACTCCTGCTGGGCAAAGTTCTTGCTTCTTATAAACAATGTCTGATACTTAGGAAATTTGAGCTTCTAGACTTCAACTTGAACAAAAATCCTCATCAGCTCTTCCATATTACTGATGTTGAAATCTGAACCTCCCAACCATGTTATGATTGGTTGCTGAAAATTATCCTTCACTATAAACGTGAATGTGCGAGGAGTGCAAAAAGATAAAATATCTTGCTCCCCATTTGCAACTTCTCTATGTTTTTCTTTGACAATCTTCAAGGTGAGATCCTGCACCTCCAAAAACACTTGACAACCTGCTATCCACCTAGGAACATGATAACATTTAATATTAGTTATCACCTTCAATCTTATTAGTTCCTCCACTCCCCAAAACTCCATCAGCTCAATGTTGCTCAAAAAGCTGCAACATGAAGTAATACAGGAAGTCAAAGAAAACTCCAACTCAATGATTTGTCAAATGGTGACAATTTCCAGTAGCAACATAAACAAATCTTCTATAGTCTTAAAATTGCCTTGACATAAATTTGTGATCCATTGCTGATTCATTTTTCCATGTGTCACCAATTCATCTAATTGCTACTTTTGAAGTCCTACAAAAGTCATGGTGGCAAACTTGCTTTAGTCTCTAATAATGCATTTATCAAATGAGTGATGTATGCTCTCAATTCCTTGATTTTTGCCTTCAATTTTTCGTTCATCTCACCATCGTTTCATAGCATCTCCTTAGCATTTTAGTGGCAAAATGTAATAAATCAATGTTTCCTCACCTGCTTACCAGCCCTAGACTTGTCTCTAAAAATTGGAAATCAGCAGCTTGTATCTCTTGCATACTGTTATGTTGGCGTTTAAATTCGCACCTCTGGAATGCGTATTTGAAACGGACAGCTATGCACAGTAAAACTGCTCTTCAAATTAGGAGGGGAAGCTCCCTCTTGCTGATGGTGTTGAAAGAAAGTAAACTAAGAACTAAGTTGTCTATCTTTTTGATCAGCTTAGAGCACAAGGTTTATTAAACACAAACGCCGCAGCTGAGATTTTTTGTTTTAAGAACTTCAACTACAACTAATTTAAACTAAAGACGTTTCTAACTTCTCAAGTAATACGCAGAGCAAGAGAAACTAGAAATGAACAAGGTTGATTCTCTGACAAAATACTTCAATAAACTCTTTCTCAACAAACATCTACACACTTCAATGTACGCTGAAATCAAGATCATAAAAGTAGAACACAAATAATGGAAATCTGAGATGTTATGTCAAGGCAAAGGAGGCTCATGATTTTATTACTCAAACTTCTGGAACAAAACTTACTTCTAACATGCCTAGAACAAGAAATTGCAGCTAAAGAGGCTTGCAATCTTGTTCTCACACAATAGGAATAGCAATTACAACAATTCCTTGTTGGCTAAAAGATACTCAACAATTCGCTATCATAAAACAATTGAACAACACTTGAATAACAAATAGAAGGCATTTAGGCTCAGCGTTTTGTTATCACTAGCATGGTTCTAACACAAAGTGAACTGACACTGAATAACAGTTTGTTGGCTAAAAGAGACTCATCAATTTGCTATCACAATAACCGTTAAAGAAACTAATGAGCAAAGGCTCTTATTTATAGGCAAGCAGAAGAGTAGGGAACCCTAAAATCTCCTTGCTTTCACAATCTAGGGCTTTCTCAACAAGCAAGCTTTATTTCTAAATCTAGAAAGAAGATAACATCTAACACCTAAGAAAGCAGGAAAAGCGGGAAACGCCAACTATTACATTTATCTTCTTTCTCTTCTCAAAGAATGGATAAGAATTATTCCAAGAATAGAAAGAAAGCGGGAAGAAAGCTGCTTTAAAGCTCGATCACATCCGCTAGAAAATTAGAAATTGTGTCCCGGTTCAGTGCATCTATGCCATCAATAACAAAACACCGTTTTTCTAGAATATCTTCACCATCTGCAATTGATCTCAGGAAATCTTCGACCTCATTGGCCGCTTTTTCAAATCTTGCTAACATCATGGCAAGGTGACTTGGCAGAGTCTTATGTTTTTTTTTCTTTCATTCACTTTAGTACAATCTTCTTGTTGTATTTTTCCTTATGCATCTCCCATATCCTCTCATATTCGCCCTTTGAGATAGTGACACTTTCAGGCCAAGGGGGAATGGAAAAGCATTTCTCGATCATATCAGGCTTCAAACTGCAAATCAATCTGCCATCAACTGATTGAATCTTCCTTGTGGCCGGGTTGTAATGCTTGATGCAAGCAATTACGAACTCAAGACTCTGAACTGATATAGGGATAGACACTGCTACAAGGAGCCCAGAGTGTCCCAGGTTTGTGATTGAGGTGTTGTCTGCGCTCTCCAAAGCGTGTAGATCAAACACCGGCTTGATGTGATGCAGATTTGTCTCAGCTGTTTTGATGTAATCATGATAAAGAGCTAATTTAGTCTTGAAAACATTGGGAGTGTACTCCATTTCGGAAACCTTGAAGAATGACTGTAAACTCGCCTATGTTCAGACAAGTTTTGAGCAACTTACTATTTTTAGCATGCTGGTTTTTCGGACTCAAACGGACAAATTTTTTGGAAATTTTTCAGAGATATGGGTTTTGCTCAGAATTTCGTTGCAAGACAACCCAGATCTTCCGTTTTTGAAAATTTTGAATTTATACTGAAAAAGCAGCAAACCCTAATCTCTTCAATTTTTCACGAAAAAAACTGGCACCTGGGTTTTGTTCAGAATATGATTAGAAACGGACCCAATTGATTAGATTTGAAAAATACTGATGACTGATTGAAAAAGCAGCCAACCCTAGGATTTGAAATTTTCTTGAAAAAAAACTGTGATATGGGTTTTCTTCAGAAGACTGATTTGAGAGGACCCAGATGATTGAAAACTGAATGCACTGAGGATTTCACTGACATGCAAATAAAAAGCAGCTGCTGCAACTTGATGAAGTTCTTGAAAATTTCTTCAGAAGAATGAGGTGATAAGACCCAAATGGCTGAAAATTTGAAAACCTTGGCCTTCTCCTTGAAAAATTTGATCTTCTAGATCAAAAAGCAAGGGTTTATGTTGCTGATCTGAAAAATTTGATGAATAACCAGCAAGCTGAGCTCTTGAATCTTGAAAAAAATTCTTCGAACTTGCTACTCCAATTTTCTCCTTTGAATGCTACCTGCAAAAATAATGAAAATTACATTGAAGAGAGGTGTTAAATAGACTTAGGGTTTGAATTAGGTTTGCTTTCGTTTGCTTTTATTTTCAAAACCCTAAAAATCTCTAATCATTGAACTTGGACGCCCATGCTTCATCCTCTTGCAATTTTGAAACTTTGAAAATCTTGAAAATTCTACTAAGGCATGATAAGTTGGGTGCCCTTCTTGGCTAGGGGAACCCACTTCAAGCAGTGTTAGCCATTTTTTTTATATTTTCAACTTTTCACCATTTTGACCCCCTACTTCGCCTTCGATTTCCGGCTTACAGACTAATCTGATGGGCGAGCTAAATGATTCATTGCAAAGCCAGACCCGTTCTGAGAAGATTTTTCTGGAGGCCTCTCTGGCTAAAATCTTCATCTCGACCTTCGAATTCATGGGAGCCTTTCTCCTCCAGGGGCGCCTATTTTGTCCAGAGTTAGCCATTTTTATGATCTTCAATTTCTTCATTAACTCCTCTTCTACAGATGATCTTGTCGAATCTGGTGATCCGGGCATCGGATTGACTGATGATTATGCTTGTTGCAAAGCTGAGAAGATCTTGTCAAGGGTCTTCTGGGAGACTTCATCAAACAGTGAGTTTTAAACCTTCAAAAGCTTGGGCGCCCTTCTTGGCTGGGGGCGCCCAAGTTCACTATACTTGGTCATTTTTCATAAATTTTCACCTTGCTTCTGAATTCTGAAACCTCACTCTTGTTTCACCCTATGTTCATCCTCTCGTATCTGGCGACTGCAACCTCCAATTGACGTGTTGGATATCTTGTTGGAGAGCCTGATAAACTGTGGAGAAATCATGTTAGAGCCACATATGCAAATTCATCTGTTTTGCCCCTTGAAATCTTGGGCGCCTCTTCTCTCTTGGGGCGCCCAAACCTTCCAAACTTAGCCATTTTCATCTGATTTTCATCTTCAAGTTTGAAACCTTCATTCTGTATGTTCCACTTTGATCTAAATCTACTAGAGATTGGGCAATCGAATGCTCTGACGGAAACAGGCGTGGCGAAGCTGGCTGAATACTGAAGAGATTGAGCATATTCTCAAACCCTAACTGCTAAGTTAGGTGCTCCAAAAAGCTGGGCGCCCTTCTTCACCTGGGGTGCCCAAAGTTCTCATACTTAGTCAAATTTTGATAATTGTCATGTTCTTCATTCTGACTTCTATGTGAATCCTCCCTGTTCAACTCTGAATCTCGAGCAATCGGATGATCTGTTGACTGTACCGCCGGACTCGTTGTGGAGCTGGAAAAGAACTTAGCAACTTTGGTTGGAGGTTCAAACCCTAATTTCAACTTTTAGTGCCCTAAAAAGATGGGCGCCTATTCTCTCTTGGGGCGCCCATGGTTGGCAGTGTTAGAAAATTTTCACAATTTTTCACTTTCTTTTCCGTTCTTCATGCTTGCTCACCAACTCGCCTTCTGTTGAATGCCTGAGTGTTGAATCTGACGCCTGGTAGCTGACTGACCTCCATTGATGACCTCGGAGCTCCTGATATGCTTCTGAAAAAGCATAATAGACCTAGTAGGGTAAAACTGATTATTTTGAGATTCTGACTGCACCAGCCTGATATGGAAGTATTTTGAGCCAATCAAAATCAATTTGAACTCTAACGGACCAACTTTCTATTTTTAGAAACTTTCTATTTTAGAAAGTTTTGCCAGTATCCGTTTCCAAAGAAACCCAGAAAAAGTTACTATTTTTAGAAAATTTCTAAAAATAGCAGTTTTCCTAAAAAGTAGGGATGAAAAACTGAGATCTGGGTTTTGTATATTAAGCTGCTCTGAGCAGACCCAGATCGTCAGATTTTGAAAATTTTGCGTTTTAACCCCTCATGCAAGACATGCACACCCAAATTTTGACCTTTTGACTGATTTAACAAGACTTTTACTCATTTCTTCAAAATGTCTAAGTGTAACAAAAATTTTAATTTTGGGGTACAACATGTTATCAAACGAGAAATGATAGTTTCAGTTATTATATGCCCTTCACTTTTCTTCAACCTTGGTTGTCTTTTGGCCTTCTTGATTTTGACATCTAGGATTAAGCTAAAAACTTCACTTAAATTAAGTGGTTGTGCAACTACCACTCTTTTCTTTCTTGTTCAAGGTTCCCTAAAACTGATCTATATTCCCAGAGCTTGGTTCTGGAACATCTACTTCCATAGCTATAATTTCTTCAATAGGCTGAATCATGGGAGTGGAAGATGTGCAAATAGATGACTTAGAAGCTTTTAGAACTTCCTTGGGTTGAATAGGTTCTTGAGGTGGAAGAGAAGAATGTGAGCCCTAAACTAGAGTGATATCTCTACAAATGAGTGTAGGTGATTTTACCCTTTTCTTTGCTACTAATTTCAGCTTCTCAGTCTTAGTTTTTCCACAGCTTGACTTGAAGCTTTCATCTTTTTCTTTTGATCTTCAACTCTAGCCATTGCTTCTTTTGAGTCTGGGACTACTTCCATACTTCTTTTTGGTAACCTTGAATGTTTTTCCCATGGTACTAACAATTCTAATTCAGCTATTTTTCATTCCAATATTCCTCTAGACTTGTCCAATACCGCCTTCTTCATGCAATCCTCGGAAATACCATCTCCTACTGACCAAATTACTGGTGATAATGTATACACACCTCCTCTTGACTAAATGAATCAAGGAGATAAGAGATCTTTTGAATCTACCATTGTACTTAGAACTGATTCCGAAATGAGTTCCCTTAGCTGATCTAAATTCATTCTACTGTGCTTTCTCCTTCATGCATCATACTTATCTAGGCACTTTGCCTAGAAATCCTCCAAGTCTGGCACATGGGCAAACTTGATACCAAGTCTGTCTACCATGATGTCTTTGGAGTCAAAATATCTATTTGTATGATGAAACTTGAGGCTATATTTGGACAACTCAACTCCCATTTTTCTAGCGGCAATGGTGTTGGAACACTTGTAAGACCCAATATGAATTGGGTAAATGGCTCCCAATTTGTATATTTTCTTCGAATGCTCATGTGCCACTGACAATTCCCTGCAATACTCCATTAGGATAATTTGATCATTAAATTACCATGGAAGTTTGAAGGGATATGAATCAAATCCACACACGCAAATGTATGTGAAGGTAGGGAATTGCATAAACCAATCTACCCATTATGTAAAATCCCCCACTTGATTTCTAATGAAATTTTTGCATTTATTCAGTTTGACAATGTGAACATTTTGTCAAACAGTAGACATGCACAAAATTGGGAAAACACCAATGGTTTCCGAACAGCAAATACGCTTATGCAAAAAAATTCATTACATAATGCTTAGATATCATTACACAGCAGTATACTGGGAAAATGCTTATGAATAGAACTCTATTAATACCACACATTACAAAATATTTATTCATATTTCTGACCTGAGAAATAACAATGTACAGGTCACCTTCTTTGCAGGATGCCAATTATGAATTCGCAGCTCTCTTGCATGATACTCCGTTGCCTTAATAACTTTTGCACATTACCCAAGCCGGATGGCTTATTCTGACTGCCACACTTCTCCTCTCCTTACGTCACCTCCTATCATGCATTCCTACAATCTCACACAGCTCCTTCAATCCGGTCGGCCTATCATTACACCCTCATGTCCTCCCTTTTGCTTAACCCAACCCTCCTTTCTGCTACATCACTAGGCTGGAAATGGCATTCACAAACCAATGTCCCTTTACTCCAATCAATGGATACTCAGTTTCCTACACAGCTCATGAACTATGCCACCTATCCCTGCTACTGCGCCCAGGAGTAATGAAATCAACCTAGGCAAGGTTCTTTCCAATCTCATGGCTCCTCTATGGAATAGATAAACAACTCTGCAATTAATGGTACAGCTGGAACTATAAGCAACAATAAATCCCTTCAAACCATACGCCCAATCCAAGATGAGTACAATACATTCATTCAGCACTATGATCTCCCGGCCAAAACATCCACCAATATGAATGAAGATGTTGCATACAAAATGAGCAAGATATATTTATTGTTACTCTGCAAATTTGTCTCCGAAGGAGACCCCACAAATTTGCAATGAAGCACACTATGAAAGATCTGAATGATCTCTCCCACTTGACCAACTAGGGTGGATTAGTCTCACCACCGAACCCAATCGCCCTAGGGTTTTTGTCCTAGAGCCAAGAACTAAAAAGCTCCTCAATCACCAATAGAGAAAATAATCAAGCATAATGCAAATGAGCCCTCAACTCCACTTTTAATACACTTTTCACTTTTCCCGCTCCAATAATAAAATATCTCTTATTATAAAGTGACTTTATAAAGTACCTTTTTAAATATTTCCCCATGTCACTTAATACGCCATTTAATCTAATTATTTAATATTACCTTATAAATGCACTTTTTCCGCTAGGCAACATTAAATAATTAAATTAATCAATTCCCTTTACCCGACTATAGCCTACAAGAATTAAATAGGCTATTAAGTCCTCCTGGAGCGATCACTGGGAAAGGGACATTACACATTACGTGATCACCAATCTTGCATGCTCTGAGATGCCAATGTGGTTTTCATTGTCTAGATCACTTATATTTGCAAAGTGAAAACATTATTTACCCTCTTGAAGTGTTTAAGCCCTTCTATGTATTCAAGCTAAGGATATGGTTGAAAGAAGTGACCTTGTGAATAGACTTTTTCCAAACTTGTGAAAATATTTGCCTGCACTAAAATATAGACAAGGTAAGATGCCATGTGAAAATTCCTAGTATCAAAGAATTTTGTCAACTGTCAATGGATGGAATTGCTGATTAAGTATCCCCAATAAATGTATCTCTTCCCTTCATATATTAATCAGATTGTGTAAAACATCCAACTCTTGAATGTTCTTGCTTCTGTCTGTCCCGTCACCGTGTTGAGCATGATAATCATGAGCTCCAATTCTTCTCTGGAATTAGTCCTGTATAAAATCTTCAGCAATTGATTGGGCTTCTAAGTTCATTTTGACACTGGCACATTGGTACTCCATTGATATTCACACTGCTCTAAATCAATCGATTGCGTCTCCTCATACTGCTGTAATACAAATACTAATTTGAGAGTTTCAATATCCAAATTACCAAATACTCTATTGTTTAAAGACATGATCCTTTGTGTTCGAGTCTCATAATGGCGTGCACATGTTATCACTAACTAAAGGGATTGAATTGTGACGGGTAAAGAAGCAACTTGAATGAGTCCACACTTCCATAATCTAATAGCTAGGTTACTTTTTACGCTAATTCTTTCATCTAATTTGAGGTTCAATATGTCCAAATGGCCAAGCAAAGTGTCACAAACATGATAGGAACTGTTTGAGAGGAGGGTTTTAGACTCTAGAACACTTTTACATAATTCCATGGCTGGGAAAAATCTCTTATTGCTGTCTATGGCTTCAAAGAAACCTGCTGATTTGTGAAATCAGAACTTTTGGAAGCAGGAATTTGTTATGACAACATAAATCTTATGATGAAAATCGGGATGCTTGGGATGATATCTTGCAATTATAACAGCAACTTCAAACAATTCTGAAACATGCTTAAGTATGGTGCTTCAAATCTGAACAACCTTCACTATGGTGCATCAATACCTGCAAAAACAACAGTATAGGACTTCACTCTGCTCTTGATAGCTGAAACAAAGCTTGTTTGATGATTGGAATGAATGAACACCTTAATATATAGGCTTTCCATGCTATAACACTAGCTTTTCCTCAAAACTTAGAAAGGTGGTGCCGAAGGTGGTGCCTATTATTGGATGATTTTTTATTTAAAACACTACAAATTCATGCTATTTTGAATGTTGGCTGACTAAAACAAGTTGGGCACTGATTCGGGATGGCTGCACCAACCTTAAATTGCACCACTTAAATGGTTAAAGTGCTGAAAAACCATTTCATATATGTCTTAACCTTCGCTTGAATGCTGGTGTGGTTTCATACTGTATTTGCCTCAAATTTGGTGCATTTTTATAATGGCTAATCCATTGATAAAGCACACCAGGTAAATGGAATTTCCTCTTTAAGTGTTTGGGCACTGATTTATGGTTCATTTGCCACTCCTTAGGCATGCTTTGGCATTGGTTTAATAGATGTATTTATGTGCCTAAAATGTGGCAACTCTGACTTAAGCAACATGGTGTGGATTTTTAATGGTTTAGCCCATATAAAAGTGTGCCAAATTAGTTCCATTTCCCTGTTTATTCTCAAGCACACTTCAGCAGTGACTGATCTACTCCTTAGGTGTTCTTTTGAGCTGATTTTTCCACCCTAAAAGTGCACCTGGCTTTGATAATGCACTATCTTTTCTTCCTTATTCGTTTTGCTGGCATTACCTTCCAAATGACAAATTGAAGAGTTCTTCCCACACGATGATTCCTGGTTTCCATCCTGCATCTTTTTCTTTTAGCATTCTTCATCAATGAGTCATCAGCAATCAATGTTAGCAGAAAAATGAGGTTTCATCTTGACAACTTTACAATTTGACAGAAATAACAATACAATTGACCTTGATTATCTTTGCCAGAATGATTTGACTTCTAAGTCACTGACTGTAAATCTAATGAACGCAAAGTTTCATAGGGGTACCAACATCTATCATCCGAAAACCTTTGGCAACTATGGAGAGTTAAGAATGACGAGGTATTTCAGGGCAAAGGAGGAGGTGTCTTGCAGAATCTTGCTGTGATTTCACTCCTCTCCATTATTTTACAAGTTACAATGGTATTAAAGATTCCAAAGGACAGATTTTACAAGCTGCTAGATAATGGAGTCACAATGATCTACAAATCTGAAATAAAACAAGCATAGTGGTGGAAAAATATTCAAAGAAATGGTGGTAAAATTGATGGAAGTGGTGATGAAGAAGAGATAGCTAAATATATTGTTCACAGTCTAGATCCTCCATATTTCATTGTCAAGAGCTCAGGAACCATTTTGCAAAAAAGAAAAGATGATATGAAGATTGAACACAATTTTGGTTCAACAAAGACAACTCGAGATGTGCTGCTGCTACAGACAGTAACGAAAAAGAAATGACAATATTGGCAATCATAATGATATCGAATTCTGCTAGGAATAATTGCTTATATGAAGGGGTATATAGTTAGTAACGGTTGTATTAAAACTAATTCTATCTATTGTGATAAATGATGAAATAGTTAGTGACCATGATTGGTATTGTTTGTCTCTCAAGCTTTTATTTTTCTTTGGCCTAGGTGATATTGATGTCCTCGTAGTTGATTTCTTTTTGTTTCATTAGATATGCAGTATGTGCCAGCCTGAAAGGCCTAACTACTATTTCCAATATTAAAAATCAAAAAATAAACAAGCTATAGCATATGCCAAAGGGTAGGGAAACCAAATTTTTGATACAAAATGCCACTCTATTGAGTATTGGTGTTGATGCCATTTGAAAAATGGGCAATAGATTTTGTGGGACCAATCAAGCCAACAGCATGGTGACGCCAGCTATGGTTTATCATAACAACTATCAAATTACTCACATGATGAGCAGAGGCAATCCTTGATTCGGATTGTACTACAAAGACAGCTATCAAGTTCTTACATTAAAAGTATTATAATGAAGTTTGGATGTCCCACAATAATAACAAGCAATCAAGGGAAGCATTTTGTGAATGAAACAATTGGAGAACTTTTACAATAATTTATGATTAGCCACAATAGAGATCGCTCATATTACTCCCGAGCAAATGGAACAACAAAAGCATTTAACAAAACGGTAGAGGTTGTTGTGACAAAGGTATTTGACAAGGGGGACAGATGGGAATGATAAGATCCCAGTGGTACAATGGGCTTACCACAGCAAATATAAAAGATTGACAAAATTTTGCTCATTCCATCTTGTTTGTGGATTAGAAGCTGTTGTACCAATAGAATATTCATTGCCTAGTTCACGACTAGGCATAAAAACAAAAATGAATAAAGATGAGTCTTTAGAAGAGAGCTAATAGAACTTTAGAAATTAGATGAGAAGTGATTCATTGCAGCTTAAAACCAAATGTAGAAAAAACAGAGGCAGAAAGCATGGCATGACCACAATTGTAAAACTAAAGAGTTCAGCTAGGAGATATTTGTTTTGCTATCAAATGCCAAATACAGGAAACCAAGAAACTTGAAGATTCGATGATGGCATCGATATACCGTTGATCACATTCTATCCATAGTTACAAGACTTGGCGAGTCCCAAGGTAGTTGACACCAAACGGGTCCCAAGGACTCATGACCCCACAAGTCTGGCCAAACTCACCAGACCCAACAAGTCTTGAGAGTAAGACTTAGCCACAGCAAGAAAAATAAATAATTATAAAAAGAAAAGAAAAAACATAAATACTTAAAAAAAACATTTAAAATGACCTCTCACACTCTAAAAGTGCATTCATTTCATTTTCAAACACAAAGAGGAAAAAATTAGTTTTTGAGCAAAAATTACATGCCATTGAAGAAAAAATCAACACATAGGTTGAGCAAGAAATAGTGATTGAAAACCATTTGAGCAGGTTTGCAACAGCCCTTGGTGCACAAAGGAGCCTACAGAGGATTCGACAGAGCCCACCATTGATTTGGAACAGCCTGCCATTGATTTGAAACAAATTTGAAGAGCTAATCTTGTATTCTGAAGTCTTTTTTTTCTATTTTTAAATTCCATTGTGTTCTACATTTGTTTTGATTTTTCACTTTAAGTTAATGGAACAAAGAACAAACCCTAACTGTTTCTTTTTTTTTTAAAGCTGCAAACCCTGATCGTTTTTAGTTTCTTCTAATTTTTTTATTTTAATTTAATCAGAAACCATAAATGTTACTTTATTTTCTAAGTTGTCGGTTTGTTACATGATCGGGTACGGGTACAGGGTTCTGCATTAAAGAAGGGAAGCTGCCTCAATGTGAAGCTTGGGAGATGTTTTGGGGAGGCAAAACTCATCAAGTTGCATTTCAAGGAGGTTTTGTTTTCTCATTGCAAGAGACCAACACACTCTGCAGTAGATTGCTTAGCTAATTATGGAGCCAATCAAGAACCTTTAACAGCTTTATACGGCAGCCGTACTTTTTCATAGGAAGAACTTGGTCATTTCTTAAATTATCTCCCCCCATAAAATTTGAAGGCATACAGATTTTAAGGGATCTTTTAAAGGTCCATTTGGAAGTGGCAGCTTGTGATGTTAATAACCTCAGTGGATGGTACATTGAATATTGTGAGGAAGAGATTTGAGACTGTGAGAGTTTATTGCCATTGCAAGCTATATGTGGTCATGTATGGCTAGATAGTTATTTCTTCATATGTAAAGGCAAATGGCTATTAGCCTATTGCAGTTTGGCTTCAGTGGTTCCAGGAGTCTTGGCACTTAGCATTGTTTATGGTGTTGTGTTTCCAATCTCCTCTATGTGGTGTTGTTTAAAATGGGTAGAAAGAAGAGCTCTGGGAAAACTAGAGATCCTAAGCGTAAAGGAAAAGTGGCAAACAAGCATTTGAAGACATTTTTTGCTTGTGACAATGATGAGGCAGTAAGTTTTGTTAAAGGCATATAAGGAGAGAAGGGTCTAAGCCTAATAGGGGAACCGAAATCTAAAGCATCCATACATGTTGATTTTATGGCTAATTTGGCCATGGTTTAGTTTTTTCTCTCAAACCACTTTGGAGATATGGGCTGGAAAAGGAAATGGAAGTGCTAGTTTTTCATTGCAAAAGAAAATGAGAAAGTCATAAAGAGCTGCATCCATTAACTCTCCTGTATCTAAGGGTTCAACGGTTTGGACCCAAAGTTGGTGCCACAGGCATTTTTTTGCTAGGGGCTTACTGCAATGATGTGGAGAAGATTCTGGCTAGAACGTATGTCACACACAATTTGGGCCAGTTGGAAGTATCTAGTGATTTTACAGTCCCAGGCTTCTATGGTAATTCCATTCATCATGTGTGGCATAGGCGGGAGGTGAGTCAAGGTGTTCATTTCCTACTCTTGTTAGGGCTTTCCAAGAGCAACATGCCACTGGTGTAGTGTAGTTGAAGGGTGATTGGGTGGAAGAGGTGATGGATTGAGGGGGAGATGGTTATTGCAGGTAGGGTGCAGTGGGGTGTATGTTGAAGTTTCTGGAAAGAAAGGGGATTTTTGCTGGTGTTCGTATATTTGCAGAGAGTTATCTCAATGGTGGAGCTGTTATGCTTGCTCTTTTTTGTCCTATAAGGTGTTAGTTACTGGTAAAGTAGGCTGTAGGTTTTTGGGTTTGCAGGATTAGTGTTGGTCATTTGTTTATAAACCTTACTGCTCTTTTGATGCACTATATTGTGTCTCATTATTACGGTAATGCTTAATTTTTACAACCATTTTGGTTGTTATATTTATTAAGCTGATATGTATTTCTTATGTTTCTCCAAGGAAAGGGGGGCCAATAGATCCCTCAAATTATAAATCCAAAAAAAAAGGTTTAGAAGCTACATGCTGATAGAATTATGGAAACTCCAAGACACGAGTTCTTTGAAATCTTTGAAATGATAGATATGAAGTTGTGTTGATCTATTTCAAAGGCTTGGGAAATGATAATAATAATAAGGCAGAGGCTGATAATGCTTAAGGGAATTCATTTTTGGTTTCAAAGGAACAAAAATTATTATCATACAGTAGAGCCATCAAATTATCATTCAAGCATTGGACAAACCTCATAGCACAAAGTGGTCACTTAGTTCCAGCTTGGGGAAAGCAAAAGATCTCCCTAAGAAAAGAGAAAATGTAAGTTTCAATAACATAAAAAGGATAGTAGCTGATTGAAGAGCTAATTGTGGTTTAATAAAAAAAAACTACGTTACCAAATTGTCACATGTACAGGCCAATTCCAAGTATGAAATGTCCTGAAATCAGATCCTAGTTTGAATCACCTATGGATTTAACCAAAATACATCCTTTTGCCACCAGAAATAATTTGGCCTCTTTCCCATCAAACCCAACCATTTCCATTGCTTGCATGGCATTTCTAAAGCAATTCTAGAACAATTCCAGCAGCAAATGAGTTTTTTGAAGCATTTTTTTTTACTTTGTTGACTGACAAAAACCCTAAACAACAGCACGTTATGTTATACCTTGAGTTTTGGCTACCACAGGAGCTAAAAAGGAAAGTAGACGTGACGGTGGACAAGTTTTTTTCCATGCAATTTTTGGATTTTTAAATTGAACCAGCATTTTTCTCTATTGGGTTGCATGTATTAGTTTATTTATATTAAATTATATTAATTAGTATTAATTGATTAATAGATTATTTATTAAGTTTAATATTAGTTAGTGTTAATTTCATTATTAATATTATTTATTATTCAATTGTTATATTATAATAGGGGGCTTTGAAAAATAGTTTTATATCCATGTCTATACAACTCTAATTTAATTTAATTTTTATTTTTTTTATAGGTAAGTGCTGTCAAGGGGGACAGCTCCCGAAAAATACGATCAAAAAATGCATGCCCTAACCACCAGGGGTGCACCAACACAAATATAATTTTACCTAGTAGAGCATGCAACAACCCGAAAATGGGTGTGACCACAAATTATACCTCCATAATTCCTTCTTTCTTTGAGGATCTTAGTGACATAGGATGTTTTTGTTTTGAAGGTGGAGATTTCTTTTTCTTCACCTCCGTCCAAGCCTGATGGTCAACCGATGAAGGATGCTGGCCCACACACGAAACCGCCAGCAAGGAAGAACCAAGGTTGCAATCCACGGTAGTAGCCACCGAAAGTGAAGAAGAGACAGAGTTGGAGACCACCAAAGATGGAAAAGAACTGCAAGCATTGTCTTGTTTTGAATCAGGCGCAGTCACCTAAACATTGCAGTCTTCCATAGCCGAGTGGGAAGGTACGAGAGCCGGAGTAGTTTCCTGCAGTGAGGGAGTGGAAGCACTAGCATTCTTTACAGAAGGTGAAACAGCATAATGTCTGGATTCAGCCCCAACCCACCATGAGGGGTTGTTGTTTGGGGCAGCACTGGCATTCTCCCCAAAACGTTTTTTACCGCACTGTGTAATAGCATGTTCTGTAGCAAAGCAAATTTGACATTTGAATGCAATCTTTTCATAATCTATCGGTTGGCGCCACCTTTTTCCAACTTTGAGAAAGATTTCTGCTGGGAGGCCATTTGAAACATCCATTTCTACACATAAGCGAGCAAAAGTTGAATTTTCATAGTTAACTGTTTCATCTGAGATACCATGGTATTTCCCCAAGCTGTTGCCAATCGCTTTCAAACAATCAATTTCCCAAAACTGTAATGGGAGGTAAGGTAAACGGACCCATAAAAATGCAAATGAAAAAGACTCTGTGCGTGGATCAAATGAAGGGGACCAAGGTTTCATGTACAGAAAATCCCCTTGAAAGAACTAGGGCCCCGTTTTTAACACCATTTCCTTATCATCCATGGATTCGAATTCTAGGATTAAAAACCCTTTCGCACACGAGTAAATGTTGATTTCGTCTTCTAGGTATTCCTTCCAGTTTGCTTCAATCCAAGAATGGAGGTCACATAATTTAGGCCACACCTTAGTAAATCTACAAATCAGTGGGTGATCTTGCAAGTAGTCTTCTCTGTCACAAACAAGGTTGTCTAGATTGATCTTAGGGGCAGAAGATTGCTGCACGGCAAAAGGAGGACGCAAGGAGGCCCCATCGTGGAGCCTAAGAGGCTCTGATTCTTGCTTGTTAGGGGATATACCAGTAGACTACATGCCCAAGGAGAAATCCGGCCCATGAGGACCGTTACGCGGAGAATGGCGGGCAACAAGGGCATCGATGAAGCTTTTCCGCCTGCAACCTCTGTCATCATGGCGCGAGTCCAGCGCACCAACCATTGCATGCTTAACAAAACCAACACTGCCATCTTTCAGACTAAGCCTTTCCGCCAATGGAGACTTAGGGTTTTGCACAGGAATGCCTTCCCTGTCACACACCTGTTTACGCACGGTCACATCCGGGAAAGAGCCTGAAACGACTAACACCTTTGCCAACATCACCTCCCTGGAGGCACCTTCGCCAAGGCCATTCGCAAAGTGAGGCTCGCCTGCAGTTGGAGCAGATGCGGGAGTTTTCAGAGCAGACATTTTTTGATTTTCCTCTTGTGCTTATAACTCTGATTTAATTATATTTAATATTTATTATTAATATTTAACATGTTAAAAAAACAAATTTAATATAGTAGAACTTTATTCTATATTAATATAGTATAGTTTTTACTATTTTAGGCTAAAAATATGTATATATTTGTGATCTTATATGTTTTTTGCACAGACGTACCCAACTTCCTCCCAAGAAATGCCACACTGGCATATCATACCAATGTACCCACACCTGATTCTGATTCAGTAACTGAGTAAATAAATAATGTATGCCAAAATAAGATGTTAAAAGGGTGAACAATTATTATTATAAGTGGAGACCTTCTCATTCAGCAAGAATTGAACTTGACATGCCTTGGTCTTCTTTTGCTTTCATAATTGAACATATGAGAAAAAAATATGTTTTAACTTCACAAAAAGCAAAGAGTAGAAAACATTGCAAATCTCAAGAAGAAAATGGAAAATGGAAAGAATTAAAATCCATTTGAACATGCTCGGTTGGAAGGTTACCAAGGCTAGGGATGGAAATTGAGGAAAACAAAAGTGTATTTAGTAAGGACCAATATATTCACGGAGACTCAAAACACAAGATACATAAAAAGAATGCTATCTTGTTGGTCAATGGATTGAGAATGAAAGAAAGAAATATGCTATCTTGTTGGCCAATGGGTTGAGAACAAAAGAAATAAATAGACTATATTAATGTCAATGAATAATCAATACAGGTAAATACAACTCAAAAACTACAATCTGTTATAAAACAAGTACTACTGTGGAAAGGCCCTGTGAAATGAAAAATTAACTACATACAAAGTACAACAAAAGATGAACAGAGCAACCTATAGTGGCTAAACCCCAATCCAAAAGACACAGTACAAGTAGCCCTGCAAGGGAAGGACCCCTCAAAGAAACATGGAGCTGATAAAGAAGATCAAGTAAGAGACCATGAAATGTAACCAACACCATCACAAGCATGCAGAACCAAAAGAGCCAGCAACATTGTCATCTATTACCATTACTGGGCCCAAACAACCAGTTATTAAACAAGTACTACTGTAGACGGACCCTATGAAATGAAAAATTAACTGAACACAAAGTACAACAATAGATGAGCAGAGCAATCTATATTGCCTGAACCCTGATCCAAAAGACATAGTACAAGTAGCACTGCAAGGGAAGGACCCCTCAAAGATACATGGAGCTGATGGAGAAGATCAATTAAAAGCATGAAATGTGACCAATGCCATCACATGCCTGCAGGACCAAAAGAGCCAACAACATTGTCATCTTTTACCATGACAGGGCCCAAGCAAGATCTGAAAATGCTCACATGGAAATGTGATGTTTCTAGGGCTAAGGGGACCAAGCTGAACAATCCTAGAAGCAAGCCAAGTACACCCCCAAAGTCTCTCCTAATATCCAAGACCAATGAACCTTTGGTCAGAGAAAAAACTGATACTGTGTGTCTATCTTAATGATTTAAGTTGCGGATGAAAAGATCCTCAAATGAAATAGATTCGTTTGGCCTAGAATAAGGTTGAGGATGGTGGGGCATTCTGGTAAGTTGGTAACAGTAATCAAAGAGGAACGTCATCTTGTTGATCTATAACTCTTGTGGTATGAATTGACAGTATCAACAGGGTGCTTAATGCTCCCAAAAACTATTGCAGGTTCAAAGATAGAAGTAAACAGCTTGAAAGGTGGATAAAGAATAGAATCTGCATCTGAGAATATTAGCCTCTCAAAGAAAAAGGACCATACTCCTTTTATTATGGTATTCAAAGGTGGATAAAGAACTGCTCAAGTACTTGTGTGGTATATTCCTCAGATTTAATAGCATATGAGACACCTGAAAATCAAGCAGTCTTAAATGTCATCCTTCTGGTGAGGGAAAAGACAAAACATCATGTCACCCTGCATGATATGGTGGTCAATCTCAATGCATAACTGTTGGGAGAACACCCTCAGCTAGCCAAGGGAAATTCTCAAGCCATATGGCCAATGATGTTAAAGATAGTCAGACTCAGTGATGGTGTCATCTGAATGAATGAGAGATCAAAGACACAATGCCAGGTTTTGGGGATCAGTTTGATAGAATTGTATAATTTCAAATAGAGAGAGCACAAAGGAAAAAAGAACAATTAAAAAATTGAGGAGAAGATGGAAGAAGGCTAAAAATCACTAGTTGACTTGCTTTAATAGATTATATAAAGATCAGCATGTACTGCTAGGTTGGTCATCTTTTTCACAAGACCTTCACTACTGACTATACACTTAGATTTTAGCCTCAAAAAAGCATGTAAGGACATTAAAGAATTGCTCTAAGCAATGGTAAGAACCTAACCAAGATTTTCTAAAGCAGAATTTTGCTGCACTCCCAACCAGCAGAATTTTTGTGTCCATTCCCCAGCGTTTTGTTTTATGTGAATTTTCAAACTGATAGAGAATCATTTGTTCCAACGAAGAGAACATGTTAATATTAAGCATTTAAGCACAAATTGCAATTAAAATGTATTTTTCTCATTTCCAAGAAACATGCCTGTTCTCCAAAAATTATGTATAATGTAACTTAATATTTACCAAACATATATTACCATAAAAAATGAGGGTTGCAAAATGCTGCAAAAATAGTATTTGTGACACTTTAACACTATCTTGCGCAAATTACTCCTATTAGAGCTACAAACGATAATTCAAAACAATTTGCTTTTGAGAAGAAAGTAGCTTATTACCACTAAATTCCCAGCTTTAGGCAAGCTGATGCTTTTTGATGAAGCTGTTGCTATAAAAAGTGATACAAACTGACTGACAGTGATTGCAACCAATGAAGAGAGGATAAAGATGCGATATCTGTGGCTGATGGTGAAAAGCTGCTGACGAATTCTCATATGCTCCTTCAAGATGATTGAAACATCAGGCACGCCTTTGAAAAGATTACTATAGTCCTCAAACCGACAAAGCATGAGAGAGCACATAAGCCGAAATAGAACACAGATAATAAGGAACAGACTCATCCGGTAAAGCCATGAGAGCAAGACAGTCCCACACAAGATAATTCGGATAACAATTGTATCCTCAATAAATGGTAATTTAACTGAAACTTGTGTAAACCACCAAATTTGACAGATAATCTCACCAATGAAACCGGGAAAAAGAATCCACGCAACTAGTGACACAGTAGCCTGCTCACACAGCAATATCGGTAGTTACAATTCAAAATCTCCAAACAAGAATAAATTTATAAGGACATAAAAAAAAGAGAGCTCTTATGATTTGATTGCATATATTGATACCGAAGACGGTTTCCTGAATAGAACTTATTTGAATCCATAGAGCACTCACTGTCAATAACTTGGCCATAACTGTTCAAAGACATTATAACTAGTGATTTTCCAAAAGACTACAATTTCATGACACATAACGGTTGAAGTATACCCAGAAATACAAAAAAAAGGCATCTTATCAAACGAATTAATTTCCAACAAAAGACAGGCACTTGGGTCAGAGGATGAAGGATGGAGGATGGAAAACACTCTAGAAAATAAGGTTTTAAGACTGGCAAAAAATATAAATACTGAAACCGTTATAGACTGTGAAAGAAATACAAATTTGATACACTTGGTTAGCTTTGCAATACACAGATTTGGTACACAAATATAAAGACTGAAACCGTTATAGACTGAAAGAAATACAAGTTTGATACCCCTCGTTACCTTTGCAATACACAAAGAATGGCATCTAAAGATCTGCCGATCCTGAAATGCAAAGGTCAAACTGTAATGGCAATATTTAAAAGATGAACAATTGAATCACCGTGGAATAACGAATAGCTGAAACCGTGTCTTTCAATTATATCTGAGTATCACTGAACCCACATAACTTCAAAAAATACAAATCAGACAGAAGAAAAAGAAAAAAAACAGCGAAACAAATGTTACCTATGGTAAGAAAGGTAAAGAGATCTTACGGTGAGCTCCCTCTTGAAAATGATTTGAACTTTTTCTGATTCACGTTCAATTTTATCCAGGAACAATATTTTCTGTAACCCATGCTGCTTAAGATTGTGAGAGAGGAACAAGAAAGAAATGACTGCTAAGGAAGACTCCGATATCTGAACAACTGCATTGAGCTGAATCTGTTCGGTATCAGAGTTACTGAAAGTAACACAGAGAACTAATACGGTAGGAAATATTACGGTAAAAAAAGAAAACAACATCCAAGAAGCAATTAAACTTGCAGCGCACGAGTTAAAAAGCCCAAAACAAGCCAATGCCATTTTGAATCTGTGTAGACCGTCTCGGTAAATGTTGTGAAGACTTCTATAATCTATTTCGACATTATTGGCAGAATGATGTGCCCTCCTCCTTAAAATACCATCTTCCCCTGAAGTCTGATTTATCAAGCTTGCACCTGCACTATCTTCACTCCTACGCGACCCACTATTCTCATTGATCAGCAGGGATTGGGATTCTTCATGTTCTTCACGTATGCCAATGTCAATACAGTCCATAAGAAGACAATCTATAATATATGAAGCTGGAGTAAGGAAGCAATGAACGAGCCAAGAGGACTAATCGCAGTTACCCCAAATGTTTTACCCCTCTCTCTCATGATAAAATTTCATGGTGCCCACCGGGCATTAGTTCAATCCATGCTCTGTTGCAATTAGTTTCACATTTATTTTATATTTGATCTCGATTGGGTGAAGCTCAGAGCTCAAACACTTGCACCCTTATTCGAACATCTACCTGCCCAAGGAGAAGATTTTCCTTACCCAGCTGGGCGTTGACTCAGAGAACCAGGATATGGAGAATCTGTCTATCTCCAATTCATGGAGGCTAGTGCAAACTGTGCAGCTACAGATAGAAAAAGGCAGTCTTCCCATGGGGTGATTTCTTTCAAAGCCTAAATCTCTATATATCCCCACAGCCCTGGGCTTTAATAATCTCCAGACCATAAATTAACAAGTGATATTAAGTTGGTTTTAAGAATCTGAACCGGAGGGAAGTATTATAACGTTCATTCTCTTCAAATTCTCGAAATAAATCAGAAGGCGTCAGTGTTTTTATCATTTAAATTGGCACCCGGCTGACGATATTCACAATCAACAGGAAATACAGCCTACCGTGAACAAACATACCATAAAATTCGAGCAAATCTCAGCCACGAGAAACACCGTAAACCCAAAACAGAAAGCGTCATTTTGTCATTAGCGTCCAGAAAGGGATTCTCCCATGAAGCCGCCAGTGGTCAAAACCCAAGAAAACGCTAAAATTGGAATTTAGTTCCGTATATTCTCCCTTGCCATTCCCTGCGAAATCCTGAAAATGGGTAATCCTTACATGGACGTATCATTTGTCCGCTTGTGGAGTAATGAAACGCCTATGCCCGCAGATCCTGGGAAAATTTAGTCGACAATTGGACAAGCGCAGGGGCAGCCATCGATTCTGTCTAATTCATACACGATACCCAGCATGTCACGTTAGATCTGAAGGACTGGTAGGCCCTCAAAAATTAAGACTTCACGAGATTTTATTGGTTAAAATGAGTATTTTGCTTTCAAAATATTCGCTACCGTCCGTTTGTTAAGTTATCTTGAAAAAAAGGCTATGGAGACCATTGCGGGTTAGGTTGGTGGATGAGAAAGAGTTACGTAGAAGAAATAACACAATGAAATATAGATCAATAAGTTAAAGAAATAAGGAAATTTAAAAAGTATTCTAAAAGAAAAAATTATAGGAATGTTATGTGGGTAAACTAAATTCAGAGAAAGAAAGCATATTATATTAAAGAATTTAATTCTACAATATATAGGAGCTTATATTTAGCGGAAAATAAAAATGTTGATAAGTCAATGAAGGATTAGCTTGCATCATCTTAAGTCTGAAACTATAGATGGTCAATGTCTAAGGAGGAGTGGGAAACAAGAACATACATATATTGCAACTTGGGTGTGGTGAAGACAAAATGGCATTTTATCATGGAGTGCTCGGCCTACAATCATATTTATATCAACTACAAAAATTCTTTGAGAGTAAACAATCAAAACATCTTATTTAAGGAGGCAAGGTTAGGCAAATGTAGAAGATCTAACCTCAAGAAAAATTTACAAATCTTATAGGACTTTGGAATCCTTGTGTCTTAGGTGAGGCTTGTGCTCTACTCTTTTGTTGCTCCTCTTGATCCCATAGATTGCTTTGATTTTGTGGATATTTTTAAATATTTCATCCATGCATGTAATCAAAGAAAAGTAGTTTGAGTAATGTAACAATATAAATTAGGTGCCCAATGAAATGAAAGAAAATGAAATATTTTCAAAGTGTCCATGTCTAGGAGGAAAAAGAAAGGAAAGGAAAGGTCCTTTTATAGTCCACGATACCAGGCAATCTATTTTTGGGTCTACAAACGACTTACAGTATATGGGACTCCTCATACTCCCACTATGAGAGAGGCACGTAACTCGTGCTCCACAATACGAGGAAGATTGCAGCTAATTGTTATCATTATGAAATAGAAGTGTTTGGTTTTCTAGAGAAAAAGTGCACATTTCATCTTTCAAGGTTATTAGTCTCTTTATACTATTTGATTTTTTTTATTAATTTATCTTGGAGTTTGTGCAAATGAAAAATTAAAGTTTTGTAAAGTTGTTTTTTTTTTTTCAAATATAATTGATTGGTAGCTTTAAAGTGTATGTAGTGATTTAGTTTAATTAATAAAGAAAGGAAAACCCCACATCCAATCAAATGTTATCTAGCAAAAATTAAAGTTTTTTTTAATGCTTGTGTATATTGCTTGGCGTTTAGTCAACTAAATGTCATCTAACAAAAAATAGACTATTTTTTATATTTATATTTATGAATATGGTGCACAACTTATTTCCAGTCAACCAATCAAATGTCATCTAGCAAAAAATAAATTATTTTATAGTGTATGTATATATGCATATTGCATGCAACTTACCTAATAGATAGCTAATCAAATTGATGTTAGGTAGTCAACTCATGAAATTAATGTTTTTGATTAAGTCTTCCTCCATATCCTATGTGTTGTAGTTTCCACTATGCTAGTAGATATGAATACAAATGTGAAGGCATGTAGAAGGCTCAAATGGCACACAAGAGGTTGAAATTATTAGTAGAAGATCCATTTTGTTCAAGCTATGTGATTGTGCTAATGGGTATTTGTATTTAATATTTATTTGAATCTAGTCTCTCTAACATTATGTCAATGAGGTATTCCTACGTCTATTTATGGTTGTTTTTTCAATTTTTTGTAGGGGCATGGTTGGTCTAAAGTATAAATTTGGTTTTCTTATGGCATAGTGGTTGTGTTTACTCTAAAGAGAAAGTTTGAGGCTTTGCACCATGAGGTTTTGAAGGTTTACTATCATTTTATATCATTTTTTATTTTCATGTCATTGCTATAAAAAAAAATTTAGGTGTGTATTCATTTTTTAATAACTCTGTTATTTGCACTTTTAGTTATGAAGACTATAGGAAAATTAAAATATTTTTCAAAGATTAAGCATTAGGTTTCAAAAAGGAGTTGAAAGAGAAGAAGATGGTTGGGGGTGGTTGCGCGTGGGGTTTTTGTAGGCCTGCGGCCTCTTAGCCGTAGTCTGCATACGTTCTTCCTCTACATGCATGTTCACTTTCTTTCTATGTCCTGTGTGGTGTGTGCTCGCTACTCAAGGTGTGGGGTTTTGGATGGTGTTTGGGGAGTGTTTTTATTTGATGATCTTTTTCCATCAATTTCTCATGTTGGTTACTTCTTGGCTCGAGTGGACGAGGGGAGTTTGAGGGTGTTGGGGTTTGTTTGCTTACGAGGACATTCTCTTTGGCTTTTATTTGGTACTAGTTTTTTTGTGTATGCTCGTTTTGGTGGAGAATCGGTATACTTTTGTGAAGGTTTAAGTGGGTTTGTTTTCTCTTCTGCTATGGCTATGGGAGAGACATTAGGGGCTAGATCTCTATTGGATTTTCGTGCGTGGTTGGGGATTCTTCTTTGAATCGTTCATCGAGGGTTTTTGATAACAAATTGTTTTCAAATGAAGTGTGGAATGGAGGATTTGTTTGGTTGTTGGTTCTTATATGTCAAAGATAAATGGTTGCCTGGAACATACCAAAGATAGGCCAGTGTTGGTCATTCAACCTGAATCGATTGCGGAGGATATCAAGTATTTCTTGAAACATGCTTTGCTCTGCAATTTTTTGGGAATGAGGGTTTCATTTCAATTTTTGGAATCGTGGGCTCATTGTACTTGGTCCCCAAAGGGTGAGATGGAAATAATGTTGTTAGCAAACAGTTACTTCATGGTGACTTTTAATTGCATAGCGGATCACAATAAAGTGTTTGAAGGTGGGCCTTATTTTCATAACCAGGTTGGTTTATTTATTAAACCATGGCATGCAGGTTTTGATCCTTTGGAGGAGCTTCTGAATCAGGTTCTGGTGTGGGTTTGTTTCCTCAGATTTCTAGTTGAATATTGGCGCAATGACATTTTGCATCAAGTTGCTTCGCTATTGGGGAAACCGGTGGGTCCTTCTCAACAAACTCAGGATAGAAAGGTAATGACTTTTGCTCTCATTTGTGTTGAAATGGATTTAAATAACCCTCTTCCAGATTCTTTGGAAATTCGTATGGGTTCATGCTCTTGGGTGAAACAACTTGATTATGAGACATTTCCCTTTCATTGTCGTTTATGTCATGAATGTGGCCATCTACAAAGGAGATGCCCGAAATTTAAATCTTCTAGGTCTCAGGCTACTCAGCCCCCTTGCAACCCTCCTAAGGTTGACAAAGGCAAGGACCCTATTCCTGATGTGGTTGTTGGTGCGGAGGGTTTTATTCTTGCTAAGACACGTAATAAGAATCAGGTCAAAAGAGGACTCTTAAGGAGTGCCAAGCAGGAGATACCTTTAATAGATTTGAGGTTCTAGATGATCTTAGTCAATAGGAGGCGAATCCAGGAATGATGTTTTTGGATCAGGGTGTTGCATAAGGGGTTCAGGAAGGACTTAATCCAAATTACAACCAGACTTCTCAGGAGACTAGGGCTTTGCAAATGGTAACGGATCTGAGTTTATTGGTTCATGGGAGGTTTGAGACTCTTGTGGATACGAAGATGGGGGAGGGAAAGATCTCTACTCCAATGGTGAAAGTGGGGCTTGAATCGTGGTCGTGACAAAAATTTGTTCATGATTTGTTGAGAACTCATTCTCCTAATGTTCTTTTTTTACAGGAGACCAAGTTAATTGTTGAAGGTATGATTGGTTTATTTCCTAAGTTGTGGGGGTGAGGCAGTTGCTAGTTTATTGGGGCTCATGGTAATGTAGGGGGTGGCTTTCTTGTGGAATCCATTGAAGATTCGTCCTCTTTGGTGGTTGTCCTCCAAGTCTTCCATTTTTGTGGTATCTTCAAGTCTAGAGTTGGGGGAAACTATTCTTCTTTCAAACATCTATGCGCCTACTGATTTTACTAAAAATCAGTTATTTTGGTCTCATATTAATTTCATTTGGAGCCTTGCTCCTTTGTTCCCTTGGATTATTGTGGGTGATTTCAATGCCATTATTGAGTTGGATGAGAAGGGTGGTATTACGAGATTGGAGCCCTTTGCTTTCCTTTTTCGTGATAGCATCTCTACATTGAATCTAGTTGACATTAAGCCTTGGAATGGTCAATCTACTTGGAACAATAGGAGATTGGGGGAGAGTTGTATTGTTGAGAGACTTGACTGTTTCTTGGTGTCCAGTTTCTAGGTTGGTGGATGGTTGTCTACTTGCTCAAATATTTTGGACTGGAGGGGTTCGAATCTGATGGAGAGCAAGGTGGATGGTATCAATTCAATCTCAATTAAACAAAATTTTCCAATTCAAGAGCCTTAACACATCAAACTAAGTGATTTTCTTCACAAATTGCCACTAGGCCTTGTAGGACAGCAAACAAACCTTTTCCAACATAGTTTACACACCAGACCTCATACCAAAAATCTATCTATAGATTTAGATACCCATTAGATCATTTGACAACATACCAAATTTACAAGTGATATTGTTTTGGAACATCAAGGTCAAAAATCTATTGCTACGCTTGAAACTAGGCCTAATTAGGCGTGTTTGAATGGGCACCAACAAGGTTTTCAAAACCAGGCTTCAAATCTTCACACCAATAGCTCACACATGTCAAATAAGGTCTACCTTGACATTTTCAATCACTACCAACAATTTCCCAAGAGCTTTTTACCAAACCTTGACTCCTATGCAACTTATTTGCCTAAAACATGAGGTTTTCAAGCTAGGGCATCATCCAAACTTGCATTTATCACCCTCCCCTGATCCTAAAACATTGTGAACACTAAATATACCCTATCTACATCCATTCCATAGATTTTTAGGTCAATTCAGTAGTGGAATGGAGAGGAATCCATGATTTTCTGTCAAAACTAACCCAAATGAGGGTTTCAAACTGTTTTCAGAAAAATTACCCTAACTTACCCAAATCTTGATGAAATCAAACAAAACCAAGTGAAAAAGAACAAGAACTAAAATCACCATCAATTCCAATCAAAATTTGATCACTTTCAGGTCGTACTAACTTTTGCAGCAACAAAAACACAAAGGAGAATGCAAAAAACAATGTTTCTTTATTGTTCCAACTTCACGATGCACACCAGAACCTTGTCTTCACCTCCCCAAGGCCTATTTAAGCCTTTACAAACCAAAACCAACTGAATACAACTAACTTTTGAAGTGCAACCGTTCAACTTCCCCACAAATGCAAAAATGCAAAAGTTGCTTGACAACTTTGGCAACTTTTTGCAAGTTTTACAAATTTCACCAACTCGACTCCAAAATGACTCAAGACACCTTACAAACATAATAAATGGTATTCAATACCTTATTATATGCAAAAATGACTCAACTAAACCAAAATACCAACACTTAGCAATTTTCTTCATTAAGACCTATGGTGCCTTGCACCATACTCCCTAGGCAAAAAGGACTCAAGCCCCATTGAGGACCATGTTGCAACAATATATTGATGCTTGTTCATTCCATTCTTTGACCTCCAAGTGATATCTCCATTTGGAAGCCCCTTCCAATGTACTAAATACTAGAAATAGGTATTATCCCTTGTCTTTTTGAACTCTTTGGCACCTAGAATATGCTTCAACTTCAGAGGCTTACTTGATAGATGATCTTGGACTTGTTCTTCACTTGATAATATTGTAGAATCTACATCAGTACCTATAACCATACCTCCTCCATCCTTGTAATGAGCTTCCTTCTTCTTCACTTTAGGTGTATGCTCAGTCTTGTCCACAATCATTTGTAATTTGTTCTTGACCTCTTCACCTTTGTTTCCCATATCTTCCATATGTTGTTGTATCCTTGTAGTTGCTACTTGATTAGATATATTAACCTCTAGTATGGAAGAATTAGAATGACCAACATCCCCTTTTGAAAGCAACAAATGGAACACCTCTTCTATCCTCATAGCAACATGCTCCTTAAGCCAATCTTGAATCTCCAAAATCAATTCATCCTTGACCTTCAACGCAACAAATCTTGACACTAACTCAATATCATTTCCCTCCAAAATCAATTCATTCTTTATACCTGTTGTCATAATATCTCCAAGTTTAGGAATGGTTGCAAGGTTCCTATCCTCCTCTTCTTCTACTTTTATGAACTCCTTCCTACCTACCACCATCACATTAGCTCCCTTAGTTTGTCCTTTGTCCTCCTCTTTCAATGATGTCAAAGTATAGGAAAATCCATCTTTTTCTATCTCATAAGTATTCCTCCTTCCATCATACATAGCATGCCTATCAAATTGCCAATGCCTCACTAGCAACAAATGGCACACATCCATAGGTAGTATGTCACATAAAATTTTGTCCTTATACCCTCCTATATTGAACTCCACCAACTTTGTTAATTTACCAAAACATATTGACCCTCATTCAACCAAGATACTTTGCAAGGAGTAGCATGTGGTATTCTAGGCAACTTGATTTTTTCAACAATCTCAACTGATACCATATTATATGTACTTCCTGAATCAATTACAACTTTATGAACCTTACCCAAGCACTTACAAGTGGTCTTGAAGAGAGTCTTCATTTGTGGTGGCTCCTTCTCTACTGATGCTTTGATGAGAGTTCTTCTTACCATGAGTGATTCACCCACTTATGGAGCAACATGTTGTGATATTGAACCCACACTTTCACAATCATCTCCTTGAGCAATCTGACTTCTCCTTTCTCCTCTAGCTGAAGTAATGGTTTGATCTTCATTGCATTTCCATGCTTGATGTCCAAACTTGTTGCATTGATAGCACCTTCCTGTGAACCTGCTAGATCCTCTTCCTTGACCTCCAAATCTGCCTCTAAAGCCTGATCTACCTCCTCTAAATCCACCTCTCTAATCTACAAATTGGTATTGAACTTTGCTTTCATCTTCTTGGCTCTTATATGACTGCCTTGCATTAGAAAATGATCCTGTTCCTTTGGAATTGCTACCTCTACCCCTATTTGACTTGTCTTGCCTTCTCTTTAGCTTTTCTTCAGCCCTAATTTCCATTTGATAGCATTCCTCAATTGTTCTTGGATTATGCAAGCTCAACTCATCTTGAAGGTTAAATCTTAATCCACTAAGATATCTAGCCACCTTCTCCACATCATCCTCCATGCGGCATGCTCTTATACTTAGTTTATAAAACTCATCAGTGTAAGCTTTGGCATCCATCTCTTTTTGTTTCAAACCTTGAAGTTTCTTATACATTTGAATTGCATAATCAGTCGATAAGAACTTACCCTTAAGCTTAGCCACCATTCTATCCCAAGAGACAATTTTTGACTTACCTTTCTTCCTCCTTTCAGTTTTCTCATAATCCCACCATAATAGGGCATGTCCCTTCAATTTTGTTTTTTCCAACTTGACTTTTTCTCCTTAGGTATATCTTCACATTCAAAGTAATTATCAAGTGTTGCAATCCAATCTAAAAGCTCTTCATCACTCAAATTACCTCCATACATAGGTACATCCATTTTTACCTTGTGCTTATCTGCCTTAACTGCTCTTAGTAGTTTGGCAATCCTCTGCTCATCAGGATCCAATTCCTCTTCCTCTTCTTCTTCGAGGTCACTCTCATCACCTACAACCATACCTCTTCTTTGACTGGTTTCAACAGCCTCAAGCCTTGCTACCACCATATATTGGAGTTCCTTCAACCTTCTAATCTCTCTTGCAGTCTTCTCTTTCATCTCATTCATTTCTCTAGCCATAGTGTTACCTTTTGGAAGCATCTTGCTCTCTTTCTCACTTCACACTTTCTCTCCCTTATAGACCTACCTATGCTCTGATACCAATTTGATGTAGAGCAGGGTGGATGGTATTAATTCAATCTCAATTAAACAAACTTTTCCAATTCAAGAGCCTTACCACACCAAACTAGGTGATTTTCTTCACAAATTGCCACTAGGCCTTGTAAGACAACACACAGGCCTTTTCTAGCATAATTTCCACACCAGACCTCATACTCAAAATATATTTGTAGATTTAGATATCCATTAGAGCATTTGACAACATACCAAATTTTCAAGTGAGGTTGTTTTGGAACATCAAGGTCACAAATCTGCTGCCACACTTGAAATTAGGCCTAATTAGGCTTGTTTGAATGGGCACCAACAAAGTTTCAAAATATAGGCTTCAAATATTCATGCCAATGGCTCAAACATGTCAAATAAGGTCTTCCTTGACATTTTCAATCACTACCAACAATTTTCCAAGAGCTTTTTACCAAACCCTAACTCCTATGCAACTTATTTACCTAAAACATGAGGTTTTCAAGCTAGGGCACCATCCAAACTTGTACTTATCACCCTCCCCTACTCCTACAACATTTTGAACACTAAATATACCCTATCTACATCCATTCCACTAAGTTTGAGGTCAATTCATCAATGGAATGGAGAGGAATCCATGATTTTCTGTCAAAACTAACCCAAATGAGGGTTTGAAACGATTTTTAGCAAAATTACCCTAACTTACCCAAATCTTGATGAAATCAGACAAAACCAAGTGCAAAAGAACAATAAATCAAACCACCATCAATTCCAATCAAAATTTGATCACTTTCAAGCCATACAGGGTCGTACTAACTTCTGTAGCAGTAAAAACATAAAGGAGAATGCAGAAAATAGTGTTTTTTTATTATTCCAACTTCACAATGCACACCAGAACCTTGTCTTCACCTCCCCAAGGCCTATTTAAGCCTTTAAAAACCAAACCCAATTGAATACAACTGAATTTTAAAGTACAACCATTCAACTTCCCCACAAATGCAAAAATGCAAAAGTTGGTTGACAACTTTGGCAACTTTTTGCAAGTTTTACAAATTTCACCAACTTGTCCTCCAAAATGACTCAAGACACCTTAAAAACATAAGAAATGGTCTTCAAGACCTTATTATATGCAAAAATGACTCAACTAAACCAAAATACTAACACTTAGCAATTTTCTTCATTGAGACCTATGGTGCCTTGCACTAGAATCATTGACCTATTAAGTTATTTGCTACTTCGGCTTGTGTTGCTAGGTCCCCATCTTTCAAGTTCTAGCTTATGTGGTTAAGAGATTCTTCTTTGTAGGCGCATGTGGCTGAATGATGGAGGAGGGGAAGACCTGCTTTTGGCACTGCTATGTATTCTTTTTCTAAACGGCTGCAATATGTAAAATATCAACTTAAAAGGTGGAATAGGCAATGCTTTGGCAATATTTTTTAGGCTAGGGTTGTTGCTCAAGCGGACTTGGATGTCATCACTCGAGAGATAAGGGATTCTAGTCTTTTTGAGGATTTACTCAGGGAGGAGTCCAGGGCTTTGAAAGCTTTGGAAGAGTGTGAGTTGCGCAAGGAAATTTATTGGAAACAAAAGGCTCGAGTTGAGTGGTTACAGGAATGAGACAAAAACGCCACTTTCTTCTTCAACTCGGTGAAGGCCAGGAGATATGGTAATTCTATGCATGTTCTTGTGAATGAAAAGGGTGAGCATTTATCTTCTTTGCAAGAAATGTCTAGAGAAGCTTCATAGTTCTTTGCTTCATTATTTAGAGAGGATTCTTAGGATGGTTTGGTGGAAGAAAACCAAGTTCTTTCTTATATCCCCTGTTTGGTCACTGGGGAGATAAATGAGCATCTTTTGAGCAATATCTCGTTGGAGGAATTAGAGGCTTTTGTTTTCCAAATGAAGATAGGGAAAGCCCTAGGCCTTGATGGTTTTCTAATTGAATTTTTTCAAGAGTTTTGGGATATCATTAAGTTGGACCTTTTGGAGGTGATTCGTGAGTCTCAAAGGAATAAGTAGATGTTGCAGGTTTTGAAATCTACATTCCTTGCTTTCATTCCCAAGTGTGAGGGGCGGATTGTCTAAGTCAATTTTGACCCATTTCCATTTGTAATGTGGTTTATAAAATCATTTCCAAGCTGATTGTTGAAAGGTTGAAGTGATGGCTTAGGGGGCTTATCTTTGGGGAACATAGTGGTTTTGTGGAGGATCAACAAATTTTGGATGGGTGGTCATTACTACTGAGACCATTCATTCTATGGAATCCTCAAAAGAAAAGGCTATGTTCATCAAACTAGATATGGCGAAGGCCTATGATAGAGTGAAGTGGTCCTTCTTGCGAAAAAGTCTTATTGCTTTTGATTTTGTTGAGTGGGTCCAATGGGTTATGTGTTGTGCTACCTCCACTTATTTCTCAGTGTTGATAAATGGTGAGCCTTCTTCTCTTTTTAGTGCTTCTAGGGGTCTTCATCAAGGGGATCCTCTCTCTCCTTATTTATTTATTCTTCTTGCAGAAGGTCTGGGGAGACTGGTGAAACGTAATGTGGAGTTGAGTTTTATCTAGGGATGGAGGTGGGGAAATGGTTCTCCTCCTCAATCTCACCTACAATTTGTGAATGATACTACCTTGATGGGTTTGGCCAAGATCAAAGAAGCTTTGAATTTGCACAAGGATTTGGATATCTACCTTGTTGCTTCTGGTCAAACGATTAATGAAGATAAATCTTCTATTTTCTTCTTCAATACTCTAAGGATTATTCAACAAAGGATTGCTCATATCTTGAGGTTCCAAATTGGTTCTCTCCCTTTAAATTATCTTGGTATTCCTATCTCTGCTAGTAGACATCCTAGGGAATCGTGGCAAAATATTTTGGACAAGTTTCATGCGAAGGTTAATCATTGGACTTACAGATGGTTGTCATTTGTTGGCCATGTTCAACTACTAAAGTATGTGGTGCAGGCTCTTCCTATTTATATGTGCATGTTATAGGTGGCTCTTGTTGGGTTTGTGAAGGATTTGGACTCTCTGGAGAGACAATTCTTATGGGTGGGTAGCTTGTCCTCTTCCAAGTGGAGCCTAGTAAAGTGGGATATTGTGTGTAGCCCGAGGTAATTTGGGGGTCTTGGATTGTGGTAGGTGACTTGGTATGAGTTGGCTTTGGCTAAAAAGCTTTACTAGAGGTGGTGTGTGGAGTAGGATCATATATAGGCCAGGATTTTGTCTCACAAGTATCTTTCAGGGGTTTTAAAGGAGGAGCTTTCTAGGTTTCTGCTGGTGGGGAAAGGTTCTATGATTTGGGGAATGCTTCAGAAAGGGGTTGCGTTGATCAAGGAGGACATGTTCTGGATATGTAATGGGTGGGCTAAGGCTCTCTTTTGGTTTGATTCTTGGGATGGATTTCCCCCCATTTTGCGTTAGTATCCTAATTTGGTGAATCTGTGTCAACATTTTTTGGAGGTTGGTTGGTCAAGGGTGAGTGATTTTAAGAAGTTTTATCCATGTGGGAAGGTGGAGGTGGCTAGTTGGAAGGATCCTTGCGATTGGTCTGTTCTCGGGTTGGAGGAGGATTGTGTTGTGCTTCAAAATATTTTGGTTGGTAGACAATGCAACTCCCTTAGGGATAAGGATATTCTAGCTTGGAGCCTAAATCCTTAGGGTGCTTTCACTGTGGCTAGTGGATGTCAGGAGTTTTTGTCTTGTAAGTTTGGGGGGGTGAAGGTCCCTTGGTGGAAACATGTGTGGAACAAGTTTTCATGGCCAAAATGTAATTGTTTTGTGTGGACTCTGGCTTGGAACATATGTTTGACATGGGATAATCTTCGTAAGCAGGGATTCCGGGGTCCCTCTATTTGTGTTCTATGTGATTGCAGTGAGGAGGATTCTTCCCATTTATTTTTCCATTGTCCTTATTCTATGTTGCTTTGTAATTTGTGGTGGGGTGTTTGGAAACATCCATGTGTTCATGTGTCTTCCCTTGTTGAGTTATGGAGCAGTCTGGGTAGACCCCCTTCCCAAGCCTCTTTCCTTCAGATTAGGTGGAGCATTGGGCCTACATTCATCCTTTCAAAAATTTGGTTGGAAAGGAATCGTAGGATTTTTCATGGGGACAGGATGATGGTTCAACAGGTTTGGCATATAATTGTTGGTATGATCCAAGAGACAGTGGAAGCCAAATGTGAAGTGGCTTTTCCATTGGAAAGAAGTGATGATGAGATTGTGAATAGATTGGGCTTGTAGGGATTGACTTCGGTCTCTGCTTATGTTAGAAGAGGAAGGAGGGATAAAAATAAGGTTCAAAGGGTTGGTAGATGGTTGCCTCTTCCAATGGATTTTCTGAAGATTAATACAGACGATTCCTCTAGAGGTAACATTGGGCTTGTTGGGAGTGGGGGAGTTGGCAAAGATTGCTCTAGTTCGGTCTTTTTCTTTTTCTCCATCCATAAAGGGTGGCATTCTAACAACTTTATGGAAGGGTTGGCAATTCTCTGGGCTATTGAACATGCTTTTTCCTTGGGTTGGTGAAAGATTATCTATGAATCTAATTCACAGATTATTGTTAATATGTTGCTTGAGCAAAAGGTGGTTGAGGTTAATTGGCAGATTGTGTTGGTGGTTCAACAAATTTTGCAAAGGTGCTCTACATTGGAAGTGGTGTCCTTTGTCCACATTCTATGAGAATGGAATAGGGTTGCTGACTTTTTGGCTAAGTGGGCTTCTAAGCATGAGGATTATTGAAAGATTGAGGGGTTGCGACAATTATCCCTTGAGTATGTTCATGATTTAGAAAGGGTCATTGCTAATGATATGGAGGGATAAGATGTTGGTGGCGGTTTGGATGGTGGCTTTTGTTTTGGATGGTTGTTCTAGGGTTTTCCTTTGTGGGAGCTTATGGGTTCCCTGATCCTTATGTACTGTTAATTTCTTGATTACAATAAAGTTTTTACCCCCTTTTTATTAAAAAAGCATTAGGTTTCAATGGGTGTGAAGTAGTAGCACAATTGAGATTTTGTCCTTGTCCTTATAGGCATGTCGATATTTTCTACCCTAAGTGTATGGATAAAGTATATTTTCATTTCATGCTTTACCCTATTCAATTGTACATGTGATTGTAATCATTATTACCAATGTTGTGAAAGAGTGTAGAATGCATTTGATTGATTTTATAATTTAGTAGCTAGACTAGTTTAGAACACAATTAAAAAGGGTGGTTTACCATATGGTAACATTTTGAGGCAATAAGGTTTACTAAAAGTGAGTGTAATACCACATTTTTGTATGCATTGAGATGTATGTTATTGGCAGTGTATTTCTAGCTATGTATTATGGGATGTGTAGGTCATGCTTCTATATGTTGTATTGAGTGTTTATTAGCTTTTCAACTTCAATATTTTCACTAACAAATATAGTGTAATGGTTAAATTTGTTGAGCATTACATTATTGTTGATTATGTACTTTATTTTTGTATCATGCTAGTCATTTATGATTTATAGTAGAGGTGATGATTTGATATCATGTTGTGATTTACACTACATTGGGGTGGATTATGTTGCTTTTCCTATTATTATGTTCTAGTAAATACACCTGAAGTTTGACCCAAGTGTGCATGTACAAGGTTATTCCCTAATTGTGGAACTTATATATTGGAGTTGGTCATTTTTTTATTAACCTTGTGAGTCAAACTCTATCTCACTTGGTTTAAGTGTGAGCTAATTCTTTTGGATCCTTGTGTGAATCTAAATTTAAATCAATGGTGATTTTGGAGTCTACTTGCTATGCAAACCCATAAAGTATGTGTATAAATCATTTTTGTGTGGTTTGATATCATGTTGCATTACATTTAAATATTTACTTTGAAAGGCATGTTTATTGTGTCTACAAAATACCTATTTATTAAGGTTGAAAATACCTATTGCATTTATGCATTTCTAGTAAAAAAGATTCAATAAATTAATTACATTAAAAATGGAAATATTTGATTATATGAATTAACTATTGTTATAAGTTTAATTTAATTGATTTTAATTCCTAGTTAACTAGGAAACATCAAATAAATGTAATTAGCTTGTTTATTTGAATAAATATATTACTAATTATTATTACAATGTTATTTTAGAAAAAAATGAAATGAAAATAGAGAAAGAAATATGAGAAAAATAAGTAGAGAAAGGAAAAAAGAGTTTGAAAATAGATAAGTAAAAATAGGCTTTTTTTTTCATTCACTCTTTGCATTTTGCAATTTTGCTTCAAAACCCTCTTTTGCTTCATGGATGAAATGAAAATTTGAAAGAATAGAAGGGAAAGGAGAACAAAATCCTTGGAAGAAAAATTTTCTAACTTGAGCAAGGGAATGTGTATTGTATTTGTTTCTACTGGGATTCATCTTTTTTGTTTATGTGTGTATTTGGAGGTAATTTCCCCTTTGTATTTAATTTTTAATTTGAATTTTAAATGGATTTTCTCCATTGACATGCCCACATTAAGTGGTTGTATATGGCCTTCTTAATATAGAATAGAAATTGCATAGGTGTTATTCAATTTTAAAAAATATGTAAAATAGAGTATGACTGTGGTAAAAAAAAATTACAAAATCATGTTTTTCCAATTTTATTCAAAAAGTTTGTTGTTGGGCTCATTAGGAACAAAAAGGGTATTGCTTGGAATTTATAATTTTTATTCCATTTAAAAATTAGAAAATTCAAAAGGTTTTTCTTCAATTTTAATTTTAAATGGATTTTCTCCACTTGCATGCCCACATTAGGTGGTTGCATATGGCCTCCTTAATATAGGATATAAAATGTATAAGATCTTTCTTAATTTTGAAAAATGTGAAAAATAGAGCCATGACTATGGCAAAAAAGAAATTGCAAAATCATGTTTTCCCAATTTTATTTGAAAAGTTTGTTGTTGGGCTCATTGAGAACAAAAGGGTATGATTAGAATTTAAAATTTTTAATCCATTCAAAAATTAGTAAATTTAAAAGGTTTTTCAATTTGAATTTTAAATGGATTTTCTCCATTCACATGGCCACATTAGGTGGTTGCATGTGGCCTCCTTGATATAAGATTGAAATTGCATAAGACGTTACTTAATTTTAAAAAATATGTAAAATAGAGCCATGACCATGGCAAAAAAATTACAAAATCATGTTTTCCCAATTTTATTTGAAAAGTTTGTTGTTGGGCTCACTCAAAACAAAAAAGGGTTTTAATAGAATTTACAATTTTTATTCCATTCAAAAATTAGAAAATTGAAAAGGTTTTTCTTTAAAAAAAATATATAATATTATAAATATTTTATGGTTTTTCACGCTTGGAAAATAAGAAGAAAATGCATTTTAGATAATAAAGATATGAATAATTTTGCTAGATGGTTAGTCTCCCTAATATTTTAACATTCTGTATGTGTATGTGTATGGATTAGTGCACAAATATGGGGGACCAAAAAGGGGTCTTAAGTGACCACTTTTTTTTTAGATCATGAAATACTAGCCTTGGATGAGAAATTAAAGGTAGATACACTAAAATTTGAAGATGCAACGAAAACAAGAGTCATAATGCTCTAAATCTACTTTCTAAACTACTATTCTTTTCAAATGGTAAATATTAAGGGGTTCAAAAAGGGGGGCCACACAAAGTGGTCCTCTTTTTTTCAAAAAATATAACATAGTGTTTGGTGTGGCCCCCCTAAAATGTTAACTTTTTTTAGTATTTTAAAAATTACTTCAATGAGAAATTAGCTAACACCATGTAGTTTATGCCCAATTTGTATGCTAATTTTTTAATGAATATATGAATTTTTACTAATTTTCAAAGTGGACACATCTTGAAAAATAAAAAATCGAGCATGCTCCCCCCTAAAAATTTTGAAGATTAATTGAAAATCAATTTTTTTTAATATGTGTAGAATGGAGTCTAGTTTCTAAAAATGTATTTTATTTGAAATTTCAATGAATGATTAAAAATACAATAAAAAATACCACGCATTGGTTTTTGACAAAAAATGGATACACTAACAAAAATTAAAGATGAAAACCTTAACATACTCAAAAGGTAAAAAAAATACATGGCTAGAAAGCTAAGAGAGAGCTTAACATTCTCGTGGTGTAATTTTGACTTGACATTGAAACATGTGCAAACCTAATGGGGAGCACGCTCAAGATTATGTCAAATTTTTTTACTATTTGCAAAAACACGTCTTTGGATGTTGAAAATTCACTCCAAACCTTTGGGTTGGAATCCTAAGGAAAATCAAAGCTGAAGGCTTGGAAATTTCCAAAGAAAAACATAATGCGAGCATGTTATAATGTGTTTGTGTTATGTTTTTCTTTGAATATTCATCTCCTTCATGTTGTCTCTCTCGCACTATTGATCATTCCCTCTCTCCATCCCTATGTTCTCTCTCTCCCCTCTTTAATCTCTCCCTGTCTACCTCTCCCTCCCTCCTTACCCCTCTCTCTATGTTCTTTTGTCCCTATCTCTTGTTTCTCTCTCCCCTATCTGAGTCATTACCTCTTACTTTTTCAATTAAGGGTATAGATTTTAGGATTGAGGGTATAAGGTTCAGGGTTGAGGGTATAGATTTTAGGGTTAAGTGTATAAGGTTTATGGTTGAGAGAGTGTAGGGTTGAGGGTTTAGCATATGGGCTTTAGGGCATAGGGTTGAGGGATAATGTTTAGGCTTTAGCGTATAGAGTTGAGTGTATAGGGTATACAATTTAGGGTATTGAGTATAGGGTCGAGGGTATATGATTTACGGTGGAGAGTATAAGGTATAGGATTGAGAGTTTAGGCTTTAGGGTTGAGGGTATAGGTTTACGGTTGATGGTATAAGGTATAGGGTTTAGGGTATAGTATTCATGGTTGAGGGTATTGGGTATAGGGTTGAGGGTATAAGGCTTACAGGTTAGGGTATAAGGTATAGGGTCGAGGGTTTAGGGTTTAAGGTTCAAGGTATGGAATTTATGGTTGAGAGTTTAGTGTATAGGCTTTAGGGCCTAGGTTTAAGGGATGGTGTTTAGGGTTGAGCATATAGGGTTGAGTGTATAGGGTATAGAGTTAGGGTTGAGGGTATTGGGCATAGGTTTGAGGCTATAGGGTTTATGATGGAGGGTATAAGGTTGAGGGTGTATATAGGGACATATACGTGCATTATGTGATATAGGATTTTATCTTACATACAATAATAGAAGGCTTATCCATCATTCAAGTCTTTGGTTGATAGATATCAACAAATAGGATTAATGTTGAATATAATTGAGGCTAATATTTTATGTAGTGTTTACAAGAGTCCAACATAGTTATCAAGGTTATTCAATGGAAGCCAACCCAATTAGTTTGTAACTTTATTTGTTCTTCCTTCTTATGATGAATGTTGAGCTGAAAATATTTGAGCTAACTAGACACCTTTGATGTTGATCATTCTACAAAATTTATTATATTTATAGAATGATGTTTGTAAATTTATTTGTTATTTATGAATAACAATGTCTTTCCCCACGATATAGTAATTCCATGTTATTTCTAGGCTTGAACAATGTATATAACTCCTTGTCATACATGGGGTGTGTTGGATGTTGTTGATATGTGGTTGTCATTGATGTCAACACTATTAGCATTAATGTCATTTGAGGTTGTATATGTGGAGGATATTGAGAAAATTATAATAAAATATGTTACAGGTAGTCAATGGTGCAGTGGAGTTCATGCTATTGTCCAGCTCGGTATGTTGATGATCAAAGGTTGTGGATTAAAGGGTTTGTTTTTTAGTATATCTAGTTTATCCATGTTGAGTTTCAGAGATTGGCATGAAGATTTGATCGAGTTATGAGTATTTGTGTTCTAATAGTTTCTATGTTGCTTCAGTTGGTGTTCCTAAAAGAAGATGATGAGATTCTGGTAACATGAAGTGTTGCAGATGCTTCTCTAGTGTTTCATGATGCTTGTGGACATTTCTAGATCATGCTTTATCTTTGTTGCACATCCGCATTGATCGGTGTGTTCGCGATTGAATATTTTCTCTTGCGTGTTCATGTTTTTCATGTTCTTGGCCGACAGGGTGATTGTAGCATGTTGTGGATCTTCGAGGAATAATTATTGAAGATATTTTCATGTTCAAGGATGTTATTTTGGGTCTTCACTATGTTGTGGCTGACTTTCACATTGATAATTATTTATGTTTTAGGTTGACAATTTGTATTCATTTTATATTTTATTGAAGCCAACTTGTAGATGATGTTATTCTTGGTTGCAAATATATATGAGCAATTGTTTTATCATTTGGATGTATGTACGAAGTGTAAGATCATGTTGTGAAGTGAAGTGTGTGAGTCTTGTGTGCGAATAATGTTCTAATCATTCAAAGGCAGATGTTAAGTGTGAAGAAGAGTGAGTAGAGTTTATGTGCTTAACCAGAACTGTAATTAGGCATGAGCATATGCTATTTTCTCAGTTCAATCTTGTGGATGTAATCTGAATCTTTCTGTAAGATAGTGTGTCTTCCTTGGGCAGTAATACTTGTGTATTTGAGCAGTGAGCTCTAGGAAGTGCACTTGAATGCATGTGCATTCTCATTTATTCTTCTATACTTTTAACGGGGTATAATCTTTGTGGACTACCTCCACCATGGTTTTCCCCTAACAAGGTTTCCATTTAAAAATCTTGGTGTTATGTGTGTTTCGATGTGTTAATGATTTATGCTTTCATAGTTATTAATCAACCGGTGAATACGTTTAAATGTTTAATGTTTGAATTTCTACAACCAATTCACCCCTTAGTTGTTTGCCCTTGTGTTGCCAACAATTGGTATTAGAGCAAGTTCGTTGGAAGAAGTTTAATAGCTTAAGGTGATCTGGGATGGCAACATAGAAGAAAGGATAGTCCGAGATTTGATGTGGAACAAATTACTCTTTTGGAAGACTTCAAATGGTCATATAAGTGAGATGCATTGGTGAATCTTACTGAACATTACAAATAATAGGTATGTTATCCCATAGAATGGTCCTTCTACTTCTAGATGTAAAGCCTCAAGTGACTAACTCCTTTTTGGTATTTGATAAATTTTGTTTGGATTGTTTGAATTAAATGTTGTTTGCTGGTGCTAGAAGTTAATTGATTGCCATTTAGGGATGAATTAAATAAATTATTATATAAAACATATTGATAGATTGATTTTAGAGTGTTTAACTAATTTAGAATTTGAAAGAATTTGGAAAAATCAATATAATGATTAAATAAATTAAGAGAAAATAGTTATTATTTATAAATAAATTGATTTCATTGTAAAAAGCATTATATTTAATTGATAATTTATTATTATGTGAGGATAATTGTTTAACTACAGAAAATAAGGTGATTCTTTAAATACGAATTCAGGAGATAAGATTGTGAACTGAAGTGTAAAAGCTAGAAAAAGATAGAAAAAGATGGTTGAGACCCATGCAAGGCTTAAAACTCATATTGAATTGGAAACTTACCAAATTCTTTGATCTCGTGTTTTCGAAAACTTATCTTGTTGAAAGCTTTATTTAATGGCGAAGGAAAAGGGTTTCGGGGCTTAACTTGTTCGGAAGGAAAAATTTACAGTTCTTGGTCTTTGACATGGTTTTCAAATCGAATTAATCTTGGGTTATGGGAGGATTTGGTGACTGTGAAGCAGTGGTCTCCAACTCGTCATCTCTGTTTGTTGACCGTAGGAAATTCGGGTATGTGTTGTATTTAACTTCAAATCTTCCCATTCTTCGTTTTCATAAGCAAAAGAAAATGATTGTCTGTCATTAATCTACTTTGAATCGGGTAGTGGTTTTGTTTCCTATGACAGTTCTCTCCACATTTAACTCAGCCTGTCTTGTTTTGCATTTTAGTTATTAGTGATCGCAAACAACACACTGATTTAAAATGGTTTAGATCTGACATGACCCTTCTATCCTTCGATGGACGTCCATTCCCTCTTCCAAAACCCCCATTTCCGGTACGGGCACCAAGATTTCCAACAAAGATTTTGAAATTTGGCCTTTCACATGTTAATTGCATTTGCTTGAAAGTTCTAAAGCCTTATTAGATGGATCTGCCTATGCTTGGATTGAAGCTGGTTTGTACCCTACTCAATAGTTCATGTACTTTCCTGTGTCGACTTTTGATGTTTTGTTCAAGCTGAGTTCGTATTGGGGAATGTGAATGGATTTCATTGGACTTGCTTTATTGGTTATTTCATTGAGCTTGCTCTTACCCAGTGACCTCCTTGTGCTGGCCTTATGTCGTGCTTGGTTTCCAAATTGATGGTAATTTTTGCGAACTTTGATTTCTCTAAGCTTCCAAATTTATATATATTCTTTTGCTTTCACATTTCTATTTTCTTTACTACAGTTGTATTTTTTTTTGTCCAACTGGGGGTTCGACCTTTACTCATAAACCTATTATTGCTGCATTTCATATTCGGTATTGGCTAGATCTTGTTTTGTCTAAAAAGTGTTGTATTTTGCAGGCCCTTAGAATACATTATTAGAGCTTCTCTTTTAGTTGTCTTTCTGCAACAAAGCAGATACACCAACTTCATTTTTATTACTCTAAAGCATAGTAGGATCTGTCATGGATTACATGCCATTCGAATGCTAAGTATTTGATGCATCTGGTCATGTATATAGTATTTGATTTTCTTATATATCTGTGTATAAATATTGATACGGATGTGTCTGTATAATATGTGCTAGATACAAATTATGGCATGGAGTCAAACAATCCACTTACCTTGTCTATGCTTACACATTTGCATGTGTGTTTACCGATGCTCGCAATCTTATTATTCACCTTTGTTTTCAGATTGTTTCAAAAACATTATTTACTGGCTTGCATTTTAAATTTGCTTCCCTATCATGCGTTTTGTTTCAAAATTCTCCTCCATAGTGCTTTATGTGCTACATCTTTAGGACTTGGTCAAAATATCATATAGGGATGCCCTATTGGAGTATGTCATGCTCTTAACAAAGAACTTGTAGTATAAGTTAAGTGATACATAGGTCTATATATTATTAGTACATATATCATAATATATAAGCATTCGTACATATATATGTTATGGTTGGTTTATATACAAAGTTTCTTTATAAATTCGATATGTTGTTGGAACAACAAGTCACTGCCTGATACATATATTTAATGTTGATATAAACAACAGTATAGGTTAAATAAAATAGTTTTATATGTATATATTTCTATATGTATATATATTAACATCGATGATGATATATATGTGTGTATTCATATGTATAAATATATAAAAGAATATATTGTTGTGTATAAATGTGTATTGTGATAGTTATAGAGTTACTTCAATTAAACGATTTCATGTTGGAGAATAATTAATACGGAGGGTTAGTTTACTTCAAGAATTTCAATGGGAATATTATTACTTTAAATATCTATTGTATTGGACTTAAATTGAGTAGTTAGCCTTGGGGTAAGTAATAATGCTTTGTCAAGGTTATAGATAATGTCAAATGGATAATTGGATGGTTTAGTTAAATGTTTGTAAATTGATAATCTTTTAAAACATGATTTTATTGCATTTTTAAGTAGTGGATTTATACATGAGAGTTAATCGGTATCTTTGACAATGATAAAATATTGTGAGATATAGTAAACTCTACCTGATTTTAGTTTGTAATTTTTATAAACTTGAATTAATGAAAAATATTATTTCTTTGAATATAGACTTTGTTCTTAATTATTTATAGTTGGATTGGTAGTAAGTCTTGTCCTTAGGTTGCAATTTTTATTCATTGCTTGTTATGTAACAATAAAGTTGATTGTTTAAGAATTCGAATAATTGATATTTTAGTAAATTTTTAGTAATTAGAAAATCTTAGTTTATTTTGTGTGTAGACAAATAAATGCTTAATTAAAGTAAGAAATTAGAGTTGGATTAAGAGACTAAGTTAGTTTAATATTATCACTTTGTTTGTGTTAGTAAAAGTGGCTTGTCAT
>VDFB02322623.1:54938-80732 GCA_007258455.2 Sequoia sempervirens | reverse complement strand
TGTGTTGTGACTAGGCTGGATTCCTTCAACTTGATAAGAACTTGCTAATCCTTGAATTCAACTACAAAGCCCTTATCCTCCATAGTTGAAACTAAAAGCAAGTTCTTCCTAAGGCTAGAAAAAAATAACACATCATCAAACGCCAAAGAATTACCTAGTTGTAGTTGAAAGGGAATTGTACCAACTCCTGCTACTGGATACTTGGCATCATTACCAAGTCCAACCTGAACTCTAGAGTTATGTTCCCTTAAGTTGGTAAAATATTCTCAAGTTGATGTCATATGCCTAGATGCCCTACTATCCACACACCAAGCATTCCTAGGAATCATGTTGGAAAAAAAGACAAGATAGCATTGAGAAATATTTCTCAAACTTAGTAGCAAACCCATTAACCTAAATTCATACAAAAGCTACCACTTCCTCCAATTGTCGTTTCCCTTGGTTCTTCTTCTTGTGTGGACACTATGATACATAATGACCAAACTAATGACAATGAAAACACTTGATTTTACTCAAGTCATCCTTGTCTAGCTATGAGGATCCTTCCTCATCCTTCCCCTTACCCTTGATGTTCCCTTTTTCCTTTATTTCTCATCTGTCCATAGAGGGATAAATTTTTCTCACCACACTTCTTGTTGACTTTTGACTTCGTTCAATTTTTCTCCTAGATAGAGATCCCACAATCTTTCAAAAGAAGGAAGGTTCCCTCAGGCATAAATGCCCTAAACCAATGCTTTCCATGAAGATGAGAACCCATTCGAAGTCAACTTCACAAGCTTTGCATCTTCAACCTTCTCCCCAACTACTGCAAGATCATGAAGTTGCGTGACCTTCATCGAGAAACTCATAATTGTATCTAATTTAGTTATCTCTATTGATCTCAATTTTTTTCTCAAATCATTTTTTTGTTTTGTTTTCACATTGAAAAAGAATGACTAGAGCATCAAACATCTTGGTTGTTTTCTTTTCTAATAAATGAGAAGTTAAATGATCTTTCATTGCATCCATGATCATTTTCTTGGCTTTAACCTCTTTCTTCTTGTGAACTATCAATTGTTGAGTATTTATGGGTGTAAGCAAATCTTTTATGATTTTCCATAGATCAGTTTCTTCTAGTAACAAAGTCACCCTAATTTTCCAAGGTAGGAAATTTAAAGTGCCATCTAATCTATCCTTGATCTTGAGGCTAGTTGATGCCATTCAAAATATTTTTCTTTAAAAAACAAGCTCCTAAATCTAAAAAATCTCAATAAAAAATACATGTTATAAAATACCTAGGCACTACTACAAACCCTAGTCATGCTTCAATCCATGACTATTGCTTTCTACCCTAGTCATGCTTCAATCCATGACTATTGTTTTCTACCCTAGTCATGCTTCAATCCATGACTGTTGATTTCTGCCCTAGGCACAACTACCCTAATCATCATAGCAAACCCAACCACCATTTTAAACTCAACAAAATGACCCAAAAAAAAATTGCCCTATCCACGAGTTTAGAAACCCTAGCCACAAGTTTATTCCTACAAAAAAATGGCTTACAAAACTTGGAAAACTTGTCACTGATTTTTCAAAACCCTAATATGGATTTGAACCTCTCTAAAAAAAGGGATGCAACTTCTACAACTGTCGCTATCTATCATTCACACAAAAAATCATGATTTTATAAAATCTTGCACATTTATAAACAAGAATTGGGTGCAATTTGCAACAAAAACCTTCACAATTTTCCTCAAAAACTCTTGCAATTTTTTGCAACACAGCCAATCGTGATTTTTGCAAGCAATGAAATCCGCAAAGTCTCAATCACAACCTTCATGATTTCCACCTAGTTTCGGCCGTGATTTTCCTCAAACAATCTACCCACACAACTCGTACAAATTACAAGGTAACTTTCATGATTGTTGTTACAATATATTGAAATTCATTATATTCAATATATTACAATCTTTTTATCTTGCTAATATCTTTATACTAATTTAACTAAAAACCTAATCTTCCAAGAATCAACTTTACTTAAAAAAACATCCTTATCACTTATAAGGGCAAGATGGAAGATAAGCCTAATTCATTAATGCATATCTATACTTTATTAGAATTATTTAACTAAATAAAAAACTCACTTTTTACACCAAAAGTGAAACGCCAAATAGAAATACTTGAACTATTTGAACTCTTTCCACATGTTCACACTAAACTTGTGTGAAAGTTTTATCCAACCTAAAAACCCCAACATTACTCTTCAAGATATATTTGTGTACACTAATTCCTCTTCACATGTGTGTTGCAAATCTAAAAACAATGCTAAAGAATAGATAGGCAAATGACATCAAGCACAAACCCTTTAGTATCTTTTTTACAAGGTATAATGAATATAATTTCTATTTACTTTTGATTTGTTGTAGCTCACTAGTGCATTAAAGTAAGGGCAAAATGTAGAATTGGAAAGTGTATGCTTTAGTATTTTTAGCTCTTGTTTTGTACTTTAGCAAAGTCTTTCAAAAAACACAATTCTAATCATTTTTTACCCCCTTAGAAAGCAAACAACCCTCAAACCTACACCTCGTGATCCATTTCATGCTTTAACACCATCCTCACACATTTCCAACTTTTTAGTCTTCCAAATTACCAACATGCCACACACTTGTCCTTCGGGTAGGACCACATGCACTCGTGTCCCCCAATTCAAACATCATTTATGCCACACACTTGTTCTTTGGGTAGGACATGTACTCATGTCCCCCAATTCAAAAATCATTTTTCATGCCCAAGCACTTGCCTTTTTCACCCTAAAGCTCCAACTCACCTTAAAAGGGTTAGAGCTGATTTATAAAAGGAGGTTTAAAGGAACGAACCTACAAAACTATGCACACTCCATAAAGAACTAGGACATACATTTTTTACACATAAGGAGTCCACAAGGAGCCCTCATCACAATCTACCATTGTTAAAACAACCTACACTTGCACCTAGGGTTTTGATCACAAACATCCAAGCTTATTTCATCTCATAGTTTAATCAAATTAGGTATCAAATTGAGGCAAATAGCCAAATGTGCCTCAAACACCATTTTTAGACATTTTGAGTGCCAAAGAAGGTACAATAGAATTTGTCAATAGTAGCGAGTTTCTATCAAAAGTTGTAGTGGACACTACTACACCCATAAAGGACTCTAGCTTGCCAAGATGACTTCAATGCATCCGAGTAGACACAAATGACCATGCTTGTATAGACATGAGGGCATATCATCAAACATGACCACCCATGATGTCATCCCTAACAAAACAAGTGCTCAAACACATGAATCAAAACCTGATCCCAATAATGCACCTTCCTCTTTGTCCTCTTTGAGGATGTCAAATGCCTACATCAAACTCAAACTACAAAGAGTAGACACTTTCTTTCCCCTCTCTTTTTTTTTATGCATTTTATTTTAGTACAATCTTAACTCTAATTTCTAGTTTTAGAGTTACTCACGTTTATCATTGCTATGCTACTAGATTTAAAAAAAAAATGAAACTACAATAGTAATTAAAAGTAGGCCATGGATCCCTTACTTTTAGTTACATTTACTATACAAGTTCCCTTAAATATAAGCTTATGTCCATTTGCATGTTGAGCATAGATGACTTTTCAAAGTAAAGTAACCACTAAAATAGTCATAAAAGACAAACTAATACTAAATACATTCTTAATTCAAAATATTATTCATTCACATTACAAGACATTTGCATGTATTAAGCGCAGACTGTTCCAAATATTCGATACAAGATTGGGCAGTAATGACGAGTCATTAAAGTGGTCACTAGATTGACTCTACAATTCGTAAACGCAGACAACTAACTCTCTGCTTTCATACCATTGCCGACAAGTATGATATCATCTTAATGTGTTACATCCTTAATGGTTTGTCCATTTCAAGTGAACTGCGATGATGAAAACTACCACAAAAGTTGAGTTAATATTTTAAAGCTGAAAAGTGTAACTGCAGTGGCAACAAAGGGGGTTTGTAATTGAGTGAGTAGATTTTTAAAAAAAGTTAAAATATTAAAACAAATTTGACAGTCATTTACACCTCGAATCTAATAAATCAATAAACTAGCATAATATATTATATACAACTAACTAAAATAATGGGGCAGATGACCTAGTTCGATTGGCTAAAGCATCCTGTTGTAGGCAATAGATCACGAGTTCTAGTCTCCCCTCCATCCCCATAGTACCGGAGGAAATGTCGCACCAGCATCACCAGTTACGTGAAAAAAGTTTACCAGGCGCACTCTGCAGTTTATAGGGGGGGCTACCCGATTCCTGCAGACTAGAAAAAAAAACTACCTAAAATACACCAAGAAATATCTACTTCAAGGTGCCTATCTAACCTACTACAAAGCACCTCCAGATGTCTTTTAGGTAGATGCTTTTAAGATATATATGCTAATAGATAATAAGGAGTTATTGACAAGGAAACCATAATAAAATGTAAGCATAAGAATACTCATCATTCAGTTGCAAAAAAGTATGAATTAAATGTGATACTCTAATAATATCAAAAATGTTTACCAATCGTTCTTATTCAAATGAGATGTCAGTTATTTACATTTTGCTGTACACGGTTCAAAGTTTCATGGTCCATTTCCCATCGGCACTTCTCTTCATCTCAACCTTGTACTGTTCCATTTTATTACCCCACTTAATTTTGAGAAGCAGATTAATGTTTTTCAGACCGTTAACTTCCTGGAAGAACAAGAACAATTATTAATTTCTCATCTCCTCCTTTAAATATTTTACAAACAGCTTACAAGTATAGTGATCAGAAAGCATGTACCTGTTCCTTTGCTGAGAGTATCTTCTGAAGTTCATATGGTGTCATCGAGTTGGACCTCTGCTGTAGAAATTTCAGTGCACCATGAGCTGCTTCTTGTACTAAATGATCTTTGGTTGAGACAGTATGCCACCCTGATGCTTCAATTTTATCTGATTCATATAAGATTAACCATTAAAAACAGGTGCCTGCAATTATGCTAGAAAAAAAAACTGCTAAAATAAGGAATTTAACGATTCAAGAGAATACAAATAGTTATATAAGTTGATTAATGTCTTCACCAAAAACAAAATACACTTTTGTTTAAAACGGTTAAATCAAAAAGAAGGAAGAGATGGGAAACAATCACCAAGAGTAATATTAAATTATTAAGCAAATTCATCCACCTTGGCTTTCAAATATATATTGTGTTTGCTGCTCAAAAGAGATCCATGGAAATGTAACTGCTAGCAGTGTTAGTTTTATGATCAGATTAAGAACACACAAAATTAATTCAATTTGAACACAATAACACAGCAGATACCCTGGGAAAACCCTCCACTTGAGGGAGAAAAACCCAGCAACAATATATCACTTATATATTGAATCTCACAAAATGAAAGTCTCCTTTACAAGAGGCCGGTATGAAGGCCAAATACAAGCATCAATGGATGATGCAACACAGCCAATACAAGAAGACAAATCGTTGAAGCAAAACTCAGACTATATCAATATCGAACTGCCTTGAAGATCTCGCACTTGATGAAGGATGAATGACAAGAATAAATCAATGATAAACAATGAGAGGACCAACCAATATATATACAATATGAGGAGACGCCACCCTTCAATACAAGTCGGCCAGCATAGAGAAAGACGTCCTTTCATAGAGACGCATCCAATAAGAGATAAGTCGGCCACATAAGAACTCGTGCCTTTTAGAGAAATTGCGTCACTCCACAAGAGATCGACTTCCTTGATAAATCGGGCCTCTTCATAATTGAGCCAATAACAAATGTAATCTGATGTTTAACAAAAGGGCATGGCCAATAATAATTAAGCATTATTTAACGAAAAGACATGTATCTTCATTTGTCTGAAGTCGGCCAAGATATCGAATATCATAAATACAACTCAAATAGCCGTTGGCGATATTTGAATTGCCTCAATCGAATCTGGAAGAAGCAGTCCGACGCTGCTAATATCATCAACACTCCCTCTCAGCTAGGGATGACACTTCCAGCTGCACAAGACATATCACCTCATCGTGATGTCTACCACTATGGCTACAACCATAAGTGGAAAAGAAGAATATCACCTCATCGTGATATCAAATATCACCTCAACATGATATCAACCATAATGGCTACAACCATGTATGGTAAGTACAAGTGTTCATCACTTGCGTGATGTTGTCACCTCAACGTGACTTTCACCATGGCTCTCCCAGAGGGTGAAACACAAGTACAAGAAAAATCATTACAGACTCTCTCACGTGATGCTATCATGGAGTCACACACATGACAACCACCATGGCTCTCCCAGAGGGTGGAATCAAGGGATTTCACCTCGAACTTCTCTCTAAGAGAATAACTCATTACCAAGGGATTTCACCTCGAACTTTTCTCACAGAAAAGAACTCATTATCAAGGGATTTCACCTCGAACTTCTCTCACAGAGAAAAACTCATTACAAAGGATCACTAATACTGAGACTCTTTCTCAGTTAAGGCTGGATTCTCCACCATACCAAGCTTATCTAGAAAGTACACAAACTTTATCCTAGAGAGAGGCTTGGTGAGAATGTCTGCCATCTGCTCATCAGTCTTCATATACCTCAATTGTATAGCTTTCCTCAATACCATATCTTTGATATAGTGGTATTTGATCTCAACATGCTTGGTTTTGTCATGAAACACAGGATTGACAGAAAGCTTCACACAGCTCTGGTTATCACAATGGATGAAAGTAGGCTCCATTGATTGTCCAAACAATCCTACAAAGAGCTTACGAAGCCACACTGCTTCCCGAGTTGCCATACAAGCTGCAATATACTCTGCCTTTGCTATACTCAATGCTACAAATGACTGTTTCCTGTTGCACCAGGAAATCATAGCAGACCCCAAACTGAAACAACATCCAGAGGTGCTCTTTCGATCAGTAACACTCCCTACCCAATCAGAATCAGTATAACCATGCAACTCCAAGTCCACATCTAAAGAATATCTCAACCAATATCCAGTTGTGCCACGCAAGTATCTCAGGATATGTTTTGCTGCAACAAGATGTATCTGTCTCGGTTCACACATGAACTGGCTAAGTGCATCACAGCATAACAGATATCTGGTCTAGTGTTAACTAGGTACATCAAGGACCCAATCAACTGTCTGTACATCGTAGGATCCACCAAGTTTGAACTAGCTGCAACCTCCTTCAACTTATGTAGGTTGGTCTCCATAGGTGTCGACATGGATTTGCAATCCATCATACCAAACCTCTTAAGTATATCAATGGTGTACTTCCCTTGACTTAGAATCATCTCATCTGGTTTCTGCCAGATTTCTAAGCCAAGGAAGTAATGCATAAGCCCAAGGTCCTTCATCTCAAACTTAGAAGCCAACTCCCTCTTACACTTGAGAATAAGATGATCTTCTCCAGTAAGAATCAAATCATCAACATACAAAACCAAAATCAAGGCTTCACCATCAATTACCTTAAAGTACAGATTTGAGTCCACATCATTCTTAGAGAAACCCAAGCTTGACAAGTATCGATCAATCCTTTCATACCATGCATGAGGAGCCTGCTTAAGACCATACAAGGCCTTCTTCAGCCTGCAAACATGAGACTCTTTCCCATGAACCTCGAATCCATCAGGTTGCTCGATATAAACTTCTTCCACAATCACACCATTTAGAAAAGTTGTCTTCACATCCATCTAATGAATCTTCCATCCTCTAGATGCAGCAATGGCAATGATGGTTCTAACAAAAGTATAGCGAGCAATAGGAGCAAATGTTTCTTCATAATCAACTCCCTCTTTTTGTGAAAAACCACGAGCCACGAATCTTGCCTTGTACTTCTCAATGCTCCCATCAGCTGCATGCTTGATCTTGAAGAGCCATTTTGAAGATACCACAGATTTTCCTTCGAGTCTAGGAACAATGTCCCAAACATCGTTCTTGAGAATTGACTGGTACTCCTCAGCCATAGCATCTGTCCAAACTTGTTGACTAGACGCTTCCTCAACACTGGAAGGCTCGGATTCAATAATCTGACTCATCAAGGCAACATAACTGGAGAACTTATGCGGCATTTTACTTTCTCTAAATGTACCTCTAGGAGCTACGAATATTTTTGCTTCCTGCATTGTTTGCCTAGCCCAAAGAGGTCTTTTTCTCCTAATCACAATATCAGTAGGCCCATCAATAGGTTCCAAGGGCTCAACTGGATCAACATCTTCCTTTGGATCTGAAATCTCCATCTGAATCTCAGGAGTATGGTCAACTTCCATATCCTAAGGAGACTCTTCATATCGATCTCCATATGAGTACCCCTGGATCTCCTGAATGCAACATCTTCCTCAAATGTAACATCCCTACTGATCTCGATCAACTTCTAACCTGGAATGTATATCCTATAGGCTTTTGATGTCTCACTGTAGCCCACAAATATTCCCTTCTTGCCAGAAGGCTCCAAGTTTGTTCTATTTTCCTTTGGAACATGAAAATAGATAGGACATCCAAAGATCCTTAAATGACTAACCTTTGGCTTCTTTCCTGTAAAGGCTTCTTCCGGAGTCATATTCTCCAAGACTTTGTGAGGACTTCTATTCTGAACATATACTGCAGTCCTAGGAGCTTCTGCCCATAAGAAGGTTAGGAGATCTTGGTCATGGATCATGGCTTTTGCTGCTTCCACGATCGTCCTGTTCTTTCTCTCTGCAACACCATTCTGTTGAGGATTATAGGGGACACAGAACTCCCTCTTAATCCCAGCATCAACACAAAAATTTTGAAAGTTGTCAGAAGTGTATTCTCCTCCATTATCAAATCTAAGGACCTTGATTCTTTTACCGGAAAGATTCTCTACCAGAGCTTTGAACTCCTTGAATCTTTCTAGCACTTCCTCAGACTCTTTAGTTTTCAAAAAATAAATCCAAGTCTTTCTACAGTGGTCATCAATAAAAAGAACATAATACAAGAAACCACTCGAAGAAGGAACAGACATAGGTCCACATAAATCAGAATGAATACGGTCTAAAATACACTTAGATCTACTATCTCTACTATGGAATGAATTTTTGTATTCTTACCCATTGCACAACCTTTGCAAGTTCCTTCATGCTCTTGATTGAACTTAGGAAGTCCCGTAACCATCTTCTCCATGATAGGTAAGGCTCGGAAGTGCAGGTGAGCCAATCTTCAATGCCAAAGATCACATAAGCTTGAAGAATCATGAACTAATGCCTAAAGTGGACGTGTGCATAGTCTATAGAGGCTTTCATGTCTAACACTAATTACTTGAGCATCCTTGAAACAGGAATTCTCCATCCACACAAGTACTTTGCCTTTGGAGAAGGCAACTTGATATCCTTTATCTTCTAGTGCTGAAATGGAGATAAGATTGCGCTTGATTCCTAGAACATAAAGAACATTGCTCAATTGAAGTGTGATACCGGAATCAAAATGAAGAGTAGAGGTCCCAATCCCTTTCACGGAGTAGCTAGCATCATCTCCAATAATGACTTGTTCAGAAGAATCTCTCTCCACCAGGCTTGATAAATGCTCCTTAAATCCAGTGATGTGTCGAGAAGCGCCACTGTCGATCAGCCAAGTGTTTGTGTCTGTAGGTACATTGCTTGACAATGTTGAATAGAACAAATATTCACATGAATCCTTCTGCGGCGAAGCATCATCAACATCTGCAACAGTGGTCTGTTCCTTAGGTCTGGATGGACAATGCCTAGCAAAGTGGCCAAACTTATCACATCTAAAGCATTGGATCTTGGACAAGTCTCTCTTCTTCTTGAAGGCAGGAGCACCATCATTTCCCTTATGTCGATTCCTCTTGAAGAATCCTTTCTTTCCATCTTTTCCTTCTTCTTTGAAGCTTGGGAGGCGAGAACATGGATATCTTCATTATTTGAACTTTGACCAACGCCTCTAGCCACCAACCTTGATTCCTCTTGAATGCAGTCAGCCCTCAAACGATCAAACTTAGGAAGTTTTGATCTTGCACCAATTCCTTGAATGTAGGACTCGCATGATAAAGGAAGACCATTGAGAGCAAGCATGGTCAAGTCCTTATCATCAATCACATGAGCAATTGTAGAGAGTTGATCTCTCAATTCCGAAATCCTCATGAAATAGGCAATCACTATTTCTCCTTTCGCCATCTTCACATGGTGTAGTTGTTGCTTCAGTGCAAGTGCCCGGCTGGTGTTGTTGATTTCGTACATCTCCTCTAATGTTTTGAACATGTCTCTTGCCGTCTTCAACTTAGAGACAATAGGAACGATATGGTCCTTAACGGAATCAACCAACATCTTCTTTGCCTTGATGTCCTTCTTCCTCCACTACAACTTCTCTTCTTCCACCTCTAGTTCGGGAACTTTGGTCTCCACAAACTCAGCCAAATCATTCTCTTCCAAGGTGAGCATGACTCTGAACCTCCATGATGTATAGTTGGATGCTCCCTCGAGTCTATCCTCAATTTTAAGACCGTTCACCATCTTGACTAAAATAGAGATAGACAAAGATATGAAAAAAGAATGGAGAGTATTGCTGCGATAACAAAATCTGATCACGATCTTCTTCAAACCCGCTTTGATACCATGTTAGTTTTATGATCAGATTAAGAACACACAAAATTAATTCAATTTGAACACAATAACACATCAGATACCCTGGGAAAACCCTCCACTTGAGGGAGAAAAACCCAGCAACAATATATCACTTATATATTGAATCTCACAAAATGAAAGTCTCCTTTACAAGAGGCCGATATGAAGGCCAAATACAAGCATCAATGGATGATGCAACACAGCCAATACAAGAAGACAAATCGCTGAAGCAAAACTCAGACTATATCAATATCGAACTGCCTTGAAGATCTCGCACTTGATGAAGGATTAATGACAAGAATAAATCAATGATAAACAATGAGAGGACCAACCAATATATATACAATATGAGGAGATGCCACCCTTCAATACAAGTCGGCCAGCATAGAGAAAGATGTCCTTTCATAGAGACGCATCCAATAAGAGATAAGTCGGCCACATAAGAACTCGTGCCTTTTAGAGAAATTGTGTCACTCCACCTTGATAAATTGTGCCTCTTCATAATTGAGCCAATAACAAATGTAATCTGATGTTTAACAAAAGGACGTGGCCAATAATAATTAAGCATTCTTTAATGAAAAGACGTGTATCTTCATTTGTCTCAAGTCGGCCAAGATATTGAATATCATAATACAATCTAATCATGTAGCACAAGAATGAAAACAAACAGGTTCACTATCAACAAGTTGTTGAATATAGTGATGATCATTGATGAACCTCAATGTGTTTGGTCCTTACCTAATAAATTGAGTTCTTCACCAACTTCAAAACACTCTGATTATCGAAGTACAGTATAGTTGATGTAATTGGACACAGCTCTAAGTCATAGAGTAGCAATTACATCCATACAGTCTCACAGTGTGCTATATGCTATAGTACTCTACTTGAATGGAAGACAAGGAAGCTATATGCTGGAGCTTACTTTGCCATGAAATAGCTCTTAATTTCATCGCATAAACATAGCCAGTGATGGATCTTCTTGTGTCAAAAAAAATGCCTTAATTAGAGTCTGTCACCTAACAACCTGAACTTTGAAGATTGTTGGTACAAGATGCCAAAGACAAGGGTACCTTAGACATATCAGAGGACTCATTTAACTGCTTGCCAGTGGACTAATTTTGATTGCAACAGGAATCAAGAAAGATATTAGACATAAGGCATTAATGTATGACATCGGATAGTAATGCCTTATGTTTAACACATTATATCTAATAAGTTACATTGGTTGTAACCTGCATTATGTGGGTTAGTTTATAATAATATTAAATTGCTAATATTTATTTTTATATTTTAATACAACATAATACATAATGCTCATTAATTCCTAATATGACGGCTGAAAGGGAGGGTCATCTCACTATCATGAAATGGGTTGTTCATCCCAAAGTTTGAAGACTCGGACTTGGCACGGACTCGGCAGCCCAAAATAGGACTCGGACTCGGGACTCGGCAAAAAACTCGGCACGGACTTGGCAAAACAAAAAACCGTAGTTTTACAAAAGAAAAAAAGAAATTAATGCATTTAGAGAACATAAGAGCCTAATTTGATTATCAATTTGTCATAATTCAAATATTCCAACCCTAATTCAACTCGCAGACCTGTTTTGGGCAAACAAGAGCAGAAAAATGAAAAAAATCATGTTTTAAAGCTGAGAAAGCAGCCTCCAGCCACGGCGAGAGTCCTGGCTCGGGACTCGGGAGTCTGAGCCTAGGACTTGAGCGAGTCTCTTGCCTGGACGCGAGAGTCTGAGCCTTGGACTTGGCTCGTCAGTCCGTGGCGAGTCGACTCGGCGAGTCCCACAAGTCCTTGCAGAAGCTCGCCAAGTCTTCAATCTATGGTTCATCCTACTTGATTAGGTGGCTTGTGTAACCAAATATAACCTGATTTTTCATACTATGGAAGGGGCCAATTTGAATTCATTTGCTATAGGCTGCTTTCTTGTCATCAATATAGGTAAGCATATTTGTAGTCATTGTCCATGCTAAAAGGAGGGCTGATTTACCCCTCATCTACCTCTTTTAAGCATCCCAAGCTATCATGTTTGAATTCAATTTATTCTCAAGTTTTTCATGCCCTAGAATTTATATTAATCATATGTAAGGTTGCATATGATTGTCGCTTGCTATGTGATTTTTTAATTTTTATGATATCATGGTCCATAGTTGTCTAGTTCGGGTGTGACCTACAAGCAAGACAATTCATCATCTAAGCAATTCCATACAATGCCTTTAAACTAAATATCTTTGGGCATTACTGAGCTTGTCGCTCAATACCACTATGCATTCCTTGTTTCAGCATTTTGATTTTAGTAGTGACTCTCGATTTCTGACTTTGATGTTTCAAGTTTGTACTATGTATTCATGTATTGATGAAATTGATATCATATTATCAAATGGATCAATAGATTGTCATTGTAATTAAATTAAATTCAACTTCTTTCAGTTTGTTTGAGTTTTTTTTGTATTTTAATATTTAAATATTAATGTTATATATTATTTTCACAGCTGTCTCCCCACCATTCCCAAAACCAGAAAGTTTTTCACCATCTCTAAAACCCATCCCAATGTCTCAGAAACTTGGAGAAACAACAGTGCAACTGCAGATTAATGGCTTATAAATAAATCTTTCAAATCATTGGCCATGCCAGTTAAAGCCAACATATATGGTATCCATTAATTAATTTTGCATTTACAGAAGGATTTTGGCAACCTATAATGAATGACTAATATGTTTCTACAAATATTTGATCCAACCGCAAGTAGGTGTATGGCTTTCCATCCCCTATTGCTATCAATTAACTGATTCTGAAGTATCCTATTCTGTAGCTGTTGACCCACAATTGAATCATAGGCAGGCACATGGGTTCTGAACTTTGCAATGTATAAGATAAGCATAAAAAATATTATTCATCAAAGTCCATCCTTCTTAGCCAGTTAAAAGGATTTCAAATTGCATTGTGTTGTGTTTATCACTGGAACAGGGAACCTACTATTCTAGTTCAATAAATTCGCACCCAGAATCTGACATTCCATTGCTAGCTGAATAAATCTGAATTTAAATGCTAAAATATGCTACTACCAAATAAAAAAATTCAAAATACTTGCTACTGTAAACCCAACCTAGCATATATTGTTTTCCCAAGTATAAGTTGTAATCAAGTGTTGTCAAGTTTGTTTTGTCTTAATTGTTCACAGGATCATGAAATGATGCTCTTGAAGTTATCCATCATGGCAAACGAAAAGAGATCCTGAGATCATATGCAATTGATAGAATCAAGTCCAAAGTCAAAATTTCACCAAGGGAACACCTTTGGGAAGGAAGCATCCAAGCCAAAATAATAGCCAAGTATGGTGATCAAATGCACACCTAGAGTAGTCGAGTGCACTAGAAAAGGGGAAAGCCCAATGTTCAAATATCCATTGTTAGGCGCGCATCTAGAGTTGTGGTGTGCACCTAACAAAGGACTGAAATAATTTCTTTGTATGGAAAGGGAGACTCAAGTGAATGCCATTCAGAGGTGCACATCTGCATAGAAAACTGCACTTTGTCAAAGATAACTTACATTAAAAAATCAAAAGTTCACAGGTTGCATAAAGGTGTGTGCCTGGTGGTCGCAAGCACACTTGTAAAAGGTGAAGTTGTATTTCAAACAAAATAGTCTGCTATATTGAGACACAAATCCAATGTCATGAGATGCACTTGAGTACAGAGGAGTATCGTTCACTAGTTCTGATGAGAGTTCCAAGTACCCGCCTAACAAAAGGTTGCTCCTATAGAGAGATAGTGAAAAATAAAAGCCTATACAAAGGTGTGTGCCTAGGGTATAGAGACACACCTAAGCATGAAGGATCCAATTCAATCACAAAAGTGCATGTAGAGGTGCACATTTGAGAGACTGAGACACACCCATACAAGGAAAAACTCAATATCCATTCAAAGGTGTGTGAGACAGATAGTTGTGTACTTCATAAAGGCAAATGGTGCATGCTTCACAACGACAAACATGTTTTTCAAAAGAAAAAAAAATCATATGCCTATATATAGGTACACACCTAGAGAAAAGGTGTTCAGCTCAAAGAAAAAAAGTTTAGTTTTCAGAACAAGTTCAAACCCATTGGCAGGTGCATGCTTGAGTGTAGAGATACACCTCATAAAGGAAAACTCAAATTCAAAGATTCAAAACCAATGTATAGGAGCGTGTGAGGGGTGTGGTGTGCACCTCACCAAGAGAACTTTCAAATCTAGTTATGTGATGCACATCCAAGGTGCAAGTGTGCACTTCAACAAAGAACATTTTCAGCTCACATCAAAGTTTGAAAACCCCATTGTCAAATGTGTGCCTATAGGGGTACAGGCTCACCTTAGTAAAGGAAATATTTGATGTTCAAAAAAATCTTTATTAGGTGTGCATTTGAGGTGCAGGTGCATGCCTCGCCAAAGGGATATTTCAAATTTCAATTTTACATTTACAAAGATGCACCAGACAATGAAGTGCACACCTATACAAAGGAAATCAAAAGTACAAGTTCAAAGTTTGTTTTAACTTTTATAGTGTATCGGTGTACGTGTAAAGTAGAAGTGTGTGCCTATCAAAGGAATTCAAAACATCAAAGTAGATTTTTCAAGGCTCTATATGTCTTCAAAGGGTTAGCTATAATCAAAGGAAAAGCTGCAAAATCATCAAAGTCATCCAGAGCCATCTATCCAAAGTCTATATTTAGTATGCACTACGCCATTTTTAGCCCTCACCTTTCTTAGGGAAAAAGAGCATATTTTCGAATTTGCTACTTTTAGTGGTCTCTATTTTTACAGCAAGGAGCCCGTGCTATTTTTATCTTTCCACTATTTTTAGTATTCACCATGTATAGCCCAAAATTAGGTATTTTTAGATCATCTATGATCTATCTATTGATCTCTTAGCATGCAATAGATGTGAGAATTTAGTCATAATTTATAATGAATTCAATCTACAGCTTAACTAGAGGTTGTATGGTTTTAAGTTTAGTGTTAGAGGATAAGATTTTGTAATAAAATTGCATTCATGCAAACAATTATTCTTAAGTAAAAATAGTACTTAGTTTTTTATTTATTTTCATGAATAGCCTTGCAAACATCATAAATAAGAGTTATTTTGCACTTAGATTTCTATTAATAATTTTCAAGCCTCCATATTGTAGAAATTGTTGTTCATTGAGTTTTAAGTTTTGTGTTCAATTGTTTTGTGTTGAGTACAATTTAATAATTATTGTAAGATTTTTATTACAATTATTATCAAAAGAAGTCTTGCAACTTTGTGTATAATGCTTTTGTGCTTAATGCTTGCATGTCTTCAATTAGATCTTATTTCACTTATGGTTCTTGATCTCTACATTTAATTGAGAATCATAAGCATCCTTTAGTTGTGTTAGATTGTTTTTTGCAATAGATGAATTTATATAAAAAAACCCTTTTGCCTAGAATTGAAGTGCATGCTAATCTTTTGCCCTAGTTGAATCCAAAATGAAACACATTTACTTTTATTCAGCGTGAGTATGAAACACCCCAAAAAAGTATTGTACAAGTTGTAAATAAGAAAGTACATATTGTCCAAACTAGGTTAATTATTGTTTATAGGAAGCTTATTTTTCTAATTCAAATAGTGGTTCTATTATGCGTCTATTTTTTTATGTTACACTAAAAGGTGCAAATTAAATCACTAACAGTTTTTAGAAACTATGTTGGGAAATGACATAAGATTATCATCTTATTTGTTGAGACATACAAGTTTGGGACAAAGGTTCTAGAGTTCATAAAAAAATAGGTTCAAACAAAGAATCACTACAAGCTATGGCTAATTCGAAGGGTAACCGCATCAATAATAATCACCCACTTCTATTTACTTATTTTTTGAAAAAAGGAGTGAAAATTTTTATTCAAGAAAGAATTAACAAGTACAGCAAGAGAATCAGATGACCAAAGTCATCGAAAAATACACCACCACCCGAATCCAATTGTGATACATGCAGATAAGACCCAAAAGACAACTCACTCCACAAAAGAAACTGTCCATCCCCACCACAAGGTTAAACATTATGATCCTCATGGAGATACCTAAACAGAGTACTACTCTTATCTTGATCTAACTATCCCCATTCTGCCACATTCCAAGCCCCCCTTCCTTCTGAGGCCCATTTGGCTAAGCAATCAACAACCTTGTTCCATTCCCTAGGGATATGGACAAACGAAATGTTTTCAATATTTGAAGCACGATGAAGAATTTGCTTCACAATTAAAGCCAACATCCATGAAGAGTCCTAAACATCTCTCTTATTGAGAAGAGAGACCAAAATCAGAGAATTTGTTTCACAAATCACTTTCCTCCAACCCAATTCACAGGCTTTCTCTAGGTCCTTGAGAATTGCACTAGCCTCCATTTGATTATTGGAATAACCCCCATATGAATGGAAAATAAAAACTGAATAAATCCCCTAAAATCGCACCCCACTCCTCCAATCCCAGCATCACCAGGGTAACCCCGAGCAAATCCATCATTATTAATTTTAAAAAATCTTCAGGAGGAGGACACCACTTTCCCGACCGATCCACCTTCCTAGAAGATTTTTGTCTATTACCCCGATACGCCTAAGTGCCAAGGGAAGAAGAGAGCTCGAGAAGAGTAGCAGTATGCATATCTAATGATGACAAAGACTCCCCCGGGTCAAATTTAGAAGTAATAGTTTCTTTAAGAATACTCAACACCATGTAGCAGACCTGCAAAGCCACTTGCCGACTCTCCTAGAAGATGCATCGATTTCTCTCCAACCAAATCTACCAAAAAATGATGTAAGGGCCCAACTCCCAAGTTGCCACCAAAAAAGAAGCAGAAGCAGGAGGACCCAAGTGCTCCCAAAAGTCATGCAAAGACAAGGCATACCTAAACGGTCTCCTCCAAATCTTGAACCAAAGTCTCCAAATATCCAAGGCAAAAGTACACTGGAAAAATAGATGATTAGTGCTTTCTTCACTACACCCACATAGAAAGCAAAGAGATGGCCCACAAAACACTCTTTTCCTAATATTCTCCCAGGTGAGACATTTGTTATGACTCAACAACCATAAGAACATATTGTACTTAGGCCACCCAACCTTGTTCCAAATGCGTTTCCACCAGGGGTACACTTCCAAAATAGCCTGTTGGGACTCCAACATAGCATACCCTTGAGCAACCGAGTAGATACCCTTAGCTTCATGTCCCCAAGCTAGCAAATCACTGTCCTCTGAAGAACAACAAGGCCTCTCCACAAGAATGGAAGCCAAAGTATCACGCTCTTCAAGAGAGCCACCTTTAGGCCAACTTTCTGAATTTCTCCACTGATAGACCAAAGAGCCTCCCAAAAGGGAAGAGCCTTTGAACCTATCAACACTGGACCACCCTACAGCCTCAAAAACCTAATTCAAAGGTCAGAGATGGGGAAAAGAAGATAGAATCAGGGGATGGCCATCACAAGAGTCAGACCAAAACAAAGCTCGCTCACCTATTTGAATAATCCAAAAAAAGCCATCCTTAATGAGGGTCAAACCCCTTTTAATAGTGCTCCAAATCATAGATCCTTTACCAGTCAATTCCATACGTGGGATATCCTCATTAGCAACTCCTAAGTATTTATAATTCAAGACTCAAGCCTAAGGTTGCTCCGGAAATTTGCACCACCTCCAATATAATTTGGCAGCCAAAGCTTGACTATTACACTCTGCCTACCTAAGACCAAGGCCACCAAACTCCTTTGGTTTACAAACTTGATCCCAACTTACCAAACTCCATTTCCGATTGCCAAGGTTTCCTATCCACAAAAAAATTCTGGCAAGGGAGTCAAGCTCCTTTAGGACACTCTTGGGAGCCGAAAGCACCATGAACCTATACAGAGGAAGAGCCTATAAGACTGAGGATAGTTGTGTCACCCTACTAGTAAAAGCTAGCCATCTAAATGTCCAGTGGTTGACCTTAGACCAAAATTTATCCAAGATCTTCTGCCAATCATGCTTCTTCAAGGTACTAGCACAGAGGGGAATCCCCAAATAGTCTATAGGAAGATCGCTAATCTAGAAGTCGAGAATATTGGCAATTTTGTCCTGAATTAAAGCATGAGCATTGAAGAAAGATATGAGACTTGCCTTCATTAATCTGTTGACCAGACATAGCCAGATAAACATCCAAAGCTTTCCTGAAGTTAACTACCTCCTCAACTCTGGCCAAACCCATAAGAGCAGTATCATCAACGAACTGGAGATGAGACTGTGCTTCCAAACCTCTTGCCCAACTCCAACCATGGATGAAACCCATATCCTTATGCTGTTTCAACATCCTCCGCAAGCCCTTTGCCATTAAGATGAATAGATAAGGGGATAGAGGATCCCCTTGCTTGAGTCCCCGAGAAACAAAAGAAGTAGGCAAGGGGGATCCATTAACAAGAACAGAGAAGGAAGACAAGGTCACGCAACTCATAACCCAAGAGACCCAGTTTGAGTGGAAGCCAAAAGCCAATAACAAACGCTAGAGGAAGGACCACCTAACCATAGGCTTTAGTCATATTCAATTTAATGAACATCACTTTCTCTTTGGAGAAAGACATGGAATGGATCGCCTCAGCTACCACTACTATACCATCAACAATCTGCCTACCCTTAACAAAATCTCCCTATTCCAAGGAAATCAAGGGGCTCAAACACCTCTTCAATCTTTCAACAATCAGCTTGGTGATAATCTTGAAGGTCACATTACGAAGCACAATAGGTCGAAAAGAATCTAAAGAGTTGGCACCCTCTTTTTTAGGTATTAAAACAAGAAAGGTGGAATTAATGGCTTGAGCATTTGTTTGTTGGTCAAAAGACTCACGAACCATAGCCAACAGATCAACTTTAACAGTATCCCAAAACTCCTGAAAAAATTCTATAGGAAACCCATTAGGCCTAAGAGCTTTACCTTTCTTCATTTGGAAAACAATATTTTTGAACTCATCCAAAGAGATGGGCTCCAGCAAGGAATTTTTCATCTCCTCTAAGACCAAAGATGGGATGCAACCCAACATCAAATTCTCCTCCAAGGTAGTTGGACCATTCTCTGTGAAAAAAGAGGAATAGAATTGGACCACCTCCTCTATAATGGCTTGATGCGAATTTAACTGATCCCCCTAAGGTGAGATGAGAGAAGCAATAATATTCCCACTTCGGTGCGCCTTTACCAAGTTATGAAAAAAGGCAGTATTCTTGTCCCCTTCTTGAAGCTAGACAATATAAGATTTTTGTTTCGAATAAATCTCCTCTCAAAGCTCCCATTTGGCAAGTTCCCTAGAGCAATTGGTTTCCTCCTTCAGTAAATCCACTATCATCCCTTATTCCTTAATTTTGAATGTGATCCTATCCAAATGATCCTGAATTTGTTTTTGCCTATAGAAGAGGTTGCCAAAAGCCATTCTATTCCATTTCTTAAGCTTGAATTTGACAAATTGAAGCCTCTTGACAAAGGAGAACATTGCAGTGCCAAAGGCAGACCTCTCTTCATACCACCATTGCTCCACAAGCTAATGCAAAGTCTAGTCTCAAAGCCACATTAGTTGGAATTTAAAGGGGGGATGCTTAGCTAGGGAGAACAAAGAAGAAGAAAAATTAATTGGCTAGTGGTCTGACCCTTTCCACCACAAGATTTCAAAGGAAGAGGTTCAGTTATTACCGATCCAATCATCAGAAACAAGAAACCTATCCAGTCTCTTAGAGATAGATCCTTTCCCACATCTTCGATTATGCCATGTGAAAGTACCATTAGTAGGCTTAACATCCAACAAATTAAGAAACGTGATGTAATCTTGAAGTAAGGAGGAAGAAGGCCCCAAACAGCTAACACCCCCCAATTTTTCCCTCAAGTTGCATATAGAATTGAAATCTCCTGCCAAAATTCAAGGGCAAGAAGGAGAAAGAGAACGAATGAATTTGATATGAGACCAGAGCAAAGTCTTACTTGAAAAATATTAGACGCATACACATTGGTGAAAAGAATAACTGTGCTTGAATCAAAGCAAGACACTAGCAAAGATAAAGAGTTCCTACTAGCCAACCACCAAAGAGGCGTGATCCTACAGGGGTCCCACAGACAAGCAACACCTCCAGCAAATCCCTGAGAGCCAACACATTGGCATAAACCTCTCCTCCAAACTTTGTAAGCAGTCTTCAACATGTCTTCAACAAGAAGCTTAGTTTCCTAAATGAGCAGAATATTCAGTTAATGATCACGAACTAAATCACGAGTAGCCTTTTTTCAAGGGGCGCTACTCAAGCCCCTAACACTCCAAGAGATCACAATCATTTATGAGAGGAGGCAAAGTGGGAGTCCAATGTCTTGACCACACCAGATTCCACCAAAGATTCTCCCATAATCTTCATCTTCTCCAAGTCCTTCCTTCCCGTTTTAGTCGTCTTATCAATGGCCCCTTCTTTAAGCTCTTTTGATAGATTCCAAGGAGTGGCATAGATTTCTTCTTACCATCATCCTTAAGCCTAGAGTCAATCTCCAAATCATTTAACACCTCATTATCCATATGATCTCGAGGGATCTCTCCCAAGTGGGTAGGTGGCAAATCAACCTCTCGGACCCCCACCAACTCTTGCTCAATAGCCCCAGGCCCAACAGGTAGCGAAGGAAGAGCATCTCTTTCCTTTGAGGCAGCATGCATGTCAAATTTAGAAGGGTTTTGAGGGTATTGGCATGCCTAATCTATGCCCTGAAAAACCAGAGTCCCAAAATTATGATCATGCTCCCTTGAATCCAAATCTTCAAAATCTTCAAGAACATCAAATTAGTTACTAGAGGTCTCCCTAGGCTTGGCCTTGTTTTGATGGTTTGGCACCTTTGTCTTTGATTGAGATTTCACAAGCACAAATCCATTTGTGTCAGGCTCTTTGTTCTGAATCAAGGCTTTGCCTTTTGCCTTAGAATTATTTGCATGTAGCCTAGATGGAGGTTGTGGCATTTTAGCTATTGGCAGTGGTTGTCATTGATGTCAACACCTAAGGAGATTGTTGCATATGCTTGGGAAAGATAGTTGCATTGTTGGTTGGCATTAGTTGTCATTGTTGACAACATTTTGTATGGGTTGTCATTGTTGTGTGATGGTGTGTTGTTGAAGCTCATGGTTGGATGTCATGCCTTGTCTGATGTTAATCAAAGAAGTACTAAGTATTGGTTTCATAATGATATATTAAGATGAGGATTAGAAATGTTGCTATTGATGGAGGGATGTTGCTGATGGTCTACAACGTATTATATGCTCTCTCTTGTTGTTCCTAATCAAGTATATGTTGCTGAAAGGAAGTTCTGGCCTCCGCAAGTTGATTGAGTGTTTATGGTTTAGGAAGTTGTGTTGAAGACTATTTGGGAGAATGCTCTGCATTCTTCCATTCTTGAAGATATGATCTTGCAATGTGGGATTCAAAGTCTGTACTCTGTGGATGTTGCACTCCTAACTTTTCAAGTCACCTGTGTTGCCAAGGAGGTTTTTGTGAATTGCAAAAGGTTGGCAGTGTTGTTAGTTGTCTGGACCGGTTCAGAAAATGCTCTGCATTGATCTCTCTGCTTTTGCGGCTTGGTGAATGTGTTTTCAATGTTTGTGCAACATCTTAGTTCCAAGTTCATGTGTTGAAGTGGTCTGCAAACTGATCTGTTAATGTTATATCTTTTGTTTATGCATTTTGTGTCTCTGGAGTGAAGTATTTTGTTCCTGTTTGGCCTACGGTGGCTATTGGTGGCATGATGGTATGGAAGAAGTGTCTCGAAGTGTTGTTGGATGTTCATGGAACTTCTCCATGTGATCCACACGTTGTTGGTTGAGCTCCTTGGTGTTGCATTGTGTTTTGTGTTCGTTTTTTATATTATATGTGGATATCTAACTGCCGAGACTTGATCTCTTGCTTATGCTAAATGCTTAAGGGTTTGCGCCAGCATTTGAAGATGTGTTATGATAGTTTTGGGTCTTGCCTATCTTGTTTGGGACCGCATTGAGTTAATTCTATTGGAAGTGTGTTTTTGGGCTGACTGGTTATGTTCATGTTTCATCTACATGTTTCCTTGTTGCCGACTTGGGTTGATGAGCGCCAGCGTGTGAATGGTTTTGGATCACATTGGAAGATATAATAAGATTGTCTTTGGTCCTCTCTTTCCTTGGATAGGACCACACTATGTTTTTGTGGCCAACTTGTTGAAATCTTTGTCTATCTTTCTTCTAGCCGACCTAATTGATGTTTTGAAGTCTTGCGGTGGATATATATGCAAGAACATTTCAAATGCAAGATGAGAGCAAGTGTGGAAGTGTGTGTGTGTGTGTGTGGAACATATTGAATATCCTACAAAAGAAGTGCAAAAGTGTGAAGAAGAAAGAACAAATGCACCTTAATGCCTCAGTCAGCAGAGTGAATTGTTGACAAATATTGTAAATTTCCTAAATCCTTTTTGTATCCTACTCAGAGATAGTGAATCTCATATCTCATAAAGTCTTTGTATCTTGCCCCTAAAGTTGTATCTGCTTCAATTTTGCAAGTCTTTTGTATCTTGCTCTAAGGTAGTGCGTCTTAGTTTGCAAGTCATTTTTGGCAGTGAGCCTCTATATTGTGTGTTAACTCTCACCGTGGTTTTTCCCTCATTGGGTTTTCCACGTAATTCTGGTATGATCTTGTGGATGTGTGTTTCTTGTTTCCTTTTCATTGCTGCTGATTTGATTAAGGATAGAATTGCTACTAAAGATTGCTGAAATTGCTGAAAGTTTAAACTGCAATATCTTTGTTGTTGATCTATTTAAGGGTTTATATTTGGTTAAAAAGTATTGTGTTGAATAGTTCAAGTTCCGGAGGGGTTCAAGTTTTTGCAAATACTGATTCACCCCCCCTCTCAGTATCTGGTGTGTTCAACATTAGCAACCAACTTGGGACAATTCCTTTGCAAATGCCCATATTCATGGCAAGTACGACACCGATCTAGAAGGGCTTCATAGTCCACCTGTTGAGTCCAGCTCATTCTACCTAATTTGATTTCAAGAGACTTCGATAGGGGGTTTTAAATTAATTTTCACACAAAAACGGGCAAAAGAGGTTACCCCACGATTGAGGGTTCGACAAGATGGACCCAAAGGCTTCCCCAAAATAGCAGCAATAGAATGAAAAATGTCCTTACACTAGAACTCCATTAGAAGTTGGGGCAGCCTAATCCACACAAGGATCTTTGATGGAAGGTCTTCCGCCAAATCAAACCCTACGTGCCATGGTTTAATGAAAAGCCCTGCCTGATTATGAAAATACGAACCCCCTTCGAAGATCATGTTGCAACCTCCGATCTGGGAAAACAACCACAGAAAAAGAAACTGTTAGCACCCAAAATCATTTCCATATCTCCTTCTGGATTCCAGTTATTGCAGGCCTAGGCCTCCAGAAAAGGAAAAGATATTCAAACTCCCATGAATTTATAGATCAAAGCACGCTCCGATAAGTACAACACATCGTCTGCCACACCATCCAGATTGATTACAACCACTAGATGATATGTGGTTCTTTCCAAGCACCCATTGGGTTTTGTGCGTAAACCTTGAACTTGATTGTTCTTTGATTCCTCTGTCGCATGCAAGAGGAAATTAACTGCATTGCCATGTCCAGAGCATGCAGAATCCCAACCCATAATAGCCTCCTTGAAAGAACTCGATCGAGGGTCCCCTGAACCACCCGAGAGTGCCATAAAGCCTTGCACAAGCTGGATCCACACAAAAAGGCACAAAAAATATTAAAAAAGCAACAGAAAAAGAGAAAAACCCCTAAATACCCCTTGGGTGACCTACATGAAGCACCCCACCCACCCGTAGCTATCCCCAACCCCCCACACACCTTCCCACAACAAATGGAAGGGGGGACGTGGACCTGGCCTATGCTTAGGCCGCAAATCTCACCTCACAGCCCACAACAAACCCTCACGCAGCGCTCCATCGCCTCAGAGCCTTCACTTTCAATCACACACTTCTATTATTGTCATGGGGAAATTAGATTAGTTCATTGACATTGACAAAACACCATGATATTCCTCGTGGATCAAGGAAGAATTTCCCAAAGTTCTATGGTGATGGCAAGCAACATCCAAACAAGCATATTTAAGCCTTCACCACCACATGTGGAATTTTGGATGTAGTATATGAAGATGTTGTAGTTTTCTCATTTGTGGAAACATTACAAGGCACAATAGCTGATTGGTTTCTTACCTTCTTGTCGGTTCTATCCCTACTTGGGAATCAATGACGAAGAACTTTCTTGCACACTTCAATCTAGTTGAAAAATAGTCATATTTTGTTTGCACAAATTTTAAATGCCAAGAAAGACAATAGTGAACCTATGAGGGAGTTTATTGCAAGATTCAATTGTCTAGTTACCAAGATTGCTGCAACTCTAAATTATCCTTTCAAAATTCTTCTAAGTTGTATCAAAATACTTTTATCTTCAAAAGTAGCTTTCTTTCTCAAGACAAATATTACCAAATTGAAGGATGCTCAAGAACATGCTATTGAGTTGGAGGATTATATGATCATTTTAGAAAAGATATACAAAATTTCAATCAAGCGAGTAGTTCTATTGAACATCTCACCACTTCAGCAATATCCATCACCTCCAAGTAAAAATGATCCATCCATCAATTATATCAATGATAGATCTCATCTACCCACTTCTCCAACAAGACAAAGAATAGAAGTTCCTTTTCCTACACACACATACTACATGTTTCATGAAACTAATCAACATGATGGAAGAAGTTACAAAATGCAAAGGTTCAAACAAATATGGGCAGCTTCATATAAAAATTGAGTATCTTCAAGTGATCCAAATGTCTTTTAGATGAATTTCATGGTGGCTCTATAATGAAATATATCCTATATGAACCTTACAAGGTAAGGCATGTTTTCAAAATTATATATTGCATGATATATGTTCACATAACTAGGGATTGCCAATAGAACAAGTATATCCATGAGAAGCACAAATTTTGCCTACTTAAGTTCTTTGAGGTTGAAGAAGGGTTGTTGTTGGGAGAAGAGCATGATGTTGCACAAGTATGCCACATATTCACCAAGGAAAAGACAAGCACACAAACATC
>VDFB02322623.1:36150-53594 GCA_007258455.2 Sequoia sempervirens | reverse complement strand
CTAATTCTATTTCCCAATTGATAAAGCACCAATCTGCAAAAAACCAAAGATTTTGTAGTTCTCCTATGTTGCAAGTATACACCATGGTTCCCAAACAGAGCTAATTGGTGTACCCATACCAATTTTTTTTTTTTTTTAAAAAGTCATATGATACAACCGTACAGGCCACTGTTCAAAAAAAAATTGCCTCAGAAGCTCCTATCAGCGAAATAAGACAAATTTATAGTCAAAATTCATCTATTCGGCCTCCTGAATGCAATGGTGAGGTCCGTTTTACTCCAACATGCACCAAAAAAAATCCAAAACCTACAAAAAAATATGAAGATTCCAGATTTGAAGCCCTAGTAACCCTAGTTGAAGAAAACCCTCAAAAATTGACAAGAAGTTTACTAAATCCACGCTCTGATACCATGTTAGATTTGTGAAAAACACACAAGATGCAATATCAAATAACAAACGAGAAAACCTTCCATGCACAAGAGTTGCAAACAAAGATTTTTTATTTCCTCAAAAAGAAAGAACTTACAGAATGAACCTCAAAAGTGATAATACAATGAAGGAGAGTGCTTATAAGAGCAAACTCTAAATGAGAAAGGGATTAAATCATGACAAGTGTCAATATCACATGTGATGAGACAAAATGATATAATAATAACTCAAACTAATAAAAAAACACTCCTAAGTTTAACTAAGTGTATGAAGTGAAATTAGCCTAATAATCAGTTAAAGATTAGTTAATTATTACCTAATGAATGGTTACTCTAACAAAATTTGCTTAGGCAATTGAAAATGAACAATTCAAAGATCAAATTTAAAGGAAGATACTTTAATTGAAAACACTTGAAGAAGAGCAATGAAGTTGTTGAACACATTACCACACATCAAGAAAGAGTAAAACAAATATTTGACAGAGGAGTTCAACAAAGGAATTTAGTATAAGAGAATTAGTTCTTCTTTGTGATAAGCACCATGAACCTAAGGGGATGAATGAAAAATTTGATTAATTGTGGTTAGGCCTATACAAGGTTAGTCATTTATGTGGAGAAGATGTCTATTATTTGGCATACATAGCTGGAACTGGAACTCAAATTTTGCTACACTATGGTGAGCAGTACTTGAAACTTTATATAACTTTAGGTTTCACATTTATTAAATTCATTGTGTTTTTGTTTTTGAGTTTGTTCATATCGTGTCATTGCAATAAAAGATAATTAGTTGAATCTTTAACCCAATGAACTAGGCATTGACCTTGCTTTTATCCTAAACCTTTTGGAGTTAGCCTCATCCCTTACATTTTAAATCCCTAGAAAGAGGCAATTGTTACACAATATATTTGAAGATCAACCAATATCTTCTACAACACATCACCTCACAACCTATACTAACTACTACCTCAATAGAAGATAAGGCAATTATATGTTGCAGCTTTCTCCACCAAGAAATTTCTCCTAAACCATGGGTAAAAACATTTCCTATTATAGATTCAATATTATCAACTAATTTGGACCACTCGAGGTCGGTATATCCTAATAAATGAAATTGGCAATTCTCTAACATAGGATGCCAAGTCGAGGATTCCCTCGACATATTTAAGAATTCACTTTGCAGATTGCCAATGTTCTACTTGTGGTTTTGGCATAAACCAATTAAATAGTTCATTTGTTTAGATTAAATGGTGGTAACATTAATCAAAGTACCCAATAAATGACAGTATACTAATTTATTTTCAGGTAGCAAATCAACATTGGTAGACAGTGTCAGCCCTAATTCCATAAGAATAGATGTTGGATTATATTCAATCAACTTGAACCTTTTCAGAAATGTTTTGACATAGTTTGTGAAACAAAAATCACATGATCAAGTCGTCAAAATTATAAACCTACCAAAGGGTTGTAGTTCAATTGGTTGAGAACAACTAGTGAAGGTGATGGCATGTTCCTTGATTACACCATTCACCAAGGCTAAAATCCCCTTAGGTGCAATAATAAGGGATGTGGCCAACATTGTGCCCTAGGTGACTTTGGCAAATGGATACCCCTCACTCTAAACCCTTCAAAATTAAAAAATTAAAAAAATCTAAACCTAAACAATAGTGTAGGAGGCATTTATTATCAAGTTAAAAATAGAACAAATATTAGGTTTCACCTTTTGACTATATCAGCCCAGCCCCACTACTAGCAATAGCAACGTCATCAACACATTCAATTAGGACCATTATGTCATCACTGCTATTTGAACATAGAGATTTTAATCAGAAAATTTTCTTCAAAACCTTGAATCTCTGGCATGTTGATCAATCTTGATATAACATTCTTGAGGAGCCAGGTTAAGTACATACAAGACCTTGATCAATCTGCAAAATAGATGCTCTTTTCCTGGAACTTAGAATCCTTGCAGTTGAACCATGTAGACCTCTCTATATTGCCTGGGGTTGTTTTTTCCATTTGGTCCCATTTCCACTCTTTTTTCAACTTTTCAAAGTTGAGTGTCTGGGTTTCCTTGTTGATGAGTTGAAGCGATACCACAAATGACCCATGGGCTGGTGGCAAGTTTCGACAACCACAGCGACCATGCTTCATCATCCACAAGTGGCTACTAAAATCCTTTAATCACAACATGTATTTAGAGATGCATTCTCCTTCCTACAACTTAATAGAAAACAAGAGATTCTTCAAATATAATGCATTACCAGATTCTGATGTCTTCGAACTTATTCTTTAGATTTTCCCGTTGTGTTGCCACCTAATTGACAATCCATACTTCAAGTTTGTCTGGAACTGACAAATTTGACAACCTTAGAAGCATTAAAACTTCTTTATGTCTTTATGTCTTTATGTCTGGAACTTATTCTTTAGATTTTCCCGTTGTGTTGCCACCTAATTGGCATTCCCATACTCATAAATGGTAGTGTATTTTGTGGCTCCGTAGACTGCAGTTTTCCTGCTTAAGTTTTGAGATTCGGACAGAAGTGGTGCTCGTATATTAAAACCACTGGGTTTTTTTTGGGTATATTAAAACCATTGTTAACAACTAATGATAGACTTTTTCACACCACAAAACTTTTAAATTATATCAAGACTATAAAGCAGAGACCCTAAAAACCAGAGTACTTGTTTTCACCCAAACACCAAATTATTATATGAAAACTTTTGAGCTATCACCTGGGCAAGGAGCATTCACACTTGCCTGGTACATTCAAGTCTGACCCAAGGTTGAAAACCCTAACCTAATAACGCAGTCAGAGATCTAGATTACAGCGGTGGTAGATTCTAAGGAAAGAAAAGACCATGAGCAGGTAAAGGACTCAAACCTTTAAGAAGGCTCTGAGAAGGCTTGAATTCCTCCAGTTGAGTTACATTCCGCCACAACACCACCAATACTTTTGCATCATACAAACCTGCCTGGCCACCATTCATAGCCTCTATTGTCAAGTAATACATAATCCCTGCCACAACCTGCTCTTGAGCTCTCACCACTTTCGAAAAAGAAAGATCGCCATGCTGAACAAGAACAAGAACAACGCATTTCAGAACTTACCTTCCCCTGAACTTGCAGTGCATTTAATGTTGGAAAGAAAAGAATTTAAAGAATTGAGAGGTTGCGATGGACCTCCTGTTTATTGAATTCGTCCACGGCAAAGTGCGCAAGCCGCACAATGTCGGCGTTGTTTTGAAAGTTAGGAACGTCGCGGATCCCGCCATACGAAGCATCGCTTGCAAACATACTCAAAATTATCATCGCCATCATTGTCATTACTGTGACCGTCGCCATTTTTGCTGTATCCGTTGCCGCTGTGGAGTTTTTGTTTTTAACGCCTGACGTGTCTTCTTAAGAAAACCAAAGCCTCATCTGTGTAAAGTAAAACAGGGATTTATTCCGTTCCTCGTCACTCTCCTTTGCCTCCGAAATATGTACATGTGGATTGTTATGTGATCGGTTATAGTTAGATAAGAATGATTTGGAAGACATGGTTTTATACGGCGTTTTGAAAGAAGCCAATGGTTTGGCGTCAGGGCTTCCGAGGCAAAAAGGAGTGGAAGGCAAACCGGGGCGTGAGGCAGCGGCCGTGGGTAGAATTTGCTGTGGACGGAAGCAGTGGCATCAATCGATTTGAATTTTTAAATAACTGCTCTCTTTATAACTCTCCGATTGTGAACTTCTATTGATCTTGGATATAGTATATTTTTTTAAATAAGATAATAACATTAATATATATATATATTTATTGAAAATGATAGGTCTATATTATCATATAAAAGTCAGATAAATATTGATTTGACAATTGGATAAGAACATTCTATTTCCATTTGAAATGTTTTTTTGTCAATTTGATGACAACTTTTTTTTTCATTTACATTGCTTTATCCTTTAAATGTATGCAAATATTTCATATTTAGATAATACTTAATTTTTTAAACAAAAAAAATAGATTTGTCTAAGTTTATTTTATTCCAATATTTAGCATTAATTATTAATTGTTTAATCCCCTTGCAATTAGAATTTGCATGCACAAACCGGTACTCTCTATCATATTAACATACATATATTTTTTATGGACATAATCTTTCAACCTCCTTTAAGTGTAAGTGTTAGTTTATAATTAAAATAGACATGCACTATATTGGTTTATTTTGTTTTTCGAGTTTCCAATTTTAGTCCTTGCCTTTATAAAGCGGAGAACTAATGTTATTACCTCAATTTTGCATATTAAAATTGTGTTTGGGGAATGGCGCTAGAAAAATAAAGATATGGTTTTGGTGATGTTTTGGGGAATATTTAGAAAAAAAAGCAATTTTTTGTTTGTTCTTGCAATTTTGTGATTGGCGGGTGTAATTTTCCTCGTGGTTTAAGCATTTTCTATTTATTTTTAATAATAATAATTATTGTAGAGAGCTTTGTTAAATTGGAAATATTTCATGAGTTTGTTTGTATAGTCGTGTCTTGGCATGGACTCTTCCTGGGGACGCGTGGCGTCTTGAGCAGTATATTTGCATTTACTATTTGCATCTTCTCATTTATTGTGAGTAGACTGAAGTGCAGTCATCATTAGTGGGTTATGGTGTGAAGGTTTAAGTCTGTCGAGCAAACTGTTATTTGTTCATTTGCTCAGGTTGTTTGATGAGGCTGAAGTTTGTGTCTATTGGAAGAGTTTTCATCTACTATGTTGGAGGTGAGAAAGGTGGCCTTTGTAAGTTACTCTATCTTTTACACTTTGATTTTTCTCATTTGTTTGGTGGTTTGCTCGAATTGGAAGCGAGAAAGGTGGCCTTTGTAAGTTCTTATATCTTTTACAATATCATTTTATTGTTTTTTGTATCTTTGCATTTTATGGTTAATTTCCATCGTGTGCACTCATGAATTGCAAGTGCACTTGAATTTATTAATTGTTCGCTATTTTTTATGGGTTAGTGTTTGTTGTCGAGTGAAATACTTAGTTGCACTTCGTTAAATATTTCTTTGTTTTGAAGTTTTAATTCTATTAGACACAGTATTATTTGTGTTTGCCCATTTGCTCAAGTTGTTTCTGTGAGTGTAAATATGGGTTAGTGTTTCTTGTTTGGTCCTTTGCAATCATGGGCTACTTTTATGGGTTGTTGGTTGTTGTCAAGTTAGATACTTAACACCATAATTCATTGATGTGGATTTCTCTACTACCCATGATTAAGAATGGAAGTAGCTAGTTGCACTTCAATCTATTGGGTGAAAATGAGAATTGTTCGTATTTGAAGTATTTCTTGGGCTTGAAGTTTTAATTTTGTCAAGCATAGTGTTATTTGCGTTGTTTTCTCATTTTCTCAGGTTGTTTGTCTGAGTGTATTTATGGGTCAGTCTTTCTTGTTCAATGAAGGAGCTACCACGATAGTGTGCAAGTTTCATGATTAAGAATGAAAGTAATATTTCCTGGGTGCGCATACATTGCAACTTCACTTGATTTTACTTAACGAAAAATGAAAATTAGGTCTAGGTAATTGGAAAATGTTGTTATTGTTTGTATTTTTTGCATGCATGCATTGCATTGCAATTGCACTTGAATTTATTAAATAGCGATGAAAATTAGGTCCAAGTAATTGGAAAATATCTAGGTATAAAATCATTAAATTTGTGTGTGTTGAAATGAGGCGTTGGTAACTTAGTATGCCTTTTAAAATGTCGTTTATAGTGGTTTGCATGTTTGCATTTAATGGGTTAATGTGTATTGTTTGTAGTTGTTTGCATTTTGTGTGTTAATTTCTATTCTTCGTTATCATTGATTGCTTGTATGGGTTAGTGTTTGTTGTTGAGTTAAATACTTAACAGTGTAATTTGTTAATGTCAATTTCTTTGCTAGCCATGATTAAGAATAGAAATACCTAGTTGCACACGTTTGTAAGTTTTTGTGTCTTTTACATTATCCTTTTTATAGTTTTTTGTGTCTGCGTTTTATGGGTTAATGTCTGTTGTTTGCATGCATGCATTGCAACTGCACTTGAATTTGCTAAATGACAATGAATATTAGGTCTAAGTAATTGGAAAATGTCTGGGTGTAAAATCATTAAATCTGTTGTTGTTGAAAGGGTTTATGTCTATTTTCATAACTGAAGGCATATTGAAAATTTTCGTGCTATCTAGGTAAGAGAGTATGCAAGTTTATTTCTTCTTGTAGAATAATTACAAATTATATAATACTATTTTATGTATTCTGAAAGGTGACAGTTTAAAATCCAGTTAAATATGTCTTTAGATATGAAAGAAAATTTTGAAAAAGTTCAAAGTCCAAATTTTGAGAAAATCGTTGTAATTGCTCTAGCTGTAATCGTTTACTAAATATTAATGAGGTTGTATAGGTTGGGATAATGATGTTTCATGCATTTCTATCTCGTACACTGTCAATTTAACCTAATTTTTCTTTTTATGTTTTTATAATTAAATTTATATTTTGTAATTTAAGTTGAAGGGGTTTGATTATCATTTGCTATAAACAGATTCAAGTGTGCTTGCCATTAATGGATTATGGTGTTGAGTTTAGATTATCTCAAGTAAAGGACTTTGAGAATGGAAGTAACTGTTTCTGCGCACCCTACAATAATTATTATTATTAAAAAAAATTAGAAAATGCCAAAACCACAAGGAAAATTACAGCCGCCAATCACAAAATTGCAAGAACAAAAAAAAAATCATTTTTTTCTAAATATTCCCCAGAACATCACCAAAACCATAACTTTATTTTTCTGGCGACATTCCCCAAGTACAATTTTAATATGCAAGATTGAGGTGATAACATTAGTTCCCCGTGCCAAAAATGGCAAAAGCCAATAAAGAAATTACAAAAACATGTAAATAATATATATATATATATTTGCATGTATCATCGTCATTTTATGTTTTATTTCTACATGTCCTTCTCACTGTTTTCTCATTGGTTGCTGGTATTTTCCTCGTGGCTTTCTCATTTTCTAATATGCGAGCTCTCATTTATTGTGAGTAGACTGAAGTGTGGCCATCATTAGTGGGTTATGGTGTGATGTTTTAAACTTGTCGAGCAAAGTATTATTTGCAGTGTTTTTTCATTTGCTTAGATCCATGGCAAATCAGACATATCTTAAACAGATATACATTCTCCAATTTCTATCACTCTTTCATGAACACACAATAGATTTGAATTAGAGAAATACAAAAGAAAGGCAAAAATATCAAGAACAAATGACAAAATTGTAAAAAACAAAGATTCATCCATAAGAACACTGATTGATAGGGAACTACAGAGATTAAACCATTTCCAAATTGTGTAGAACAATTGAGACAGTGAAATCTGTGTTTGTTGAGAGGGTTTATGTCTATTGTATTAGAAGCAAAAAACCAGGCATTTGTAACTTCCTATTTCTTTTACAATGACATTTTATAGCTTTTTACATCTCTACATTTTTATGGGTTAATGTCTATTATTTCTTGATGTCTACATACTGTGGGTTATTCTCTATTCTTCCCTATCTTTGAATGCTTTTATGGATCAGTCTTTGTTCTTCACTAGAAGACTTAACACCATAATTCATTAATGTCATCTTCTTTGTCGGGCACCACAAAGACATCTATAAAATGAAAATGAAAATTAATTTGTTTTTGTTGAAAGGATTTATGTCTATTGTATGGGGAGGGAAAGATAAAGCATTTGTAACTTCGTATGTCTTTTACGGTGTTGTTTTGTAGTTTTTTTTACATTCTTCCATTTTATGGCTTAATGTGTATTGTTTGTTGTTGTTTGTATTTTGTGTGTTAACGTGTATTCTTTGCTATCTTTGATTGTTTTAATGGCATGGTGTTTTTTGTTGAGTTAAACCATTAACAATGAAATTCATAAATCTTGCTAACTATGGTTAAGTATAAAGCTTAGGTAAGTACAAAATTCAATGTGTGTTGTTTTAACATGGACTTTTACATTTCCTAGTCACTAATTTCCTCTTGTTGCGAGTGGATTGAAATGCAGTTGGCATTAATTGATTCCTCCATCAGGTTTTAACACTGTTGGGAAAAGCATTGCTTGCATTTTGTAATCATCTTGACAAATTATTTGTTGACAATATAACCTATCAAAAAAATAGACATTTGTAATCTCTTTGTTAGTGATCATTAACAATGGAACTAATCTTTTCTCTATCAAGCCTGCATGTCGATTGCACTTAAATCTAAGAAATGGGAAAATTTTACTCCTAAGTAATTGTAAAATCTGTTGGTGTAAAATCTATGTCCATCGAGATGATTCATAACTATTCTAAAACAAGCATAGGTTGCATTGTCAGTAGTAGTTGGCATGCCTAAATGGAAATTACAATGCATTTGCATAGATTTTATTCATTGTTAAGATTGATAGGTGCCTTGATAATAGAAGCAATACCTTACTACTATAAGGCAATCGACAGATGTAACGAAGAAAGTCAAAAAACATTCCAAGTAAATAAAATTTTGATGCCCATGATTCTAGTTAGCTTTTCGAGAAGCAGTTTTGTGACATTTGAAGAGACAATACCAACAACATTGTCATAACCATGATTGCAATAGCAGCAACATGTATTTGTGTGTATATATATATATGTGTGTGTTTGCATATATATATATCTGTGTGTGCGTGTGTATTTATATATACACATATATTTCCATATATATGTATGTTGATATAGATATATGTGTATAAAAAAGGTATGTATATATATATATATATTTGCATGTGTGTGTGTGTGTATATATATACAAGTATACCTATATGTGTTTATATATACACTCACATATACATATGTATATACGAGTGCATATACATACATATATATATATATATGTATATATATTTAGCTGCATGTATATATATGTGTGTGTATGCACATATATATATGTATGTATGTGTGTGTATATATATATGTGTCCATCTATGCATATGTTTTTTACATATATGTATTTGTTTATATATGTGCATGTGTATATAAATGTAGAAATATATACCTATATATATATATATACATACATACATACATATATATATATATATATTTGTGTGCATATATAATGTATATGTGTGTGTGTATAAACATGACACAATGTGTTCTGTAGTTGACGTCGATTTTGTAGATATCTATGTCAATTGTTTATTGATTGCAAACTTACCTCAATATTACAAATCAATGTGTTGCTGCAAAGAACGTGAAGAAGTATGATCTGAAGCAGTTTATGCATCCATAGATACTGTCACTGGCCATGTATAAAGAAAAAAATAGGTAAATTGCAATGTCATTTATTTTTTTGATGCTTAACAGTCGTAGTTAATACATTGTAGTATATGTCTATGACCTTCTATTTGAACCAGTTTTGAAGTTGTGCTTAGAAGAAGATAGTCAAATTGGAGAATTTGCATCTATGACAATGCCAGTTGATCAAGAAGTAGAGATAAGCATTGAGAAGTTCAGCTAACATGTGAGTAAGGTTTTAATTATTTCATCTTGTATATTCACTTTTAAATATTCCCTGGACCGAGTGAAGTATGGGCATTAAAGTTACAATAGACAATGCAATATCTTTTTCCATTTTTGCTTATATAGTTTTCTTATGCTTTTTAGAAGATTATGGAAATGATCTTACAGATGCATATTTTGTTTAGTGAGACTTTGTAGCTTTTCCATATGCATGGATTCAATAATAGATAACAATTCAGGTTTGTTTTCGATCATATTTCATGATTTGTTTATGTTTCATATTTATTATGTGTTATGGAAATGTGCTTGTTAGATGTTCTCTAGTGAAGGTGATATGATCTATGTGAAATGCAGTAGTGACTATTCCAATTTATGTTTTAATCTTGGCTGGCTTTCGGCTGGTGATCCCCAACTATATTTCGTCAACTAGCATGAATCTGGGCATTGGTGTTACTTCTTCAAATGTTCAAAAATTGCATCTCAAAAAGGTAGCTACAAAGACAAAGATCAAAATCCTATATGTTTTAGGTGATTTTTTAATTTGTTAGCTACATTTGTTGATTACCTTATAGCAGTAAGCTATTGCTTCTATTATGAAGACACCTATTAATCTTAATAGTAAATAAAATCTATGTATGCATGCATTCCAATTTCTAATGGGACATGTCAACTACTATGAACAATGCAACTTATCCATCGACGATATACACAGTCATTTTTCCAATATGTGCATGGTGTCCATGGATCAAGAAATGGACAGAGCACTGGGTTTATCTTGAATAGGTGGACATGTTTCTATCTAGTTCAGTTTTTAACTAAACAAGAAAGACTAATCCATAAATACACTGACATAAACAACTTGAGCAAATGAAAAAACAATGCAAATAATACTTTGGTTGAGAAACTTAAAACTTCAAAGCCAAGAACTATTTCAAATACGAGCTATTCTCATTTTCATCAAATAGATTGAATTGCAGCTAGCCACTTCCATTCTTAATTATGGTTGGCAAAGAAATTGACATTAATGAAATATGGTGTTAAGTCTTTAACTTGAAAACAAACAGTAACCCATAAAAGCAGTCAAGGATAGCGAAGAATAGACATTAACACAAAAAATGTAGGCAGGAAAAAAGATTGCTTGTTGGATTATGGTGTTAAGTCCCTGACTGCACAACAAAGATTAAGCGATAAAAAACTGTTATAGGGACAAAGAAGTAAAATAGATAATGATCATATAAAACATATAGCAAGTTGTAAACGCCTTCTCCCCATTTGTTTTTGCAACTTTCTTATTCACTGCAAGTATTTCCCTTGTGGTTTTGCCATTTTCTAATTTGTTTATTTAATAATTATTATTATAGGGAGCTTTCCTAATTGAAATATTTCATGGCTTTCTCAGTATAGTCTGTATATTTATGTAAATACATATCTATGTATACACACAACAAATGAGAAAACAACGCAAATAGCACTTTGCTTGATAGAATTTAAACTTCAAGCCCAAGAAATACTTCAAATACTAACAATTATCATTTTCACCCAATAGATTGAAGTGCAACTAGCTACTTCCATTCTTAATCATAGGTAGCAGAGAAATCCACATTAACGAATTATGGTGTAAAGTATTTAACTCGACAACAGACAACAACCCATAGAAGCAACCCACGATTGCAAAGTACCAAAGCTATGCTATGATGAGATGAAGTCAGATAAATTTTCTATATATAGTAACTATGTATTATTATATTTAGTGGAATTGCACACACATATATATATAGATGTATATATATAGACAGATAGACATACATATATATATATACATACACGTATATGTATGCATGTTTACATGCATATCTATACACATGGAATGCATTTATGGATAGTAGATATATATGTTTATATGCATTTTATATGTATATCTATATTATTCGTGATACACATGCACGTTGATGTATATATAAATAATATGTAGACATATACATAATTAGGATTTTGTCTATGCAAGCCATTTTTTTGATTTTATTTATTTAATCATAAAGGAAGGACATTGACCCATAAAATGCAAGAGTGTAAAACAACTATAAAATGACACTGTAAAAGACATACAAATTGACAAATTGTAAATTGTTTGAACATATACAGATTCAATGGTTTTAGACCTGGACAATATCCAATTACTCAGACTTAATTGACATTCTCATTTAACAAATTCAAAGGAAATTGCAATGCATGTGCATAGAGAATGCATACAACAAGAAACAATAGACATTAGTCGATAAAATACAGAGGAGTGGGAAAACTATAGAACAACACTGTAAAAGTCACGTGAAGTTAGAAATGCCTTGTTTTACAATTGCCCTACAATAGACATAGATTTAATGATTTTTACATATGGACGTTTTTCAATTACTTAGACCTAATTTTCATTTTCATTTAATAAATTCAAGTGCAGTAGCATTGTATGTGTGCGGGAGAAATATTACTTCCATTCTTGATCATGAATAGTACATTATCATGTGAATTTTTCATGAAGAAGAATGCATGCCAAGACACGAGTATATCAACAACTCATCAAATATTTCCAATGGAAAAGCTTGCTAGAATAATTATTATTATTAAAACAAATCAAGAGAATGAGAAAAGCAAGAGAAAAATACCACCGGCTAGAATGAAAATAAAGTCAAATGAACTTTGTATGAACATTTGCATTTTAATAAAGTGTTTGTATCAAACCGAGGATAAATATGCTCGACTAAGTAGCGTGTATGAGAAACATGATATCTGATAGATTACAATGAATAATGTAATGTATAATTTATGGGAATCCAAATAGTTTTATGTACATATAATCAGTCAACTTGATGTATGTAGAAATGATAATTTCATTGTGGTTATAGGTGCATGAATATCAACCGGCACCAACTAAGCCTCCTTATCAAATTTCACTGATATAGGTAATTGCATAGAGAGATTAAAAGTAGAAATTAGGTTACACAAGTAATAGTTGAAAGCATAAAACATGTAAATATTAGAAAGAGAAATTGTTTAATATAGAAGAAAGCCAAAATGAATAAATTGTTACAAATTTTCTTTTGACTTCTTTTGAGGGGCAACAAGGACAAGATCTTGATACCTAAATTCATTGATGGGGAATGCGCTTGATTCCATTAGATGCTTTGTTAGTTGCTGACAACAAAGAAGAAAACATTGATGAAATATGGTGTTAAGTCTGCAGTTGAAGAGGAGACAGTGACTTGTAAAGACACTCAAAGAGGGAAGAGAAAGGAAAAACTAGAGCACAACAATGTAAATGATGTTAAAACTTACAAATGACTTGTTTCTTGTTTTGACATGATAGAAATAACCCTTGGTAGGAGACACAGTTTTGATATTGATCAATTTTCCTAAGCAAATGAAAAAACAATGCAAAAAAATAGTATGAACAAGATATAGGAACTTACAAATCACTTGTTTTTGGCTTTGAATATGATATGTATAAACCTTCTCAATAGACATGGATTTCGTACACATATCAAATTGCAATCAACTCTTTCTTTGTTTTGAAGATGGAAGACATAGATCCTATCAACATATAGAGATGTTTGTTTCATCAAAAAATTCAAGCAAGTGAGTAAACAACACCCAAATGATAGTGCGACAACTTTTTTCCAAGTTTCCTTGTCCGAGAGCCAGTGTAAGGAAATGAATAAACACTGCAAGTAATTGAAGTTTATAGTAGAAGTCATTAATGAGAGTTGCATTCCAGTCTATTGATATTAAACATAATTGGCACACTATATATGCATAAGCCCAGACTATTAGAATGTTATGCATGCACAAAAAGAGCAAGTGCGAGAGGACAACCATATCAAAGCCCTCTTAACAAACACAAAATTAATAATTTTACACCCAAATATTTTCCAACTAATTAGACCTGATTTTCATTTTCATTTTATAAATTGAAATGCAGTTGCAATTCATACGTCGCAAGAAAATATTTCTTCCATTCTCAATGATTAAATTTTCAAATCTTTCAAATATCTTTGTTTAGTATTTTTAGTCCCTGCCTTTATAAGGCGGGGAACTAATGTTATCACCTCAATCTTGCATATTAAAATTGTGCTTGGGGAATGGAGCCAGAAAAATAAAGATATGGTTTTGGTGGTGTTCTAGGGAATATTTAGAAAAAGTGATTTTTTTTTTGTTCTTGCAATTTTGTGATTGGTGGGTGTAATTTTCCTTGTGGTTTTGACATTTTCTAATTTTTTTTAATAATAATAATTATTGTAGGGATCTTTGCTATTGGAAATATTTCATGAGTTTGTTTGTATAGTCGTGTCTTGGCATGGACTCCTCCTGGGGAGGTGTGGCATCTTAAGCAGTACATTTGCATTTACTATTTACATCTTCTCATTTATTGTGAGCAGACTGAAGTGCACCCATCATTAGTGGGTTATGGTGTGAAATTTTAAGTCTATCGAGCAAAGTGGTATTTACGTTGTTTGTTCATTTGCTAGGGTTGTTTGATGAGGCTGAAATTTGTGTCTGTTGTGTAATGCCTCGTCTTATAACCTAAGGAATGTTGCAATTGTGTATAATAGTGAAATAATCTTTTTTTTTAAAGTATTAATATTACTTAATTAGTTGCATACATTCACTAAGTTACGCGACGTTACACTACTTGAGGTTCCATAGACGACTTTAGTATTTCGCATTGCATATATATATTAAATTAACATAAACATTAAAAGGTAAACATTGCACATCATTTGAAATTCCATTCCAAATAGTATAAAGTACAAATATGATTCTCACATTGCATTTGAAAAGATATTACAATACTCATTCATCTGATGAGGTAGATCAAATAATAGTTACAATTTACATTTACAAATGTTCTCCTCATAATCAATTGAGGGATGTTTTCAAATACAAGTTTTACAATAATGCAATAAAGAAAGTACATCTATATCCAAGTACGAGCTCTCCATCCATGAAGCTCTCGTTGCCATGATCATAAACTAGGGACCCAACGGAGTAAGGGGCACGTTCCACCCAACCACGTGGTACTCGTAGGTCCACCCCCATGCTAGAGATAGTAATATGGTTACCTAGACATAATCTACTAACCCTAGACACAAGTACATAACTAACTGATGGTTACGCTTGCTCCAGATTTTAGACAATCGAATGTACTAAGTACACAAGGTTAACCGTATTTTAGGTGGAGTATCATCACATATTGCAAAGGTTACCTCGGTGTTTCTTCCTAGGTTTCCGCCCCCAACTCTGAGTTACCCTCGTAACCTCTTACCAAAACCTCGCCCCATTGGTAATTATTAATTGGAATCAATATCTTTTAAGGTAACAAGATATCGATTTTCCATTCCGTGTCTTCTATCTTATACTCAAGACCAAACTAGCTCAAGAGTCCATAAGTGAGGCATAATCATCTTATTAAAGATTTTAATTTAACTACTGTGTTATTTAGTTATCACCGACTTACTAACTCTTTGTAAGTTACCCTGACACCACTTTGTGTGTCGGCCCTCACACAGAGCCACTCCCCTAAACATAACAAAGGTATACTAAGTTTTCTTGACTAAGGTAGACAAGGTGCACAAATTTCAATCACATAATAAAAAATGACACACAATGGTCATTAAATCTTTTATTCATAAACCAGGCATCAATACACCATATTCTAACACATGCACAACCCAAGTCAACTCAAGAAATACATATGAACAATAACATCACCCTTTCTATACAAATCATTCTGGAAGACTTATACATCTAAGACTTTCCCAATTTGCCCAATAAGAAATATGATTAAAAGCAAATTGAAAAAAATATACGTCTACTATTCGGATTTACTAAATCCAATCATTCAAAAGAATTAGCAAGAAATTATAACAACTTAATTTCAATTCTTTTCTCAAACAATTAAAGAATTTAAATCAAATTATTCTAATTTTAACTTCCTCAATTTTTCCTAAAAATAAAGACTATATTTTATTTTCTCTTTCATTCATATTGTTTTAAATCTAATCGATCTCATATCTAACATACATCTACATTCATCATATTTATTATTTAATCATTTAGATTTTAAAACAAATACATATATATACAATTTCCTATATAATATTAAAAATAAATATATATATATATACATACATATATATATACATATACATATACATATTTTAATATAAATCACATATATTAAATTTCGAATGACTTAATATTTATGAAACTATAGATAGTCAAACCGAAATTTCATTTTATTTTTCAAAGAAAACTTTTATTACAAAGTGTACGCAGCTGGGAGAGCCGCGGCCTCCCTATGGGAAGGACGCGGCCCTTGCTAGGGCTGCACCCAGCAGCCGCTGGCTGCTGTGCACAGCCATGGCGGCTGCGCCCACCAATGTGGGGAATGGGGAAGGTTTCGGCCTTCCCCAACACTGTTATTTTTTTTTTAATTATTTTTTTTTAACATTCGCCGTACGGCGACACGAAAATCTCATTTTAATTTTTTTTTAAAGAAAAACCACAATGACGATTTTCACCTGTACGGCGATTTCCCTAAAATACAAACATTTTTAATATAATTTTCACAATCCAATTGATATATGAGGTTAAATACATATATATATATGTATATATATATATGTATATATATATATATGTATATATATATATATATATATAAATTCCACAGGGTTTAACAACTGAGAAATAAAATAAATTTCTACAGGATTTCCAATGGGGAAATTGGGGAAACTGTAAAATTTTCATCAGGGTTTTCAATAGAAATTACGCACTGCAATTCCAAACAAATACAAATTTACCCCAAAGGTTTTAAATTCCTTTCCCCATTTAAATAATTTCCTTTCAGTAATTTAAATATTTTCCACAAAAAGAATGCTACAGAAATTCTTCTGAACCCAACAAATCTTTTCAAGACAAAAACACAGTGAACAATTTCTTTGCGAGAAGTAAAGGGATTTAAATTAAACTTAATTTCTTTTCACAACCATTCCCTTCCAAAACAAACAAAATAAAAATCACAAGGAGAATACCTGTGTTCCTTTGCTTCAGAAAACTATCTGGTGATGAGAACCTCTGTTGCCTGTAGCTTCCAAAGCCTTTCCCGAACACCAATTCCCAATTTACAATCCAGAGAACTTCCACAAGTATACAATATTACCAAATAGCATTAACATAATTTTTTTTACAGAGCTCTAACATTTTTCCCGTGAAGAATAGAATAGCCTTCTGTGTTTTCCCAGATCCAAAATAACCTCTGAGAAATTCCTCCACCAAAAACCATAAATTCAACTGGCACACATGTCGAGAAGTACAAAATATCTTTAACAACTTCTCGACAATCTTGCCTTTCAAGATTTACATGTATTTATTTATTTAAAATTTCAATTTCCAAATACAAAATTTATTTACAATTCAAAATGCCATTTCCACAAATAATATTTAATTTTAAATTTA
>VDFB02322623.1:0-32044 GCA_007258455.2 Sequoia sempervirens | reverse complement strand
TCTTGCATAGCTATCCTGTTGCAAATGAGTTCACAGCCGTTCCTGAGCAAGTATGCTATTATGCAGAACATCACTAAAGCATTGCAGAGCATAAATTTCTTTATTGGAACTAGATTGGAAAATCAAAATTGTTATGCATCACTGAACTAGATTGTAGCTAAATCATATGCTATTTTTTGCCTGCATTTGAAGTTTCTAAATTGCTCCTTGCAAATTACAAATATGTTGCAATTTCATCCAACATATATCTTAGCAATTCCCAACATGTACCATAGCATCTAGAGCATTTGCAAATAGGTAGATACCTAGCATTTGACATCAACAAACTTCAAAATCATATGAGATCTTAATAATGTTTTTTTTCCCTCTTTGTGTTTAAGACATGCTTGACATAAATATCTCATTGCATATGCTTGCTAGAACAATTGGAAAATGTATACTGCATTTACTACACAACAGAAAATGGACCAGCCACTTGACAAACAAGATGAAAAGAGGAAAGTACAATATCTTGCTTATTTCACACATAGGTTTGCTCTTCTTTTGTTTAATTATCAATCTACTTCTTCTCATTGTTCAATCTGCAATGTATAGATTGGAAATAGATACCACGAAGTCATTAAGCATTATCCACATATGCACAAAACAATCAACTTTACCGTTTGAGGGCAATGATATGGTCATTTATGATTCTGCTATTACTACAATTCCTGGAAAACCAAAAAAAGCAGCAATCATGCATGTCAATTTAGTTGACAGCCATAGTCAAATGACAATAATTGCAAACAACAACAACAAACTATTTGACACATTTCTCCCATTGTTATCACCTCATTAAAGTGTCTTTTATACAAATTTTGTCATTGGGAAAAAAACACAATATGGACTTGAGGCAATGTTGATTATCGCCTTCTTCTAACTGCTAAAAGTGCCATTGAGCACATTGACAAAGTCATTTGTAAGTTCCTAAACCTTTTATGGTGTCAATTTTTGCATAGTTTATTCGCTTATTCAAATTGTTTCAGAATAGTGAAATCTGTGTCTCATAATAGGATTTATGTCTACATATTGATAGCAAAAAACAAATCAAGTGTAGCTCAGTATATAATTTATATTGCTATGTTATAGGTACTTTGTAGCTCTACATTTTATGTATTAATGTCTACTATTCATTGTTCTTTGCATTCATAATTGCCCGACCTTCCATAATTGCAGGTGCCTTGAATTGTAGGTGTCTTTGACAACTAATGCTATGAAGCTTTAACTTTGTTGAGCAAAGGATAGTTGCAATTATTCTCACCAAATGAAAGAACAACGTAAATAATACTTTGGTTGACAGGCTTAAAGTCACAAAGCCAAGAAATATTCCAAATACAAACAATTCTCATTTTTATCAAACAGGTTGAACTGCAAGTAGCTATTTCCAATCTTAATCATGGTTAGTAGACAAATTGACATTGAAGTTTAAGGTTTGCTGACCAAACTATTATTTGCACTGTTTTCTCATTAGCTTAGGTTGTTTGATGAGGCTGGAATTTGTGTCTCTTGAGAGGGTTAGCAAACAACAAAAAGTGGAATTTGTAAGTTCCTTTGACACTATCATTTTTTGCATTGCTTATACTCTTGATTACTTTATCTAATGGAGGTGGAATTTGTGTCTATCAGCAGTGTTTATGTCTATTTTTCTCGAAATGAAGAACAAAGAACTTTTAAGTTGCTATAACCTTTATACTATCATTTTATACTCGTTAATATCTCTGCATTGTATCTGCTCATTCCTACTGCTTTTTGCTTCGTCCATTTTACCATCCAATGTCTATTCTTCGCCATCTTTGAATGTTTTTATGATTCACTCTCTATTATTGAATTAAATACTAAACACTATGATTCATTAATGGCACCTTCTCTGCTGCCCATGGTTAAGGCTGGAATTAATATTATCTCTCAATGCAAAGACGCAAAGAACTATAAAAAAGAACACTGTAAAAGATACAAGAACTTACAAACACGTGCAACTAGGTATTTCCATTCTTAATCATGGATAACAAAGAAATTGACATTAATGAATTATGGTGTTCAACATTTAACTCAACAATAGATACTAACCCACACAAGCAATCAACGCTAGCGAAGAATAGACATTAACACACAAAATGCAAACAACAACAAACACTAGACATTAACCCATTAAATGTAAACATGTAAACCACTATAAGACGACACTGTAAAAGACAAAGCAACTTCCAAACGCCTTGTTTCAACAAACACAGATTCCTATGGCTTCCTAATAATCTTTCATTTACTTGTCCTTTTCCATCCATTCTTATTTCCAATGCATAACATCATAATGACACCCTTATGCATATATAGTAAATCATTTTCATTCTTTCTCAATATGATGTAATGCAATAGCCATTAATGCGTTATAGTATAAAGTTTTGACTTTCCTGAGCAAATAATGATTTGCAATGTTTATTCTTTTCAGTCAACAAAGAAAGAGTCAACTGTATTTTTGTACGCCTATGAAATCCATGTCTGTTGACAAGGTATAAATATATGATATTCAAAACCAAAAAGAAACAAAAAGCTCGCAAATACTATATGCAAATGCAATGCTTTAAATGCCACACATCCCCAGATAGGGTGCATGCAAAGACAGTCATACCAAAAAATGAGAAAACCCATGAAATATTTCCAATAGGAAGATTTGCTAGAATAATTGTTAAATAAATTACAAAATGAAAAAATCATGATGGAAATGCCTGCAATGAATGGAAAAATGAAAAAAAAAACAACTTGTCTATAATAAATTAATCTTGGTAACATTGGTATAGCAATGTACATACTTTGCTAGCATATTCATCGATGGACCATTCTAATGGGCACCATCCTACTAGAATGCAAATTTGCAAATATTAAATGCAATGTGGTGGTTTATATTGGAAATGTTTCATGGCTTTTTGAACTCCTTTGATATGGTTGTGCTCTTGCACCTGCTCTTGCTATGCATACATATCACCCTCATAATCAACCTATGCATATATAGCCTACCATTTTTGTTTAATGTCAATGGAGTGTAATGCAACTATCATTAATGGCTTATGATATAAAGTTCATTGATTTTAAATGTGTATTCAATTGATTACAATGGTTCACAAGCATTACATATTTCTCTACTGACACAACCTATATCCATCATAGTTTAAAATGGGGGATTTGGAAAGAATTTAATCTGCTTTTTCTGCCTTCTAGATGGATTTCCAAATAGCCTAATGAGCTTTGATAGAGATACATGCTTTGAAAAACAACATTGCTATATACCAGCAGTTTCCTACTGTGGTGACTCGATTTTTGTCCTTAAAAGCAATTGTTTTCACTCAATTGTCAATGTCTCTTCTCTCTTCTAGCATGTTATTCAAATTCACTCAAGATCACTGCATCCACATGTAATAGCTACATTCTCCATTGGAATTCCCATTTCCCTCTCCTGATATATGCACAATAAGTGATACAATTCTTTCATTCTTCATGTACTCATTTGCTTGACTACTTTGCATCTATCATATTCGAAACAGAAAGCAAGAGATTTGTAAGTTCCTATATCTTTTACATTGTCATTTTATGGTGTTGCTTACTTAGTGACTTGCATTGTTCGATGAAAGAGACATTTGTCTCTGTTGAAAGGATCTATGTCTCCCATCTTTGAAACACCTGTCCTTGCTGCCTTCTCACAAGCATATGAAAGGACATTTGTAAGTTTGTTTTCATCTTGTCTCTCTTTAATATTTAACAATTTCTCTTTCTAATATTTTCATTCTTTGTGCTTTTAACAATTTCTTGCATGAACTAATTAGTACTTTTAATCTTTGGATGTAGTCACCTGAATCAGTGAACTTTCAAGAAATGTCTTAGTTGGTGGTCATTGATATACATGCAACTATAGTCACAATGAAATTGTCATTTCCATATGCATCAAATTGACTGATTCTATGTACATAAGACTATTTGGATTTCTATAAATTATATATCTTATAATTCATTGTAATCTATCAAATACCATGTTTGACAGGATCTATGTCTCCCATCTTTGAAACACCTGTCCTTGCTGCCTTCTCACAAGCATTCGAAAGGACATTTGTAAGTTTCTTTTCATCTTGTCTCTCTTTAATATTTAACAATTTCTCTATCTAATATTTTCATTCTTTGCGCTTTTAACAATTTCTTGCATGAACTAATTAGTACTTTTAATCTCTGGATGTAGTCACCTGAACCAGTGAAGTTTCAAAAAATGTCTCAGTTGGTGGTCATTGATATACATGCAACTATAGTCATAATGAAATTATCATTTCCATATGCATCAAATTGACTGATTCTATGTACATAAGACTATTTGGATTTCTATAAATTATATATCTCATAATTCATTGTAATCTATCAAATACCATGTTTTTTATTTTGGCAACTTGATCAAGGATATTTATCCTAGTTTGGATAAGACTTATTGAACAAAACTTATGTTAAGACAAATATTTTTTAAAATAGGTGTTTATATAAACATTATTTGATTTCATCTCATTTCAGTGCAACATCGCATTTTGCTACACTCATTTATTGTTTATTTTATTGCTTTCCTTAAACACTTTTCATTATGTCTTCATAAAGAATTGACATGATAGTGTGTTGTTCATGATTAATAATGAAAGCAATATTTCCCACGCACACATGCAATGCAACTGCACTTGAATTTATTAAATGAAAATGAAAATTAGTTTTGGGTAATTGGAAAATGTCCTGATGTAAAAATCATTAAATCTATGTTTGATGTTTTGCGAGTGTAAAAGGAGGAATTTCTAATATCATAGGCTTTTACAGTACCGTTTTATTCTTTTCCCATACAGTGTCATTTTATACTTTTCCCACTCCTTTTTATTTAATTGGTAAATGTCTATTGTTTGTTTTTGTATGCATTTTCTATTCACATGCGTTCCAATTGCCTTTGAATTTATTAAATGAAAACCTAAATTGGATCTGAGTAATTGGGAAATGTCCAGGTCTTAAATCATTCAGTCAGCGTCTTTTCAAATGATTTGCGATTGTCACTTTGTATCTCTTTTAGACTGTCGTTTTATAGTTGTTTTACATTGTTGCATTTTATGGGTCAATGTTCTTCGTTTGTCATTAAATAAAAATAAATAAAAAATAGCTTCCAAAGACATAATTCTAATTATGTACATATGTCTACATATTACCTATATATACATCAATGTGCATGTGTATCATGAATAATATAGATATACACATAAAATGCATATAGACATATATATCTACTATCCATAAATGCACTCTTCATGTATAGATATGCATGTAAACATGGATACGTATATGTGTATCTATATATATGTATGTATATGTCTATATATACATCTATATATATGTGTAAGCAATTGTATTACATATAATAATACATATTATATACATATATATTTATATATGTTAATAATACATACATACATATATACATACATATATATGGGTGATCCCACAATACTGGTTTACAATTTTTGGCCAAACTGGACACTGAACTGATTTTTTCTAACTAAATCTTCACTTTCGGGCACCTATAGCAGCTAAACCATGAGGACTTTGAAGATGATGCAAACTAGTGATTTGTGACATTTTGTCTTTAGATTCCAAATATATATTTTTAAAAATTTTTGGAATTAGATTGCACTTCTTTTTCCATCTCCTTCGAAAACTAGTTTTTTTCAGTAAACACCATTTTTAAGGAGTGATGCTCACCGTATACACCATAACTATTTTTTCATGAAGGATAAAATTCTAATTTTTTCGAATTTAGATTTGTAACTATGATATCTAGTGCTTCCAATTGGTTTCATAGTGTTTTATTGAATATTTTTTCCTTAATAAAGTTTCGAAGTCAAACCAATTACAATTTAAACATAGGCAGACCATATACAACATAACTTTTTTGTATGTATTGATTTTTTTTTTTGTTGGATCAAGGACATCAATATCTAATGCACTGATATTTTTCATTTTTTTTTGATAATTTTCTATTTTTCCACATGTGTAGAGCGAAGAGCTTTATTTTTGGTGAAAAACCTATGTTTAATCGAACTAAAAACAAATACATAATAAAACCAAAACATATTAAAATTATATTCATTGGATAGCTCGTTCGAGGACTACCATCATTTAGTTGGGTCTATGAAGTCTCCTCCATTTTCATCCTCAACTGAGCTTGAAGGGAAAATTTTTAGAGTTTTTGGTGCCGGGGGAAAAGGGGGTTCGAGCAAACCCCCTTTCCACAACCCTTTCCTTTTTTTCTCGAAATGTGGGACCCAACATTTAATGGGTTCACTTGACCAAATGTTCGAACACCCAAAAACCAATTTTTTTTCCATGGGGGTGTTTTTTGCAATTTTCCTTCCAAACTGAAATTGTAAACCAGTTTTGTATATATATATATATATACATCATAGTCTATTGTTTAGCTATTCCTAGTATTCCAAATAATAGATAATGTGCATATCTTACAATGTTTAAAGATCATAAATTGTTTGCTAGTTGCATGATTAAATATGACTAACCAAGAGCAAAGAAATTAACAAGATGAATCATACATCTAACACAAAAATTTCCCTACTCAACATTCACATTCCAAACATAAATTGAAAATGATCGATCAAGACATCGTTGTGAGATATATACACACACACACACACATATAGAAATGCTCGTGATCAACATCCTATACTATTTTATAGCTACTCCCGCTATCCCAAAAGATAGATAATGTACACACCTCTTGATGTTTAAAGATCATAGATTGTTTTCCAGCTGCATGATTAAATATGACTACTTAAGACATAAAATTTACAAGGTGAACCATACAACTTACCCGAAGATTTTCCTATTCAATGTTCACATTCGAAAGACAAATTGAAAATGATCAATCAGCCTGTACAACACAAAAGATGCATAACCAAGATCTACACTAACAAAACTTTTGTTTGATCATTGTCTTTTGTTGTATATATTACAATAGATAATGTGCATAGTCTATTGTTTAGCTATTCCTAATATTCCAAATAATAGATAATGTGCATATCTTACAATGTTTAAAGATCATAAATTGTTTGCCAGTTGCATGATTAAATATGACTAACTGAGAGCAAAAAAATTAACAAGATGAATCATACATCTAACACAAAAATTTCCCTACTCAACATTCACATTCCAAACACAAATTGAAAATGATTGATCAAAACATCATTGCAATATATATATGCATCAATACACACACACACACATATAGAAATGACTGTGATCAACATCCTATACTATTTTATAGCTACTCCCACTATCCCAAAAGATAGATAATGTACACACCTCCTGATGTTTAAAGATCATAGATTGTTTACTAGACTACTCAAGACAAAATTTACAAGGGAGAACCATACAAATTACCCAAAGATTTTCCTATTCAATGTTCACATTTGAAAGACAAATTGAAAATGATCAATAAGCCTCTACAACACAAGAGATGCATAACCAAAATCTACACTAACAAAACTTTTTTCTGATCATTGTCTTTTGTTGTGGACAAACTGACAATGACCATCTTGATTCCACATCGTCAATACAACAGGTTATGTCTCCTTTCTTTCTATGTGCTTTTGCATTGAAAATTTCAATCAAACGTTGACAATATATTCTATTGCCATTGATATGCCTTTCTACCCTTGTTTCAGTTTGCGTATTATAACCATCTATGTATATGCAGTATGTACAAATATATATATGCACAACCCCCTCAAAAGCCACTGATTTAGCCCTCAGCAAACAATATGAGCAAATCACAAGACAAGTCAAAAATGAAAATGTAAAACATATAGGAGGGTGATCCCACAATACTGGTTTACAATTTTTGGCCAAACTGGACACTAAATTGATTTTTTCTAACTAAATCTCCACTTTTCGACACCTATAGCGGCTAAACCGCGAGGAATTTGAAGATGATGCAAACTAGTGATTTGTGACATTTTTCTTGTAGATTCTAAATATATTTTTTACAAAAAATTTGGAATCAGGTTGCACTTCTTTTTCCGTCTCCTTCAAAAACTAGTTTTTTTCAGTAAACGCCATTTTTAAGGAGTGGCGCTCACCTATAACACATAACTTTTTTTTCATGAAAGATAAAATTCTAATTTTTTCAAATTTAGATTTGTAACTACGATATCTAGTGCTTCCAATTGGTTTCATAGTGTTTTATTGAATATTTTTTCTTTAATCAAGTTTCGAAGTCAAACCAATTACAATTCAAACATAGGCGGACTGTATAACGCATAACTTTTTTTGTATGTATTGAAATTCAATTTTTTTTTTGTTGGATCAAAGACTTCAATATCTGGTGCACTCATATTTTTTAATTTTTTTTATAATCTTCTATATTTCCACATGTGCAGAACAGAGAGCTTGATTTTTGGTGAAAAACCTACATTCACAAGAAATAAAAAATAAATATAATAATAAAATTAAATTTATTTAAAATTATACTTTTTGGGAAGCTTATAATAAGGACTACATACTTACAAAAATTTTTAAATGAATTTATTTTCCCAAAGGTAAAGCAAAAGTGGTTTTTTATCAACATTTTGATAGGTGTAAAGGAGACTTTATTATAGGTATGGTTTAAAACTAGTGGGGTTCTATCCAAGGGGTTTTGATCTAAGGTAGTTTGATCAAACTCTCTTCAATTGGAATGCTTTAAATGGAACTTTTTAAGGCTTAAATCATTATATTTTCTAAAAATATGTGATTTCAGCAAAAAATAGAATATCCCAGAAATTGTAAACTAGCTTTGTGGGATCGCCCAAGAACTTACAAACACCAGTTCTGTTGCCTCAAACACGGTAGATATAACCCATCTCAATAGACAGATTATAACAACACCAAAGAAGATGGCCAACTGGATATGTATATATAGACACATATAAATATATATGTGTATACATACATACATACATACATACATACATACATACATACATACATATATATACATAAATAATCTTTTGCTTGACACGTTCAAAGTTGAACAACATAATGCATTAATAGCAATTGCACTTCAATCTACTTCACATCAAATGAAAATCATATTAAAATAAATGCAAAATGCAAAGCACATACATGTATATAAACACATATATATACATACATAAACATACAAACACTGTTTCAAACAATGAAAAATGGCCATACCTTACAATGTTCGAAGACCATAAATTGTTTGTCAACTATATCCAAAAATACATGAGTAATTAAAACATTGAACTTACCCAAATTCTAAATGATCAATCAAGCTTTACAAAATGAATGATGTATACCCTAAATTTACACCAACAAAATTTATATTTGTCCATTCACTTATGTTGTGAACAAAGTGATAATGAGCATCTTCTTCCTAACATCACCCTACATTACATTCTCTCGAGCCAGAACTGTTGGGCATTGTACACACAACTAATATCACAACTATTCGACATTATATAAACAACTACTATCACAACTACTCAAACAATCTCATAAACCTTACTTTTCCTGTCCGATAGGGACTCTAGCTCTTTCAAAGCTCTTGTTTTAAATGTGTTTGATTTTTTATAATTATCTAATGTTTTTTATTTAATTTTTATTGTCTTTGGGATTGTCGTGTTAGGCCTATATACATAATAAATAAACAAGTGTTACATAGTGAGAGTATTTGTTTTAATAATATTATATTTTTTTGTTAGTTCAATGAGTCTTGGTATATCAATTTAAAGGCAAGCTAGATAATAATTTGAGATTAAAAAAATTGCAAATTGATAGAAAATAATTTTATTTCACTAATAAATATCATAAATATTTAGTATAATATGTAAAATATAATATTAATTAAAAAATTATAAGAATGTAATAATTTTAAAATTATAAATAAATAATTTGTTGGTTCTATAAAACTAAAATTATATAATAATCAATATTATAAAATTTTGAAAATCTAATATATTATATATTTTGAGATTATAATTAAAAACTCAATTAAAAAAACAACTTTTAAGAAGATAAAATACAATTCAAGTAAAAATAAAAATAAAATAGATGTAAAATAATTCTAAATTTAAAGACCTCCCCTCTAAATAAATGAATCTATGTTCATAAAAATTTAGCAAAACACAAAATATACATGTACCATGTGATTTAAATAATAACAAAGAGATACTTTGTAAAGAGTAAAACTTTACCTTCTTATTATTTATTATTTAAAATCATACAATGAAGTAACCTCATTTGCTTAAATGTACTATCCAACTATTTTTTTAAATCAAACTTAAGCTATATAACTAGTATAGATATCTAAAATACATTTATACAAAAATATTGATTATTTTCTTTTATTTTGGAACTATTTTTTAATTATATATGGAAACATAAATTTTATATGATGTTTATTTTGAAAATGTTATGTTTATTATTCATTATTAATATTTTGAGAACCTTAAAAGCAGAGTTGAGAGTTTGCAGTAAGCAGGATGCTGTCTGGGAGGAGGTTGACAACTTTAAAAGCAGAGTTGAGAGTTTGGAGAAAAGATTGCAGGATGGTACGCGTTTTGCGCTGAAGATTATGCACAGGTCTGCCACTACTCTATGTCTGCTGCAAATGGACAAGTCTGCGGACGATGCGGATGAAGAAGCCATCAACAAGGAACTTCTTAAGTTCCTTATGGATGATTGGACTACCATAACTTTAGTTAAGCCATGCAGCGGGAAAAAAAGATTAGATTTCTGGAGGATTTGGTTTTTTGATTGGTGCTGACTGAATCAGCCTTCGTTTATGTTTTATTTTGCTAAAGACATTGTTAATGTTCTTATGTTTCCTTATGACTGGTATGACCCTTGGTGGTCCATGGTTAAGAGTGTTTTAAATCATGTTTTCATGATGGACATTACTAGTAGTTTTAGCTCTTGTGATAGTTTTTTGAGATGTTTTTGATATGATCTGCTTAGGGTGATGGTTGGTTTTTAGACCTGCTATTACTGTGCTATTAGTGTTACTCTGTTGTGGATGGCCAGTGGTGCCTTGTATTAAAGGACAACACCCTAGTTTTGTTGCTTTTTATATCAAAAACATGCTCACATTATTCCACTCCACCCTTTAATGTCATTGTAGAATGTCTCTTAGCATTAATGAGATTAAAGTTTCTTATGAAAATTTTAAAGTGTAAGACTTAAGTTGATGTCTGTAATAAGCATGATAAAATAAGTCCACACACTTTTGTTACATAATGAGATTAGAGTTTCTTAAGAAATTATTGAAGGTAGTGTAAGACATGAGACATGATTTTTTCTAATAAATTCACCTTCCCTAGACCCAAACCACCCTCAATTTGTCTAGCTAAATAATAGGTAAAAACTTACATATTGAAGATAATTTATTTTAAAAATATTTTTAGTTACAAAATTTATTTTTAAGTAGAAATAAATATTTATTTTGGATAAAAAATGATTTATTTACACGTACTAAAAAAATTTGACAAGTACTATAAAAAGATGTTAAATGATGATTGTGGAAATTAAAATATAAAATATAAAATTATAATCATACTAGCTTATCTATCTTATATTATATATAATCTACATAAATAAAACTTAGTAGAAATCAAACAAAGTAGAATGAATTTAATTTATACACATGGGCATTGTATTGAATTCATAAGTATATTTCTCAGAGAATTATCTTCTAAGGTTTTGAGTTTATTTTCTTTAGCTTTTCCCTTTGCAATTTGCTTTCCTTTCTTCATTTTTTCATATCTTTCGTATGTGAATGGTGGCATAATTTGTAGTTCGTTTATAGACTTGACACGAGAAATTGTCACAAATATTAATCACGTTCTTTCAGTTGATATCAACAATGACAAATGTCCACTCCTTTTATCGTATCCTCCATTACTACAACCTCGCTAGCATCAATTTTTTGTCCTCTTTATCCTACCCATCCCCAAATCTGCCTTGGCTAATCACATTATTGCTTGTTGAGATTAACAATTGCATTTTACTCTTACTAGGGGAGAGGGGCCTATAGTGGAGCACCCTAACTTCACGTTTCTCAAAATCCTATGTGAAAATTTCAAATCAGTTCCAATTTTGTACAATAGTTTATTTGGCAACTCACATGCTTGTATATTTTGTTTTAGGGCCACATCATCAAATATGATGCCACATCAACATGCTTTTTGTTGAGGTATCCAAAAAGGCCCCAAAAAAAAGTGAGACCGATAGTGGTGCACTAAGTCATGTTCTATTGGTGCGCTAATGTGGCATCACATGATTTGTCAGTTTATGTACTTTATGGATAAAAAGTGTTCTGCAATTGGATATTAAGGTGCTCCACTATGGGGCCCACTATTTCTATCCCCACTATTGAACCCCGCTCCACTATAGGCCCCTCTCCCCTACATTGCTACACTGAAATTTCAAACCCACTTTTTCGTCATAAATATCCCTACAAATTCCTCCTTATTATCTCCTTCCTCCATAACACTATCATCTATTTCCATTCCCCTTCTCTTGAACTATCTCCCCCAGTTCTATTTCCTTACCAAGGTTCATGTCCTCCTCCTCTTTCTCCACATCATCTCCAATCCTTAAAATTTCGAAACCTCCTCTCCCGTCGAAGTTCATGTTAGAATTCAAATTCAATTTTCTTCCTCGACACTTCCTACCAAACTATAACCACTTGCTTCTGATCATTCCCTTTGACCGACCTTCTTTCATTGCAATTACGTTATTTGTCCCACTCTCCAGCATTTGAAGCATCTAACAGGCAAAAATTCATTGTCTAATTCCTAAACCCATGCTTCAATCGAAGACTTAATCTCTGCTGCATGGCATATAAGCTTACTTAAATCCACTTGCACATAAACTCTAGCATATGCTGCCAACTCCTTTTTTGGGCTATCGAGCAATACACGTACCACCCCAACATATTGCCAATCTCCTTAAAGATGTCTTTCATAATTTATTCAGGAATGTATACATTCTAATCCACAAAGATGCCTCTGTAACAAGTTCTTTACCAGGGTCAAGACTTGGAGACCACACATACATGTAGGATCCTAAGTTTGCCATAAATCAAGACTAACCTTTCAACACCCTGTGACTATCTTCCTCTATTTGAAATGTAATCTGCATGAAGCTAAGAGCCAAAAAGCTGATGTTGGGCCTGTGCAATTTGCCTAGAACTATCCCATCCAAGCTTTTATCCTATCAATAGTAGGTTAGATCCCTTATGAATTTTGTGATAGCCACCGTTTGCTTCAAAACTTCCACCCTAGAGTTTAAGAAATGATTACGAATTTCTATAGTGGGGTTAGTTGGTTTGATTGTTAGGTTTACATTGAAAACCAAAATCTTCTGCTCCTTTACAACCCTCAATTTTTTTTCCTCTAAAAAAAAAGCTTCCAATCTTCTTACTCAAGAAAATTTCCTAACTCTTGGATATCCTTTTCTCTATCTGGGCTTTGGGTATCTTGTCTATCTCCATCCTCTCTGCTTAGCTTTAGTGCCTCTTCCCTCCTGATCAACTCCCTCCTTTTGAGAGTCAGCTATGCTTGAATTTTTATGTCTACTCCCCAACCTTTTGTAATCCTGTTTGCTCTCTTCAACATAATCAGGTCTTTGTGCAGTTCATTTTCTTTGCACACTTCTGCTGAATCCCTTCCATGTCGTGGATATTTTCAACCAGTCTATTGTATGAATTGGAGGCAATGCAGATCAGTCAAACAGCTCACTAAAACTGAAACTCAGGGTCTGAGTAGTTCAGCATGTGTACACTCATATATTTCAGACAAATAACAGTAAGACATTTTTTAGCATTGCATCTGACAGTTTGTGTTGAAACATATGCTCCTTTTGTTCTTGATAGTCCCTTAATATTCCACCTCAGAGTATATATTAATGATAAAAGCTATAGTGTTAATGGTCTGATAATTTCCAAAAGTTTGATGCATCTTTCATTTGAGTTTTAAATATATGATTAAGTTCACCTGGTAGTAAATCTAAAACACCTGAGGACCAGTGAAAAGTTCACCTGTCATCATCACTATAAAGTCTCCCAGAATTTGTCTGTCACATAAACGCAGGGGGCTCCCCTGCTTAATCTTACATGATAAATAACTGACATATCTTTTGTATACTTCAGGGCCTATAAGTATTTTATGGTGGTAGAGAAACTGACAAAAAATACTTAAATGGAAGTGAAAGGCCTGCAGCTTCTTCAACAAGAGAGTGACAAGCAGATAAGATCTGTTCTGCAGGAAATGAACAGGTCTATCATTTAGAACACTGTCTGCAATTAATAACCAACTAATGGTCAACCGTGTGAAATTTGTGTTGCATAAAGATGAATAACAATGCTATATTGATTGCATGCATGTACTTAACTTTTACCTTAATATCAACTTTTAAAGCATTTTGATACTATACCTGACTTATATCCAATAAGAACTATTAAATTAATTGTTTTATTGAAAACATAAGAGAAGATATAGCTTAGATGTAAAAAAGTGCTCTTTGACAAACCATTTGTAGAACTCATGTCAAACTTGCTTTCTACATAATAAAAGTTTGAAGAAAAATAAAGTATAAAGTAAATCTCAATTATCTTAGGCCTTCTGGACGTTATAGAAAGGCTAAAAATGCTTTCAAGATTACCAAAAAGCTGAAATCACCTAGATCTCACAAGAACACAAATATGTAAACTAGAGTATATAGATGCTTATTTTTCCTTTAAGTTGTTTTGATTCTCTAGATCATCTGAGGATGCAAGAGTAGAGCATACTAGGTTTTTGAAGAAAATATTAGCTATATGTTAGTCTCAAATCTCTCAAAAATAGGACAATAAAATGAACTATACCAAACAACAATACTTTGATACCATGTTAAATTCTGCGAGAAGCAAGAAGCGAGTCAAGATCTTATGTCAACCGTAGATCATGTACACAATTCCAATCGACAAATGATTGAAGATACAAATAGTGGAAAGGAGAGAAAATCCAAAAGACAAATACAAGATAATTTTGAGAATAGTCACTTTACTCTTAGTGAACTAGTTGAGGTGAGAGGAGAGTGATGTATATATAGGAAAAAAAGGGGCAAATACATCCAAGAGGTGCATTAACTCCAACTACTCATAATAGGTGGGAGGTTTTACCTACTTGATAAATGCTAAAACATGTGGCATAACCTATTCAAATAAAGACAAACTAATGGTTATGAGAGGTGACATAAAAATCCAAAAGAGGGTGTAAAACTCAACTATCAATGTGTGGGAGAGATTGACAAATGTAGTTGATGGATTACGCCATGTGGCCTCATATTAACCAAGTATAATTAACCTAAGAAAACTTAAATAATGTGTAGGAAAAAATAAATATCTCCTAACGTAAGGAAAATAAAAAACCTACACTAACATCCTTATCCTTTGGGCCCAAGGTGATTTTAAGATTTCCCTCAATTATCCAATTTTCTTTCCCAAAATGTTCCCCAAAATTATTTATCTGCTTCCATAATCTCTCTTGAAACATGTCATTACATGGGCCATATATATTAAAGTAGATCATCCTAATCCCACTTTGAACATCTTAAAGTAGAACATGCAATGAAGACTAGAACTTTAGAAGTAGTGAAGTTAAAAACCTTTTGTTATCCCATAAAGGACCCAAGCTTCCTATTGTCCCCTCTACACTCATTGTAACCCCTTGTCTAATGATCCATATCCTGTTCATCATGCCTATTAATTCCTCTCCTTTCACCTTCATTTCCTTCAACAATAGAATGTTTATTTTCTCATTCTCCACTAGCCATTTAACCAAATGATGCTTGTAGGGGCATTAAGTCCCCAAATGTTCCAACTTACAATTTTCATACCTTCTTAGTGGGAGGGAGGTGCTCTCCTTTATTGTGATGTAATTTAGTTATTAAGGCTTGGTTTCCTTTCTTCATATTCTTCATTGCTACAACCTTCATCTTGTTAGCATCGGTTTCTTTCCTTCTTATCCCACCCATCCTTGGGTCTACAATCACCAATCCTACTACTGCTTGTTGGGATTTAACACATTGCCTATACTCTTACTAAATTGCTACACTCCAATCTCTCAAATCCACTTTCTCCTTAAGTATCCCTAACAAATTCCTCCTTATCTTCTTCCTCTAGAACACTATCAACTATTTCCTTCATCTTTACCTAAGAGAGTAATTCATTCTCTTCTCCTAGACTATCTCCTCTAATTATTTCCTTACTAAGGTTCACGTTCTCCTACTCTTTCTACACACCATCACCAATCCTTCCTTCAAACTTCAAAACCTCCTCTTTTGTCAAGTTTCTATCAAAATTCAAATTCATTTTTTTCCTTAGCACTTCCTATCAAATTTAACCACTTGGTTTTTCTCATTCCCTTTGACCTTTTGTTGCAATTATATATTACATGTCCCACTTTTCAGTATTTGAAGCATCTAAAAGACAAATATTCTTAGTCCAATTCTTGAACCCATGCTTCAATTGAAAACTTAATCTCTATTGCAAGGCTTATAGGCTTACTCAAATCCACTTGAAAAAGAATTCTAGCATATGCTGCCAACTCCTTTTCTATGGCTATTGAGCTATACATGTACTCCCCCAATGAGTTACCAATCTCCTTAAAGATGTTTTCCATTTATAATTCATTCAGGAGTTTATACATTCTAATCCACAATGATGCCTTTGTAGCAAGTTATTTACTAGGGTGAAAATTGGAGAGAACACACATATATGATCCCGAGTTTTCCATAAACCATGACTAATGTTTCAACACCTTGTCTCTATCTTCCTTATTTGAAAAAAATGAGAGCCAAAAAGTTAATGTTAGGCTTGGGAAATTCGCCTACAATTGTCTCATGCAAGATTTTATCTTATTAGTGTTAGGCTAGATCCCTATGAATTTTGTGATAACTGTCATTTTCTTATAAAATTTCATCTTAAAGTTGAAAAATATCAACAATTCTACACTTGAGATAACTAAATTAATCGTTAATTTACACCAAAATCTTATGCTCCTTCACTACCCTCAATTCTTTTTCCTCTAAAAACTACCAATCTTCTTCTTCAAGCAAATTTCTTAACTCCTAGCAATCCTTTGCTCTATCTAGGATTTCAGTATCTCATCTATCTCCATCCCCTCTACTCAGCTTTGGTACCTCTTCCCATCTGTTCTGATCAAATCAATAGAAAATTCGTTCTTCAATAATATTTGATAGTTTTCAATAATTATCATAATTTGAAGAAGAAATGAATAAATTCATCTTTAATATATGTGTTTGTCTTTTTTTTTTATGTCTGCCAAAAATATAAATATTTATTTATATCCTTTCAATTACAAATAAAATTATATTTGAATGAATTCTCTCATTTGAACAAGAGCTGAAAGTATTGATTCATATATTTATATCCTTGAAATTTTAAGGGCACCCACATGTGCCCCACATTATCTTCTGTTCAAAGAGAGATCACAGGTATGTGGGTTTGAATTTTTTATCCATTACTTGGGCTCGAGAGGGCATGAAAGTCCATCACAGACCAAATAATTTGTAAATTGGTTTATTAACAGTTTGTGACATGCAGGCGAGAAGAATTTACAACACTAATCCAAGTGCAGGGATCCAAGCTGTGTGTCTTTTTTGTCAGTTTGCATGCTTCTTTCTTTTCAACTGCAGATATCTGAGGCAAGAATATCACATTCTGTACGTTTAACAGTATTGATTGCTGATGCTTAAATTCTCAATTAAAAAACAATGAAATGTTTCTTGTCTTGGAGAGGATAAATTAGCAGACATTTAAGATTAAATCATGTCAAAACGTCATTTTTTCTCTTTTTTGGTTGAACCCATTTGATACAAGTCTTATAAATCTATAGTAACCTGCAACAGTAGATCTCCATGCTATTCTGATATGGTTTTCCACAGTGACATTTTGACAGTCAACTTTGCTTAAATTTTGATGTTTCCCCATCATCTTGTAATCCTGATTGCTCTCTTCAACATAATCAGTCTTTGTGCAGTTCATTTTCTTTGTACACTTCTGCTGAATCTCTTTCATATCTTGGATATTTTCAACCACTCTACTGTATGAATTGGAGGTAATGCAGATCAGTCGAACAGTTCACAGAAACAGATACTCAGTTTCAGAGTAGTACAACATGTCTACATGCAAACATCTCAGACAAATAACAGTAAAACATTTTTGTAGCATTCATCCGACAGTTTGTGTTGAAATGGCGTAAATCTAGGACACCTGCGGACAAATGAAAAGTTCACTTACCATCTCCAGTCGGTATAAACTATAGTCTCCCAGAATTTTAAGGGCACCCACATTATCTTCTGTTCAAAGAGAGATCACAGACACAGGTATGTGTGTTTGAATTTTTTATGCATTACTTGGGCTCGAGAGGGCATGAAAGTCCATCGCAGACCAAATAATTTGTAAATTGGTTTTAAATATTGGGTCTATTAACACTTTGTGACATGCAGGCTAGAAGAATTTACAGCACTAATCCAAGTGCAGGGATCCAAGCTGTGTGTCCTTTTTGTCAATTTGCATGCTTCTTTCTTTTTAACTGCAGATATCTGAGGCAAGAATATCACATTCTGTACGTTTAACAGTATTGATTGCTGAAGCTTAAATTCTCAATTAAAAAACAATGAAATGTTTCTTGTCTTGGAGAGGATAAATTAGCAGACATTTAAGATTAAATCATGTCAAAGCGTCATTTTTTCTCTTTTTTGGTTGAACCCATTTGATACAAATCTTATACATCTACAATAACCTGCAACAGTAGATCTCCATGCTATTCTGAAATGGTTTTCCACAGTGACATTTTGACAGTCAACTTTGCTTGAATTTTGATGTTTCCCCAACCTCTTGTAATCCTGATTGCTCTCTTCAACATAATCAGTCTTTGTGCAGTTCATTTTCTTTGTACACTTCTGCTGAATCTCTTTCATATCTTGGATATTTTCAACCACTCTACTGTATGAATTGGAGGTAATGCAGATCAGTCGAACAGTTCACAGAAACAGATACTCAGTTTCAGAGTTGTACAGCATGTGTACATGCAAAAATTTCAGACAAATAACAGTAAAACATTTTTGTAGCATTCATCCGACAGTTTGTGTTGTAATGGCAGTAAATCTAGTACACCTGCGGACAAATGGAAAGTTCACCTACCATCTCCAGTCGGTATAAACTGTAGTCTCCCAGAATTTTGTCTGTCACATAAACAGACAGAGCTCCCCTGATCAGTCTGTTTTGATTACATAACCGACATATCTTTTGGATATTTTAGGGCCTATAAGCATTTTATGGTGGAGAAGAAACCGACAGAAGATACTTAAGTAGCAGTGGAAGGCCTACAGCTTCTGCAACAAGAGAGTGACAGACAGATAAGATCTGCCCTGCAGGTGACAACTAATGGAAACAGAGGAAATAGGTCTTTCAGTTAGAACACTCCATGCAATAAGCAACCAACTAATGGTCAACCAGTGTGAAATTGGTGTTGGATAGGACCCAGTACTTGAGCATCCTTGCATCTTATAACATGAATACACATCTTATTTCCATTAAATTTAACTTGGACTCATTAAAATAATTTTCATTAGGATCATGGGCCATATAACCATGAATTATGGAAATTTATACACAATCCAAGGTACCATCATTGGTTTTTTGATGAGGACAAACATCTTAGAATTGAAAATTATATATGGGTATGTTCATAAGGAAGGCATGTCATAAGCGTGATCATCTAGGTTTCTCTCATTAAGCGTCATAATAAGGGAAATCACTGAGGTAAAGCATGATCATAGGTGATAAGAGAATTATCAAAACTAGACATTCCAATAGTCATAGTATAATCAACATCATCATTACTAAAGCTATCCATATTAAGAGATGAAATCTTTATGAAACTCATAATTAAGTTAAAAAATTTACAGTAGAAGGGAAAACGATAATAAGTTCCATGAAAGATGTTAAATCATATCTGATTTCAAAGAGTGCATTAATGGAACATGTGCCACTACCCTTATGGTAAAAGGATATGATATTATCAAATATTCATGGATCAAATAAAAAATAATGTAAATACATCAAAATAATTGATGTAAGAATGAATGGAGACAAGGGAAAAAAAGGTTGAGTGGAATCCATGATATAAAAAATTACAACCACTATATATAAAGGAGGACAATTAAATGAGTTTTATATGAGAAATATTAAAAAAAATGGATTTGAAATTAGAGATGTGGATAAGTTGAAAACACTACAATAATTAAGGAAGTATGGGTGAAGGGAAGGGAATATGTGAGAGAAAAATCTTAGGCAAACAAAGAAGATAAAACAATGTGAATATAAGATCTAAAATAAAGATGAAACTAATAAAAAAAATCATATGAGAAGTTGACAAAAAGAGAAGGCCAAACATTAGGAGAAATTATTAAATGGTGTAAGATAGATCAAGTTCGCCAAAATATAGGGAAGAAAATAAAACCTTGTTAGATTTTTGAAAGTCCCTAAAAATATTCATCTACGTCTAACAAGTGATATTTTAGGCACATTCCTAGGGAGTGGAATGGGGTTGTTGATTGTTTGGCCAAATGGGCTTCTGATCAAATGAATGCTTGGAATATTGTGGATAAGGGGCAATTGCCTCCTGAAATGGCTACTATGTTAAATCATTTAGTGGACACTGACAAGGCTCTTTAAGCTCTTTGTGGAGTGGCCTGTCCTTCTTTGTATCTTTCTTGTTCTTGAATAAATTTTTACCCCTCTTTTAGTGAGATATTTCAAATATCACAAATAAACCTACATGGATACTAAGCCATGATATGTAGAAATTAAGTGTATAATTTGAATGTGAGAGAAGAAAGAGGTTGCATATCTATTTCATTACGTTCTATTGAATGATACATTATTTAATACTATATAAGAATGGGAATAAAGTGAAAATAAATTTAGGAGCTCTTTGATTCTAGAAAAAATCACAACCATGATTTTACCTAATTCTCACAATTGCATGTTTTTTTCCCTCTCCTTCATTCCTCTAGAATTAAGGAGATATATTCACCTTTTCTTGACATATGATTTTAGATATATTTGCTTTGTAAAACAAATATGGGAGGATTATAGGTAAGGATTGAATTTTTGAAGCTTCCTTGAACCTTAGGAAAGCCCCCTTGTTATTTTTCACAATGTAGAAGACAATGATACAATATCGATTGTGAGGAATACTAATCCAATATTAATAATCAACTTATACTCTTGATATAATTATTTTTGTTAGATTTATACTCTAATGATTCTTTTATTCTTTGTGATGATATATCACAATGTGACTAATGACTTGGGACGTCTAAATATGAAAAACTAAACCTCTATTTAGATTTAATAATTTATCATTAATGTTGATGATAAATGGTTGAATTTTTAAACTGGGACAATTGGGAATTGACTAGAAATTTAAATTTAGGTTTACATGATCTAATTGGGGGATAGGATAAAAAACATTTCATTTTTTGGGAGGTGTAAATGGATAATATGTGAGGGTGTGCATAAGTGGATGCTAAAGTAGGAGATAAAAGAGTGATTTATAAGTTTTTTTTATCAATATTTTAAAGTAAATGATCTAAATTGAGTTCTAAATTGACATATCTCAAGACATGGCTAAAGTGAGTGTAAAGCTAGTGGAAAAATCATGAAGTATTCACTTTTCTCCTCTATATAGATGTACATAAAAATACATTTAAACTTAACCAATTTAATAATTTTCAATATTCACACACTCATTAAACTAGATACCTTAAATAAAATAAATTATTGCATTTATGTATTATTATAATAAAATTTATATTTTAATTGTTGACCAATTATATCATCATAGTCTAACATTACTAGTTAATTTTTTAACAATATTATTTAATCAACTTTTAGATAGTATCATCAATATAAATTTATTAATTATAATTTTTTATTTATTTGTAATACGCAACTAGGCTGCATGATTTATATTGATATTCAAAAAAATACATCATTTTTACATCATTTCTAGCCCCTTATGAAACTGGGAAAATTCGAAAGGCACCAAATGCCAACATCCAATTTACAAAATGCAAAAAACCTCCATATTTCGCCTGTCATCACTAGGTCTGCACAAAGCTTGCCAAAAAAACTGCCTCATAGAATCCCAAACAAATTTTCTTGAGCCTCTAGTCTGTGATGAATCTAGAGAACGTTGTTACTTCTTGGAGCATCACAATATTAAGTATAATTCTTAACATAATTGATGAATAGTATAATTATATTACGGTATTAAATTTTATAACCAATTTAATAATCTAGAAATAATGAATAAATATTAATTTATTATTTTATAGAAAATAAAATTATTTTATTTTTAGTTTGTAAATTTAATACATAATGTATATTATTTCGTTTTTAAATCTTATGATTAGTTCTAGTAATTGATCATGTTTATCCTTATAAATATTTTCTAATAATATTTTTAGGTCTATTCACATCTTCATGTTTCTTTTTTTTTTAGTATTATCTTTGGCATGTTTTGGTTCTTATTTTTTATTGTTTATGTAATCCTTTTGTCATTTTATGTCATGTTGATTGTAGAACACAAAGTGTGATCTAAAATGTTGTTTTTTTATACTACTAGAATCAGGCAACACCCCTATAAATTGTAGTGCTCTTGGTAAGCTTTTTTCACATGACTGGTGACATTGGTGTGACATGCCCTTTGGTACCACGAGGACAAAGGGGAGACTAGACCTCGTGACCTCTTTCATGCAATAGGATGCTTTAGCCAATCGAGCTAGGCCCTCCGCCTCATGATCTAAAATGTTGATGTCAACAAACATATATGATTTTTTTCCAAAAGATCTTACTATCAATCATTATTATTTTATTATTAAGAATACAATTTTTTTGTGATTAATCCACAATAAAAATTATGAAGTTCATTGGATGTGTAAGTTGAATTTAACAAATTTTGATTTATTTAGTTGTAATTAATTTTTATTATGATTATACAATTATTATGATGGATAATTATATTTTCCTTTATGTGTGTTGGGATTACATTAATGGTAGCCAAAAAAGATATCATGGGGGTGAGTGGATTCACATCAATGTAGAGGATTAGATCAAGAAAAATATTATGATGATAGCCAAACACATTTGCATTAGTTATAAAAAAATTATCAAAAAATGTGTGGTATGATTGCTTCACTTCTTTGCATTACCCATTTTATAAATATAGATAAAATGTAATTGTTGTGTGTCATCACTAGTATTTTTATGATATCAACCATGATCATTTACATGAAATATAACATTATTTTACATGATTGGAATCATACATGGTTTTATCATCCTTTTTGAAATGGAGTGTTCATATGTGATAACCTTCCTATTAGGAAATTATACAGTCTTTAAATGTGTCCTTGACAAACCTTTTGTTGTGAAAGCCACTTATTATTTTAACACATTTAGATTTTGTATTACATTATTTGTAATATTTTAATAAGGGAGGATATTATCTAGCCTTATGTTGAGAATGTTATTATATTAAACAGGGACTAAACACTTAAGCATCACAAGAACATGTTTAGTGATACTTGATTAACTCTATCATTAATACTTAATCTTCCAATCAAATTTCATGATTATATTTGATTTTAGTATTTGAATTATATGTATTATTTTATTTTAGTTGTTAAGTATTTCCATGCTAATTCAATACAAAATTATTGTGGAAAGATCTTTTTCGATAGTGACATTGGAAAACCTACTGAAAATCATTGAATCATAGCTCTTCTTGATTATGGTATCAATTAATAACATTATTAAAAACCATGCTCATGTTTCCCCTTGTTAAAACAAAATTATTGAAGAAGTATGAACACGAATATATTATAATATTATAAGATAAAATAGAATTGATTTCTCAAGTTTAGATACAAAAGAGATATGTATAAATAAATTCATAATATATTTAATTAGGTCATAAGAACTTACTAGTTTTGGGTTTGGATACACCAAAGAAATTACATGTGCCTCATGCTCTAGTAGGGTGGTCATATGTATATTTTCATTGTTAACTTGTTTAACCAAAACAATCATCTTCATTTTTCATTTCATACCAAGGTGAGGTAGTAAGTTTTGTGTCTCTAAGGTTAAAAATGATTGTCATGGTAAATGAAGATGGGTTAGATGAACCATTCTACATTGTGTCATTTTTCCCATGGTTAGGGAAAAGATTTTAATAAATTATTAAGTTTGAATTTTGTGGGGTGATAGGTGTTGGAATTATGGATCCTTGCAACATGAACATGAAGTATAGATGATTTGTGTTGGTTGTTCTTGTGTTGTTATTGATGTCAACATGGTGACAATTATACGAGAATTTTACTTAGTTTACTAGAAGCTATTCTCTACTGATAGTATTCTTTTGTGATGAACCAGTGCATTGGTTTTTGAGTCCGAAATTCACTGCAAGAAAGAGAAAGAGTGTTGTTGCAGAAGTTGTGAAAGCCAACCTCACAGACCCCGAAGATCACCTGCATGCAAATAACCTGTCATAGAAAGAAGACATTCAAGACAAAAAAACAAGGGTGCTCTGAAAGCTGAAAATGTATTAATCAGGGAGAGTAATAAAATACAATGATCAATCCTTATAAAAGGAGATTGTGCAACCCTAAAGAAACCCTAATAGGTAGACATTTAATAATTAATATAATTATTAAATGTCACAATATGCAAACTAAAGTGAAATCTTAAGAGAGGAATAAAGGTAACTTAATTAACATAATTAAGTTAAAACCTTTACTCTAACACCCCCCTTAAGATGAGAAGAGTGTAGCTACAAACATGTGCAAGAAGGCAAAGGTAACTACAATGCATGAAAGCAAACAAGGGTCCCGACAACTAGGCTTGATCAGGTACTCGAATACAACCAAATCTAAAGCGGAGTAAAGGAGAAAACCCATGGGAAAAAACTCCTCTCCAAAAAGAGATGGAAATACAAGAGTGAAAGAAGAGAGATAGAAGGAGGACTCAACATGACCCCCCAAGAACTGCTTCTATCACACAAGTACAAAATATGTTCCCCCATAGGAGAGAGAGAAAGAGACTAGAAGGCCCCCCCACAATGAAGAAACTCCTGGCAATGGTGGATGCCGATGTAGAATCCGAGAAAGAGATCAGGCGAAAATAACATTCCTCCCCTTGGGAAGAAACGAATCCAAAGGATGATGTCGAAGAAACCCTGTGAAGAGTGATGAACCAATCTATCTGAAGATGTGTGCCATGATAGGATGCTGAAGAATCTCTCTGTTTGAACTGAAACAAATGATGCCAAATCCAAACTGATGTGGAGAATCCTGAAATGCAACCTCTGAATTCACGGATAATGGTGGGTGTACAGTGATAACCTGACTGTCAAGGTAGAGGAGATGAATGTCCTCAAAATAATCCTCAAGATCTGCAGTGTGAGACTCAACAAACAAGAATGTGTCTGCAAGATAAGAATCCCATGATGGAGTAGATAATGAATGACCAAGATGGTCATGATACTGAACTGAATCCATAGGGGCCAATGTGGCGATACTGATGTCATCAGGAACAATGGATGATACATGCATAATCTCAGTCTAAAGAGTAGGAACTATGAGACAAGCCTCTGATCCATCAAAACATGTAAGGGTTTCTAAATACTCAAGCTCCTCTAAAGTATCATGATCAAAGGGTGTATTATTTCTCCAAGCAATGGGTAAGAGACAATCTGAAGCAGGATCCTCTGGGAATGGAGAGAGATTGGGGTCTCCATATATTTCCCAAAGACGTCTCCAAAGTGGGTGGGGACAATCAATGTCAATATAGCCCACATAGTGTCATCATCAACACTAGACAATATAAGTCCTACTATGTGATCTCTAATGATATCCCAAGCTAGTTTTCCCTCTGAAGTGGCTGGTTCAGGTATGAGATCATACAAATAAGGAAAAATATTAAGCCACCTACAATGTGTAAGTATGCCCTTTGCCCATGACTCATAATTACCCGTTCTAATTACAACTGAAGGGTGAGTAGAAAAACCCATGATAACTCTTCAAATTACATCTTTGAAAGATCGACCTCTTGACAGAATATTTTGCCTCTTAGATCAACTTTATCCAAAATGGATGAATGAACGATTGATTTTGGGGGTTTGGGCCTTCAGGAATCAATGGCAGGTCCGTTTGGACTCAAATGCTCCAATCAAACAGTATGCCTGGATAAAAAAAGCAAGCCTCAAACCCTCGGCCTCAAAATTGAGCCAAAAAAGTAGTTTGAGATGCTGCATGGATGCATGTAGAAGTTGTGAAAGCCAACCTCACAGACCCCGAAGATCACCTGCATGCAAATAACATGTCACAAAAAGAAGACATTCAAGACAAAAAAGCAAGGGTGCTCTGAAAGCTGAAAATGTATTAATCAGAGAGAGTAATAAAATACAATGATCAATCCTTATAAAAGGAGATTATGCAACCCTAAAGAAACCCTAATAGGTAGAATTTAATAATTAATATAATTATTAAATGTCACAATATGCAAACTAAAGTGAAATCTTAAGAGAGGAATAAAGGTAACTTAATTAACATAATTAAGTTAAAACCTTTACTCTAACAGTTGTCAAACAAGAAGTTGTAGAAGGAAGTGAGTCAGAGAGAGCTCAACATGACCATGAAAGAATAAAAATTCAAGGAGCTTTGGAAGAATTGTAGAAGGTTATTTCGGGTGCTAATTTTTATTCATCTATTTCAGTTGTGGAGAGTCTTAGAAACATGATTAATTCTTTGAAATTGTCTATATCTCCGGACTAGAAGTGCATGTTGGGATCAGGTCTGCTAAAGAAAATCTAGAGGATATCAAGAAGAAATGTGCAAATGCACATAGTTGAGTGATGAAGGAATTAGAGAGTGTTCAAGTTTGTGAGGAATAGGCTCAAGAACTGCTTTCTTTTTGCCTAAATTGGTCTAGTAGTACACTGAACATAAGAGATGAGATAAGGAATAGTGAAACCCGAATGAGCACTCAAGCAGATACGTATAGATTGGCAAAAGATAGATATAATTAGAGATGGTCCTACATTGTGCAGCTTCAAGACAATTTTTTTTCCTTACATGACCAAAGAACATAAGTCATTAAGAAGTATGAGGCACTCAGAGACATGGTTAAACCCAGGCACATTTTTGTATCCAGTGCTCTTGAAAGTATTGGTAAATTATTAGAGATTAATCTTAGTCCCAATAATTTAGCAGATGGTATAGAGTCCTTAACTAAGCTTGAACTATTACACAAGACTCTTGTAAGTACAAAAGGTACATGGGAAGAAGGAAAAGTCTCTTGGAAGGGCATCTTGGAGAATCTCAAAGGTTCTTCATCTTTAGGTTAATTCAATTATTTGTGTTCATATCTTTTTCGGTTAAGTCTTGATGCACACACACACACACATATATAATGAACCCCATCCTTTTCCATTGATGTCAAAGGGGGAGAGATAGATGTAGGCAAAGGAAAAACATTTTTGATAAGAACAGTTTTGATAGGGGGAGAATTTAGTTGCCTTATATTGAAAAATGTTTTTGACATGCATGTTTCCATCAATTCCAAAGGGAGATTATTGGAATTATGGAGCCTTGCAACATGAGCATGAAGTAAAGATGATTTGTGTTGGTTGTTCTTGTGTTGTCATTGATGTCAACATGGTGACAACTATGGGAAATAATTGATGGAAACATGCATGTCAAAACATTTTCAATATAAGGCAACTAAATTCTCCCCTATCAAAGCAGTTCTTATAAAAAATTTCCTCTGCCTACCTCTATCTCCCCACTTTGACATCAATGGCAAAGGATGGGAGTTATTATATATATATATATATATATATATATATATATATATATATATATATATATATATATATATATTCAAAACTATTCTTATCAAAAATGTTTTTCCTCTGCCTACCTCTATCTCTCCCTTTGACATTAATGGCAAAGGATGGGGTCCAGTATATATATATATGTTTTGATAGGGGGAGAATTTAGTTGCCTTATATTGAAAAATGTTTTTGACATGCATGTTTCCATCAATTCCAAAGGGGGAGATTGTTGGAATTATGTAGCCTTGCAACATGAGCATGAATTATAGATGATTTGTGTTGGTTGTTCCTGTGTTGTCATTGATGTCAACATGGTGACAACTATACGAGAAGTTTACTTAGTTTACAAGAAGTTGTTCTCTACCGATAGTGTTCTTTTGTGATGAACCAGTGTGTTGGTTTTTGAGTCGGGAATTCACCACAAGAAAAGATAGGACTCTAATCTCTTAACCATGTTATCATGTGTCATTCATATAGTTATATCCTAGATCCTGAGAAGTTTTGGGTTGTGAGTAGAAATTTATCACTGACAGAGTTCAACTCTATATTTTATTGTTGTTCCCTACTCAACATATCAGTGTGGGAGACTCCACATTTTCTTAAGTCCAGAACATTCTAATGTTGTGATTCTAATAGTAGTCTCTATGATGGTAGTATGATGAGAAATTGATGTAATCTCAGATCCAAAAGGTGTTTTCTTTGAGGATTGTATGTTGTTTTGGAGTTTCTATGGATTAAGTTCTAGTCTTGGCCAACCTAATGTATGTAATACACTAAGGGGATTAGTTATACTTTATGGATGTTAGCCGACTTGATATAATGCACTACATGGACAAAATGTTTTAAATAATATATGGTGCTGACAATAATGTTTTGATTATTTTTCTTTCATCTAATTAGGCCAACCTAATTGATGAATGAGATATACTTGTATATATAAAATTCTTTGAAGAGAGGAAAGTGTGAGTGGAAGAGAGGAGTTGTGGTGTAGTAAAGTGCGAAGAGGATTAAGGGGTATGTGAAGAGTTGAGCCTAAATTCTTTATTAGTTGAGGATCATATCAGAGTTGTTGAGAAACTACTGTGAGAGGTAGTACGTATTCATATTCAGAGCTTCATTGGAACTGAACCCTGCACACTTAAGGTGTATTCTATCAATTCATACTTTTGGCAGTGAGCCACAATCTTTGTATCTTAGTGGTTAGCCATATTTTATATTCAGGTTGTGAGCCTTTCAAGGACAGTGAGTCCTGGCAGTGATCCCTATAATATCTTGTATTTGGATATAATATATTGTGAGTTAACCTCACCGTGGTTTTTCTCTTTTTGGGTTTTCCACATAAAAATCCTGGTGTTCATGTGTGTTGTTGCATTGATTTGTTTCTATGTTCTCTCTTGTTGATTTAGTCAAACTTGTGATAATGGTTAAATGGATTTTATTAGAATGGTTTTATGGAATATTAATTCACCCCCCTTCTCAGTATTCTGGATGTTCAACAATAGGAGCCTATTTGCTAAGAGAAAAAAGTCTTGTGAATTGATAAACATGTCTATTCATAGAAAATGTTGGTTCATAAGAAAATTTTAAATGAACCTAATGTAATCTTGACATATATTAGTATCATGCCCCCTTATTTTATAAAAATACAAAATTTCATAGGCTGATAATCTCCCATCTTTTAGTAAGAATTAAGTTTACTTCTTTTGTCCAACATGTGGTTATTATGAGGATTTTTTTCCTTAAACGTAGTAATTTTATGTTAATCAACAACATTGGTTCATGTATGCATCTTTATTCCACTTTGATTTTATTTTTATTATTACCACAATACATATAAATTATATTATAATTATTGTTATGATCATTTTTTCTATTATTTCTCTAAAGTGGTGGCAAATCTCTAACTCCATTTCAGTCACAATTTGGTAAATTTTTAGTATTTTAGCACAAAGGGTATGCTATTATTGTTAAATTTTTATATGTTAATTTATGGTTTCTTGATTTATCACAAGAGCATTCTCTAAATCTTCTTTATAAAATTTCTATGGGATATTTTGAACCTCTTCATGCATTTCTATGTTTAGGGTATGTAGGAAGGTATCACAAAGTTCCTTTTGATCCATATGGTAAGTGTCACTGGACAAGTATTAAAATTATCCCATATTGTTTAGGAAGTTAGATATCTTCATCTTGTCTTGTATAACATTTAAAAACTCATTGATGACAAATTTTTCATGTTGAAAGCTACAAAAAAATCACTAATGAGCTAATAAAAAGATTTTATGGAACCCTATAACAACTTATAATACCAATTGAAGGCAATCCTTTTGAGGGTTTTTTTTTTTTTAAATCTGTTATGTCCAAAGGTAGGAATTATAAAAAAAAATAGAATATTTATTGATATTGGTATTAGGTCTCCTCCTCCCTTAAGTTTTTCTAAATATGGGAGTGGCCTAGGTATAAAAATGCCTCAAATAACATGATCCAAGTTCTTCTTCAAGTATTCTAAGTTCAGAGAAGGGGTCATGGAAAAATGATGGAAATCATCTAACATTGATTTGGTAGGAAAGATAGGGTGACCTTGAAAGTTTTGAAATAATAGATTCAACAATTAAAATATAGTTGGTATCAAATAGTTTATATATCTTGGATTTTCCTATTGAAAACTAGGCATTGTAAAAATTGTAACACTATTTTGGATAAACCCACTGGGTTGATGCATGGTAATGGTCTTGAATGGTGGTGAAGGAGGGGGATGTGATAATGTTTCCTTACTAATTTTGGATGAGCATATCTTTAGTATGGAGGCACTTGGTTGGATCCCTAGTTTCCATTAGCAGTGGTGGTACAATGATTGGTAATAATACAAGGCCTAGGGGATTTTGGTCCCACATTAGTATGTGTTTGTTCTAGTTGTAGTTTATTATTATATTATTATTTAATCATTTTAATTATCTCCACCAAAGTTACAATAATAGAATTAGGAGTAGTCTAATAGGATGCTTAATTATTTTGACCAACATTTGTAGTATAATCACCTTAAGGATGGTTTTTTCTATCCATATAATTTTGATTAGTTTGAGGAGGCCAAGGTGTCCTCATATCCTATTCAAGAATTACTTTAGGTTAAGGCTATCAAGGAGGTATGGTGTTGCTTAGGTTGGAGATACTATTTGTAATGGCATGTTGGTGATGATAGGCATAATATTGGTCAATTAAAGAAGAGCGGAGGTTGACATCATTTAGGTGATGGGTATTTTAGGATGGGTATAACTAGGAGCTAAGCCATAGCAGGTAGGGAAAGTAGAAAATGGATAAGTATTAAATAATAGGACAACAATGCTAGTGACATCATGTGTTAGGAAAACAATGTCTCAACCTTGCAATTACATGAGGTTACTATTTATAGTAATTTTACATTTCAGCATGGATTGATGCAAAATTTTCCCCAAAGCTTCATATTGGCTAAATAAGCATGCTCGTAGCATTTGTTGCAAGATCATGTTTGGATTTGAAGATATTAAATTTTTCATTTTTCAAAAATTTAAAGTCTATTTTGAAGGCCTTAGAGGAATTTTATGGTCCTAAAAGTGGTCATAACTGGTGTAGTGAGTTATAGCTTAATAGACAACTTCACGATCTTTCCAACAATTCAAACAGTTCATTAATCGAATACTCAAATAAAAAGTTATGGGCTTAGGAACTTGGGTCTTTTGGAATGGAGACTTCTGAAATGTATTTATGCAGTTAAATGGGTGGTAAAGGGGAGTTAAATGTAGTGGTGTGTGTTTTGACATATTGTAGGCATCTATTATTGGAGATAAGTATGGGGCATCACTTTTTAAGTGGTTTTAGCTCATGGTTTTGTAATACCATTTGATGGTTTCATGTATTATATCTTCTATATATTATGTACATGAGATGGAGGTTTTGTGTAAGAGTCTTATAGCTGTTGAGTTGCC